>JASTWF010001093.1:0-121381 GCA_030390025.1 Squalus acanthias | reverse complement strand
GAGAGAGAGAGACAGAGAGAGAGAGAGAGACAGAGAGAGAGAGAGATCCAAGTACTTTTTAAATGTGATGAGGGTTTCTGCCTCTACCCCCCTTTCAGGCACCGAGTTCCAGACCCCCACCACCCTCTGCGTGAAAGAAATTCTCCTCAAATCTCCTCTAATCCTTCTACCAATTACTTAAAATCTGTGCCCCCTGGTTTTTGACCCCTCTGCTGGGGGAAATAGGTCCTTCCTGTTCACTCTATCGAGGCCCCTCATAATTTTATACACCTCAATTAAATCTCCCCTCTGCCTCCTCTGTTCCAAAGAAAACAACCCCAGCTTATCCAATCTTTCCTCATAGCTAAAATTCTCCGGTCCCGGCAACATCCTCGTAAATCTTCTCTGCACCCTCTCTCGCGCAATCACATCCTTCCTGTAATGTGGTGACCAGAACTGCACGTAGTACTCTCGATGTGTCCTAACTATACAGTTCAAGCATAACCTCCCTGCTCTTGTATTCTATGCCACGGTTAATAAAGGCAAGTATCCCGTCTGCCGCCTTAACCACCTTATCTACCTGGCCAGCTACCTTCAGGGATCTGTGGACATGCACTCCAAGGTCCCTCTGTTGCTCTCCGCTTCTCAGTGTTCTACCATTTAATGTGTATTCCCTTGCCTTGTTGGCCCTCACACTTCTCAGGATTGAATTCCATTTGCCATTGTTCTGCCCACCTGACCAGTCCATTGATATCTTCCTGCAGTCTACAGCTTTCTTCTTCACTATCAACCACGCGGCCAATCGTTGTATCACCTGCAAACTTCTTAATCGTGCCCCCTACAGTCAAGTCCTGGTGCGGTCGCTGATATTCATTCTCTTTCTCCGTATTGACAGGTGCCCGGGAGTGTAACGGTTACAGCGCCGATGAGGAGATGGACGGCTCGGCAAGCCGCGAGGCGGAGGAGCCGAGGGCTCTGGGCTCGGCGAATGGCATCGGTGCCAAGTACCGTCGGGCGCTGGATGGTGGAGGAGGAGGGGGGAACGGGTACCACCGCCCCATGGGCCGGGGTCCGGGGGGAGAGGGCGGCTATTACCGGCCCACGGGGAGGGTCCCTGGGGGGGAGGGCGCCTACTACCGACCCATGTGGAGGACGCCGGGGCCGGACGGCAAGACCAGGAGTGCCAACCACCTTCACCGGGGCGAGCGGAGGGGCTTTGGCCGGGAGTTCGGCCGGCGGTTCGAGAGGAGGCCGGGAGACGGGGCAATGAACGGTTATGCCGGCGGCTCCCGCAGGTGGAAGCCCCGGCCCGGGGGGAGGGAGTACGCGGGCGGGCTGGGGGCCAGGACCCGGGAGGGCGAGGGGGGGAGGGAGTCTCCCGCCTCCCAGGAAGAGGGCGAGGGGAGTCGCGGCGCTGGCGAGGAGGAGGAGGAGGAGCAGCCCCCGGCCGAGGAAAGGTGGACGCTGTTCAAGCCGCCTGCCGCCTTCCCCGTGGACAGCAGCACCGCGCGGACGGTGCCGCGGATCAGCTATGCCAGCAAGGTGAAGGAGAACCTGAGCCGCGGAGGACCTCTGGCCCCGGAGACCGGCGGGGGAGCCAGCGACGACAGCAGTGGCAGCGAAGGTGGGCCGCGCCTCTCCCCCGGCCCCGCTCACAGCCTGGGGGCCATCTTCCACAACCAGTGGGGCCTGTCGTTCATCACCGAGCCCGGCCCTGGCGGGGAGAGCTCGGACACCCACCGTCGCACCGGCCTGAACTCTCAGCCCCCGGACCCTGGTCCTGGGCACCCCGGGGGACTCGGCCCCAGCTGCTCCCCTGTACATAGACTCAGCCCCAGCTGTGAGCGGTGGCCAGCGTCGCACACACTCGACCTCCAGGCTGTCGTTCTCTACTTCTCTACAGGTATGTGAGGGGGGCGAGGGGTCTACGATTGCCCGGTTTACCCAGAGACTGCCCAAGCACACACACACCCTGGGATAGAGAGAGGGAATCAGCCAGGGTTCCTGCTCCTGATCACTGTCCACTGACCCCTGGGCTAGAGAGAGAGGGGAAATCAGTCAGGGTTCCTGCTCCTGATCACTGTCCAGTGAGCCCTGGGTTAGAGAGGGGAAATCAGCCAGGGTTCCTGCTCCTGATCACTGTCCAGTGACCCCTGGGTTAGAGAGAGAGGAAATCAGCCAGGGTTCCTGCTCCTGATCACTGTCCAGTGACCCCTGGGTTAGAGAGAGAGAGGAAATCAGCCAGGGTTCCTGCTCCTGATCACTGGGTTAGAGAGAGGGGAATCAGCCAGAGTTCCTGCTCCTGATCACTGTCCAGTGACCCCTGGGTTAGAGAGAGAGGAAATCAGCCAGGGTTCCTGCTCCTGATCACTGTCCAGTGACCCCTGGGTTAGAGAGAGGGGAAATCAGCCAGGGTTCCTGCTCCTGATCACTGTCCAGTGACCCCTGGGTTAGAGAGGGGAAATCAGCCGGGGTTCCTGCTCCTGATCACTGTCCAGTGACCCCTGGGTTAGAGAGAGGGGAAATCAGCCGTGGTTCCTGCTCCTGATCACTGTCCAGTGACCCCTGGGTTAGAGAGAGGGGAAATCAGCCAGGGTTCCTGCTCCTGATCACTGTCCAGTGACCCCTGGGTTAGAGAGAGGGAAATCAGCCAGGGTTCCTGCTCCTGATCACTGTCCAGTGACCCCTGGGTTAGAGAGAGGGGAAATCAGCCGGGGTTCCTGCTCCTGATCACTGCCCAGTGACCCCTGGGTTAGAGAGAGAGGGGAAATCAGCCAGGGTTCCTGCTCCTGATCACTGTCCAGTGACCCCTGGGTTAAATAAATAATGAAACGTAATACAGAACATCAAGTAAAATTGTCAAAACCATAACATTGTGCACTTTGGCTTCTTAAAGTTTCCATGATTGTGATAATGTCTGGATCACAAGTATAAAAATTTTTGCAACTGTTTTAAATGTAATATTCTAGGTTGTCCTGCTAGCTCAATGTCTAAATCAGTTTGTGCTGTATTAGTCGTACAGTTAAGGAAGATCCCCTGGCTGGAGAGTCCAGAACCAGGGGTCACAGTCTCAGGAGAAGGGGTCGGCCATTTAGGACTGAGATGAGGAGAAATTTCTTCACTCAGAGGGTGGTGAATCTGTGGAATTCTCTACCCCAGAGGGCTGTGGAGGCTCAGTCGTTGAGTATATTCAAAACAGATCGATAGATTTTTGAATATTAAGGGAATCAAGGGATATGGGGATAGTGTAGAAAAGTGAGATGAGGTAGAAGATCAGCCATGATCTTATTGAATGGCGGAGCAGGCTCGAGGGGCCAAATGGCCGACTCCTGCTCCTAATTCTTATGCTCTTATGAAATCAGCCAGGGTTCCTGCTCCTGCTCACTTCCCCTCTCGCTAACCCAGGGGTCACTGGACAGTGATCAGGAGCAGAAACCCTGGCTGATTTCCCCTCTCTCTAACCCAGGGGTCACTGGGCAGTGATCAGGGGCATAAACCCTGGCTGATTCCCCACTCGCTAACCCAGGGGTCACTGGGCAATCAGCCAGGGTTCCTGCTCCTGATCACTGTCCAGTGACCCCTGGGTTAGAGAGAGGGGGGAAATCAGCCAGGGTTCCTGCTCCTGATCACAGTCCAGTGACCCCTGGGTTAGAGAGAGGGGAAATCAGCCAGGGTTCCTGCTCCTGATCACTGTTCAGTGACCCCTGGGTTAGAGAGAGGGGGGAAATCAGCCAGGGTTCCTGCTCCTGATCACAGTCCAGTGACCGCTGGGTTAGAGAGAGGGGGGAAATCAGTCAGGGTTCCGGCTCCTGTTCACTGTCCAGTGACCCCTGGGTTAGAAAGAGAGGAAATCAGCCAGGGTGGTGGCCTACATCCTAGGGTTCCAAAAGAGGTGGCTGCAGAGATAGTGGATGCATCAGTCGTGATCTTCCAAAATTCCCTCGATTCTGGAACGGTCCCAGCGGATTGGAAGGTAGCAAATGTAACACCGCTATTCAAGAAAGGAGGGAGAGAGAAAATGGGGAACTCCAGGCCAGTTAGCCTGACATCAGTTGTCGGGAAAATCCTGGAATCCATTATTAAGGAAGTCATAACATGATTAGGCAGAGTCAACATGGTTTTATGAAAGGGAAATTATGTTGAACAAATTTATTTAGTTTTTTGAGGATGTAACTAGCAGGGTAGATAAAGGGGAACCAGTGGATGTAGTATATTTGGATTTCCAAAAGGCATTCGATAAGGTGCCACATAAAAGGTTGCTACACAAGATAAGGGCTCATGGGGTTGGTGGTAATATAGTAGCATGGATAGAGGATTGGTTAACGGACAGAAAACAGAGAGTCGGGATAAACGGGTCATTTTCAGGTTGGCAGGCAGTAACTAGTGGGGTGCCGCAAGGATCAGTGTTGGGGCCTCAGCTATTTACAATCTATATTAATGACTTAGATGAAGGGACCGAGTGTAATGTATCCAAGTTTGCTGATGACACAAAGCTAGGTGGGACAGTAAGCTGTGAGGAGGAGACAAAGAGCCTGCAGAGGGATATAGATAGACTGAGTGAGTGGGCAGTAAGGTGGTAGATGGAGTATAATGTGGGGAAATGTGAGGTTATTCAATTCGGTAAGAAGAATAGAAAAACAGAATTTTTTTTAAATGGTGAGAAACTATTAAGTGTTGGCGTTCGAAGAGATTTGGGTGTCCTCGTACAGGAAACACAAAGTTAGCATCCAGTTACAGCAAGCAATTCGGAAGGCAAATGGCATGTTGGTCTTTATTGCAAGGGGGTTGGAGTATAAGAGTAAGGAAGTCTTGCTACAATTGTACAGAGCCTTGGTGAGACCACACCTGGAGCACTGTGCACAGTTTTGGTCTCCTTATCTAAGGAAGGACATACTTGCCTTAGAGGCGGTGCAACAAAGGTTCCCTAGATTTATTCCTGGGATGAGAGGGTTGTCCTATGAGGAGAGATTGAGTAGACTAGGCCTATACTCTCATGTTTGAATGAGATCACCTCTCATTCTTCTAAACTCCAAAGATTCTGAAGGGGATTGACAGGGTAGATGCTGAGAGGTTGTTTCCCCCTGGCTGGAGAGTCTAGAACTAGGGGCATATTCTCAGGATAAGGGGTCGGTCATTTAAGACTGAGATGAGGAATTTCTTCACTGAGGGTTGTGTATCTTTGGAATTCTCTGCCCCAGAGGGCTGTGGAGGCTAAGTCTTTGAGTATATTCAAGGCTGAGATCGATAGATTTTTGGACTCTGGGGGAATCAAGGGATATGGAGATCGGGCGGGAAAGTGGAGTTGAGGTTGAAGATCAGCCATGATCTTATTGAATGGCAGAGCAGGTTTGAAGTGCCGTATGGCCGACTCCTGATCACTGTCCAGTGACTCCTGGGTTAGATACAGAGTAAAGCTCCCTCTACACTGTCCCCATCAAACACTCCCAGGGCAGGTACAGCACGGTTTAGATATAGAGTAAAGCTCCCTCTACACTGTCCCATCAAACACTCCCAGGGCAGGTACAGCACGGTTTAGATATAGAGTAAAGCTTCCTGTAGAGATTACACTCCCCCGAGCTCTCCCCATAGCCCTGCAGCATTCCCAAACTAATCTAGAGTTTGAGGGCGAGGGGGAGACTGGGGGCAGGGAGGTGTCCCGTAGGTTATGGGGAGACTGACGGATGGGAGGAGTCCCATAGATTGAGTGAGTGGGAGACTGCAATGTGAGTCTGAATTTGTCAGTGTGCTAATCTATGTCCTGTTTGTTTTCCTAGAATGGGATCGGATCTGGGAGAGACACAAACGAGGTGAGGGTTGCGGTGTTCAACTTGTTGCTACAGCGCCTGTATTGGTCGTGTGTGAGCAGGTTCTGCAGGATCATTCCACCCTGGGCACCAGAGCTTTCACATCAGCAATGTTTGTGTGTGTGTGTGTGAATCGGACTCCCTCCCTGTCCTTGGGGCACAGCTCGGCACGGAGAGGTGGAGCCTGAGGGAGGCTGCGGCGCAGAGCAGATACCGAGTGGTTCCATTTACATGGTCGTTCCCGCTCCCCTCTGGGCCTTGCTGACAGTTTGCTCTTTTTTTTTATTCATTCCTGGGATCTGGGCGTCACTGGCAAGGCCAGCATTTATTGCCCATCCCTAATTGCCCTTGAGAAGGAGGTGGTGAGTTACAAAAGGCATCCAGGGGTATATGGTGAGAGAGCAGGAATAGGGTATTGAGACAGAGGATCAGCCATGATATTGAATGGCGGAGCAGGCTCGAAGGGCCTACTCCTGCTCCTACTTTCTATGTTTCTTCAACCGCTGCAGTCCGTGTGGTGAAGGTGCTCCCACAGTGCTGTTCGGGAGGGAGTTCCAGGATTTTGACCCAGCGACGATGAAGGATCGGCCGATATATTTCCAAGTCAGGATGGTGTGTGTGACTTGGAGGTGGTGGTGTTCCCATGCGCCTGCTGCCCTTGTCCTTCTAGGTGGTAGAGGTCGCGGGTTTGAGAGGTGCTGCCGAAGAAGCCTTGGCGAGTTGCTGCAGTGCATCTTGTAGATGGTGCACACTGCAGCCACGGTGCGCCGGTGGTGTAGGGAGTGGATGGGGTGCCAATCAAGCAGGCTGCTTTGTCCTGGATGGTGTCGAGCTTCTTGAGTGTTGTTGGAGCTGCACTCATCCAGGCAAGTGGAGAGTATTCCATCACACTCCTTACTTGTGCCTTGTAGATGGTGGAAAGGCTTTGGGGAGTCAGGAGGCGAGACACTTGCTGCAGAATACCCAGCCTCTGACCTGCTCTTGTTGCCACAGTATTAATGCAGCTGGTCTAGTTAAGTTTCTGCCCCAGACCTCTACGGCCTGTTGGGTGAGCTGCACATCAGCACCGTTCCCCCTCCGGCAAAAGGCAGCATGAAAGAGCCAAATTAAAACACCGGGATACAGCAGAAACACCCCACACAAGCAGCAGGAAAGGCCCCGGCTCCATCCCCGGCCTGGGCCGAGTGTGCTGATCTCACCGGGGAGAGTCAGAGTGTTGAGGGGTGACCGTTTTAATGAGTTTGAGGGTGGGGAGAGTCAGTGTTGAGGGGTGACTGTTTTAATGAGTTTGAGAGGGTGGGGCGAGTCTGCTGTTAACACTCACTCCCTGTCTGTTACAGATCCCTCTGCGGTGGTCCTGTACGAGGAATCTCTGGACAGCGCTGGTCTCACGGACTGAGCCCCCCCCCCCCCCCGGCGATGGAACGTTGCAACTAGGCTTCACTGAGTGAGGAAGAGGACGGTTCCAGCTCCGCGGTCCTGCGCTCCAGCTCAGCGCCCAGTGTCGAAGCAGGAAAGGGGCGTAAAACCCTGAAGATTCAGGACTTTTAAACAAAACCCAATGATCAAGTTTTGAAACGTTGCACACAAGTGAATAAAGGCCTGTTTTTTCCAAACTTCTGGAGTCTGCTTGTCACTGCTGCTCAAAGGGCAGTCACTGCCCAGTGTCAGTTACCAGTGCCACGTGCTAGTGAGTCCAGAAATGGGAAGATCGAGCAGATGAATGTGTGGCTGGAGAGATGGTGTAGGAGGGAGGGCTTTAGATTCCTGAGGAATTGGAACCGTTTCTGGGGGAGGTGGGACCTCTACAACCCAGATGAGAACGGGACCAATATCCTCACGGGAGGGTTTGCTAGTGCTGTTGGGGAGGGTTTAAACTAACTTGGCAGGGGGATGGGAACCAATAGTCAGTAGGGAGGGAAGAAAATAGTAGTCAACAAGGAGGTTTGCCTGTACTAAATGGTATGTACTTCAATGCACGGAGTATAGCGAACAAGGCAGATACTTGGGACTATGATGATATTATAGCTATTAGAGACAGATCAGGTAAACATTCCTGGTTACAGGATTTTCAGACGGGATAGAGAGGGAGGTAAAAAGGGAGGGGTGGGTCGCGGTATTGATTAAAGAAACTATTACAGCTGTGAGGAGGGATGATATGTTGAAGGGATCATCAAACGAGGCCATATGGGTCGAATTGAAAAACAAAAAAGGGGCGATCACACTGCTGGGAGGGTACTACAGACCCCCAAACAGTGAGAGGGAGATAGAAGAACAAATATGTAGGCAAATTTGAGAAACTATAGGGCAGTAATTGCAGGGGATTTCAACTACCCCAATATTAACTGGGATAAAATTAGCGTGAAGGGTATGGAATTTCTAAAATGCATCCAGGAGAATTTTTTAGCCAGTATGTAGCAAGCCCAACAAGGCAGGGGGCGGTTCTGGACTTAGTTTTAGGGAATGAAGCTGGGCAGGTGGAAAGGGTATCAGTGGGGGGAGCATTTTGGTGCTAGTGATCATAATTCAGTTAGATTTAAGGTAGTTATGGAAAAGGACAAGGATAGACCAGGAATAAAAATTCTAAATTGGGGAAAAGCAAATTTTTCTAAGCTCAGGGGATTTAGCCATCGTGGACTGGAAACAGCTACTTGAAGGTAAATCAGTGTCAGAGCAGTGGGAGGCATTCAAGGAGGAGATCCGGAGGGTTCAGACCAAATATGTGCCCTTAAAGAAAAAAGGTGGACTAACAAATCTAGAGCCCCCTGGATGTCTAGAGACATACAGGGTAGGATAAAGAAAAAAAGGGAGGCATATGACAGATATCGAGGGCTAAATACTCCAGAATCTTTAAAGGAGTACAGAAAGTGCAGGGGTGCAATTAAAATTAGGAAAGCAAAGAGCATGAAAAATTCTTGGCAAGTGAAATCAAGGAAAACCCAAAGATGTTTTATAAATATATTAAAAGAGTAAGAGGATAACTAAAGAAAGGGTAGGGCCTATTAGAAATCATGAGGGTAATGTGTGTGGAGGCGGGAGATGTCGGTAGGGTTCTTAATGAATACTTTGCGTCTGTTTTCACAAAGGTGAGGGGCGAAGCAGACATTGCTATCAGGGGAGGAGTGTGAAATATTAGATGAAATAAACAGTGAGAGAGGAAGTATTAAGGGGTTTAGCAGCTTTAAAAGTGGATAAATCCCCAGGCCCGGGTGAAATGTATCCCAGGCTGTTAAGCAAAAAAGAGGAAATAGCAGAGGCCCTGACCATCATTTTTCAATCCTCTCTGGCTTCAGGTGTGGTGCCAGAGGGCTGGAGGACTGCAAATGTGGTACCCTTGAATGAAAAGGATAGACCGAGTAATTACAGGCCAGTCAGCCTAACCTAGGTGGTGGGAAAATTATTGGAAAGAATTCTGAAGGACAGGATAAATCTTCATTTAGAAAGACACGGATTAATCAAGGATAGTCAGCACGGATTTGTTAAGGGAAGGTCGTGTCTGACAAACTTGATTGAATTTTTTGAGGAGGTAACAAGGAGGGTAGAGCGTTTGATGTAGTGTATATGGACTTAACAAGGCTTTTGATAAGGTTCCACATGGCAGACTAGTCACGAAGTTAAAAGCCCATGGGATCCAGGGCAAAGTGTCAAGTTGGATTCAAAACTGGCTCGGAGGCAGGAAGTAATGGTTGATGGGTGTTTGTGACTGGAAGGCTGTTTCCAGTGGGGTTCTGCAGGGCTCAGTACTGGGTCCCTTGCTTTTTGTGGTATATATCAACGATCCAGACTTGAATATAGGGGGTATGATTAAGAAGTGTGCAGATGATACAAAAATCGTCTGTGGTTGATACTGAAGAAGGAAGCTGTAGACTGCAGGACGCCATCAATAAATTGGTCAGGTGGGCGGAGAAGTGTGAGGTAATGCATTTGGGGAGGGCTAACAAGGAAAGGGAATACACATTAAATGGTAGGACACTGAATAGTGTAGAGGAACAAAGGGACTTTGGAGTGCATGTCCACAGATCCCTGAAGGTAGCAGGCCAGGTAGATAAGGTGGTTAAAAAGGCATACGGGATGCTTGCCTTTATTAGCCGTGGCATAGAATACAAGAGCAGGGGTGGGGGGTTATGCTTCAACTGTATAAAACACTAGTTAGGCTGCAGCTAGAGTACTGCGTGCAGTTCTGGTCACCACATTACAGGAAAGATGTGATTGCACTAGAGTAGATTTACAAGGATGTTGCCGGGAGTAGAGAATCTTAGCTATGAGGAAAGACTGGATAGGTTGGGTTTGTTTTCCTTGGAACAGAGGAGGCCTTATTGAGGTGTATAAAATTATGAGGGGCCTAGATAAAGTGGATAGAAAGGACCTATTTCCCTTAGAGAGGTCAAAAACCAGGGGGCACCGATTTAAAGTAATTGGTGGAAGGTTTAGAGGGGATTTGAGGGGAAATTTCTTCACCGAGGGTTGTGGGGGTCTGGAACTCACTGCCTGAAAGGGTGGTAGAGGCAGGAACCCTAACCACATTTAAAAAGTACTTGGATGTGCACTTGGGATGCTGTAACCTGCAGGGCTACGGACCAAGAGCTGGGAAGTGGGATTAGGCTGGATAGCTTTTTGTTGGCCGGCGCGGACATGATGGGCCGAAATGGCCTCCTTCCGTGCTGTAACTTTCTATGAGGTTGGACCGTGTGTAAAGAGGTTGCAACAGAGCGAAGGGGCATTAGTCACAGAGCAGGAATGGCCCAGGGCCTATCCACGGCCTGGCATGGGACTGAAAGACCCGCACCCCGGGGGGAGTGGACGCCCACAGGGACCCCCAACCCGGGGAGAGTTGGTGCCCGTATCCACAGTTCGACGGTCCCCCTAAAGCTCATCTGATGGGGAGAAATTGCTCTCGCCAAGCCGCCCAGGGACAGCGGAGCGACGAGCTCGGAACAGAACACACAGTAAGCAGGGCTCCGCGCAGTTTCTATCTCCCTGGGATTACACCTGGTAGAGATGATCTGATTTGGCCCATATTTCCCCCGAAACCACTGCAGCGAGGAGGCTGTGCCTTGAAATTTCACTGCTACAGAAAGGTGTCGTACAATAAATGTCCAATTAGAAACAGGTTTTAATAATACACAGACATCACACTTTAAAATTCGGTGGTGGCAATCACGTTACAATACAGGCTGAGACAGGACTCACGCTTTAATATATAAAAAGTATTTACGGAAACCTTGCTTGCCAAGGCCCAATGAGAAGGTTTAAACCCGTGCGGGAAGGAGAGAGTCACATGCGGGCGTGGCTGGTGGAATCGGCCCCTCACTGGCAATCGGATTAATGCCCCCAACACCAGTCCGAGGACAGAGCGGCCTGCACACCAGGGATTGACACAAGTCTAGGCTGGCTCTGCCCCCTCCCCTCTCCCGTCGCACGGCCTGTGGGTTCAACGTTCCCCCACCACAGCGCGCTCGCCAGCCACGCCCTCCGTCCGCGCTCATTTCTAGAATCGTCTGGTGCAGGGAACGAGCAGAGGACAGACAGACAGTCACACACACACACACACAGTCACAGTCACATCTCACACAGTCCAGAGAAAGGGTCCGATATGCACATCAGTCGCTGGGAGGTAAGGCGAAGGAGAACGACTCCAGCACAGTCGCTGACAGTTTAAAGACCGGCCATGAGGAGAGGCTCAACCTTCACACTCTGCAATTACTGCTCCAATGCTCACTTCACCAGACAGCTGAGGACGTTGGCCTAGGAAAATACAAAACACAAGTAGCGTTATCACTATAACCCAGGGTAAGGGTCACTAACTACAGTCACTCTTTATTCAGCAGGGTAAGAACATAAGAATTAGGAGGAGTCGACCATTCGGCCCCTCGAGCCTGCTCCACATTCAATAAGATCATGGCTGATCTTCGACCTCAACTCCACTTTCCCGCCCGATCCCCATATCGCTCGATTCCCCGAGAGTCCAAAAATCTATCGATCTCTGTCTTGAATATACTCAATGACTGAGCATCCACAGCCCTCTGGGGTAGAGAATTCCAAAGATTCACAACCCTCTGAGTGAAGAAATTCCTCCTCATCTCAGTCCTAAATGGCTGACCCCTTATCCTGAGACTGTGACCCCTGGTTCTAGACTCTCCAGCCAGGGGAAACAATCTCTCAGCATCTACCCTGTAAATCCCCCTCAGAATCTTGTATGTTTCAATGAGATCTCCTCTCATTCTTCTAAACTCCAGAGAGTATCGGCCCATTCTACACAATCTCTCCTCATAGGACAGCCCTCTCATCCCAGGAATCAGTCTGGTGAACCTTCGTTGCACTGCCTCCAAGGCAAGTATATCCTTCCTTAGATAAGGAGACCAAAACTGTGCACAGTACTCCAGGTGTGGTCTCACCAAGGCCCTGTACAATTGTAGCAAGACTTCCTTACTCTTATACTCCAACCCCCTTGCAATAAAGGCCAACATGCCATTTGCTTTCCTTATTGCTTGCTGTACCTGCATGCTAGCTTTCTGTGTTTCTTGCACGAGGACACCCAAATCTCTCTGAACACCAACATTTGAAAGTTTCTCACCATTTAAAAAATAATTCTGTTTTTCTATTCTTCCTCCCAAAGTGAATAACCTCACATTTCCCTACATTATACTCCATCTGCCACCTTACTGCCCACTCACTCAGTCTGTCTATATCCCTTTGCAGACTCTTTGTGTTCTCCTCACAGCTTACTGTCCCACCTAGCTTTGTATCATCAGCAAACTTGGATACATTACACTCTGTCCCTTCATCTAGGTCATTAATATAGATTGTAAATAGCTGAGGCCCCAACACTGATCCTTGCGGCACCCCACTAGTTACAGCCTGCCAACCTGAAAATGACCCGTTTATCCCTACTCTCTGTTTTCTGTCCATTAACCAATTCTCTGTCCATGCTACTATATTACCCCCCAACCCCATGAGCCCTAATCCTGTGTAATAACCTTTTATGTGGCACCTTATCGAATGCCTTTTGGAAATCCAAATATACTACATCCACTGGTTCCCCTTTATCTACCCTGCTAGTTACATCCTCAAAAAACTCTAATAGATTTGTCAAACACAATTTCCCTTTCATAAAACCATGTTGACTCTGCCTAATCATGTTATGATTTTCTAAGTGCCCTGTTACCACTTCCTTAACAATGGATTCCAGCATTTTCCCGACGACTGATGTCAGGCTAACTGGCCTGTAGTTCCTTGATTTTTCTCTCCCTCCTTTCTTGAATAGCGGTGATACATTTGCGACCTTCCAATCCGCTGGGACCATTGTAGAATCTAGGGAATTTTGGACGGTCAAAACCAATGTATCCACTATCTCTTCAGCCACCTCTTTTAGAACCCTAGGATGTAGGCCGTCAGGTCCAGGGGATTTGTCGGCTTTTAGTCCCATTAGTTTCTCTAGTACTTTTTCTCTACTTATATTAATTATGTTAAGTTCCTCACCCTCATTAGACTCTTGGTTCCCCACCATTTTTGGTTTGTTTTTTGTGTCTTCTACTGTGAAGACAGATACAAAATATTTGTTTAATGTTCCTGCCATTTCCTTATTCCCCAGAATAATTTATGGGTCACGCACTAACTGTACAGAGTCAGTGTTTATTCAGGGTGACAGACAGACAGACAGGAGCTGCCCCTGCACTCGGAGCTAGACACCCTCACCTTCATGAACGTGGCGAGCAACCTGGCCGACATCCCGACTTTCTCCAGATCCTCTATCTGGGAAAAAACACACCAGGAAGTTAAACCTGACGAGCAGCAGCATCTCCCGCCAACTCTCCTTGCCCCACCCTACGAACCCTGGCTGATTTCCCCTCTCTCTCTAACCCAGGGGTCAGTGGACAGTGATCAGGAGCAGTAGCCCGGGCTGATTTCCCCTCTCTCTCTAACCCAGGGGTCACTGGACAGTGATCAGGGGCAGGAACACTGGCTGATTTCCCCTCTCTCTAACCCAGGGGTCACTGGACAGTGATCAGGAGCAGGATCCCTGGCTGATTTCCCCTCTCTCTAACCCAGGGGTCACAGGACAGTGATCAGGAGCAGGAACCCTGGCTGATTTCCCCTCTCTCTAACCCAGGGGTCACTGGGCAGTGATCAGGAGCAGGAACCCTGGCTGATTTCACCTCTCTCTCTAACCCAGGGGTCACTGGGCAGTGATCAGGAGCAGGAACCCGAGCTGATTTCCGCTCCGATGCACAACTATCGTCTACACACTGACGAGTTGGAGTTGCGATTTTTGGAGAGCGTGAGTTACAAGCCCGGGGAACATCCAGCCCTCCCGACTCCAGAGCCCAGCAGCTGCGACAGGTACCTGACTATACGATCCGTTGATCTCTCTCCAGCCCATGATCAGCTTTGCTGTCTTGTCTCCAACCCTCTGGAGAGTTTTCAGCTCCTTCAGTGAGCCGTTGTTGAGGATGTGAAGTATGTGATCCTTCTGCTTCTGCGCCAGTTCCAGGTCCATCGTCAGCTCAAACGCATTCTCATCACTGCCCTCCTGATCACAACCCAGGTCACACATTACAGATCGTCCCTCTCCCCAGTCACTGCCCTCCTGATCACAACCCAGGTCACATTACAGATCGTCCCTCTCCCCAGTCACTGCCCTCCTGATCACAACCCAGGTCACATTACAGATCGTCCCTCTCCCCAGTCACTGCCCTCCCTGATCACAACCCAGGTCACATTACAGATCGTCCCTCTCCCCAGTCACTGCCCTCCCTGATCACAACCCAGGTCACATTACAGATCGTCCCTCTCCCCAGTCACTGCCACCCTGATCACAACCCAGGTCACACATTACAGATCGTCCCTCTCCCCAGTCTGATCACATCCCCCCCCCCAGTCTGATCACACATCCCCCCCCCCCCCAGTCTGATCACACATCCCCCCCAGTCTGATCACATCCCCCCCCCCAGTCTGATCACATCCCCCCCCCCCCCAGTCTGATCACATCCTCCCCCCCAGTCTGATCACACATCCCCCCCCCCCCAGTCTGATCACATCCCCCCCCCCCCCCCCCGTCTGATCACACATCCCCTCCCCCCCAGTCTGATCACATCCCCCCCCCCCCCCAGTCTGATCACACATCCCCCCCCCCCCCCAGTCTGATCACACATCCCCCCCCCCCCCAGTCTGATCACATCCCCCCCCCCCCCCCCAGTCTGATCACACATCCCCCCCCCCCAGTCTGATCACACATCCTGCTGTCCTCGCCCACCCTGGGCCTACAGGTGACTCCAGCCCCACACCCACCTGACTGAGTGCCTCTGTGAAGGGGCCGGCGGGCCCTCGCTGGTCCGCTCCGACAGCAGCGATTCTCTGCGGCCCTTCTCGGGGCTGGCCAGTGAGGCCGGCCTCGCCCCAACACCAACACTCCCCTGTGAAGGGGCCGGCGGGCCATCGGTGGTCCGCTCCGACAGCAGCGATTCACTGCGGCCCTTCTCGGGGCTGGCCAGTGAGGCCGGCCTTGCCCCAACACCAACACTCCCCTGTGAAGGGGCCGGCGGGCCATCGGTGGTCCGCTCCGACAGCAGCGATTCACTGCGGCCCTTCTCGGGGCTGGCCAGTGAGGCCGGCCTCGCCCCAACACCAACACTCACCAGCATCTGCTGCTTCTCTCTCCTCTTCACCACGATCACGTTCCCCGGCTTAAGCAAGTCACAGTTGTCCAGACCTGCAGTGATTTGAGGCACAGTCAGCACCGTCAGGGTCGTTCCCCACAATCCCAGCCCAGAACAGTAACGGGGCGCCCAGCGGAACCTGCAACTCATCCATCAATTCAGTCTCAATCCCAACTCGGACTGTGGCTGGGGGTCAAGTGGACACCACGTACTCCAGTAACTCATGGGGTGCCACAGGGATCAGTGCTGGGGCCTCAACTATTTACAATCTATTCATGACTTGGATGAAGGGACCGAGTGTAATGTAGCCAAATTTGCTGAGGATACAAAGATGGGTGGGAAAGCAAATTGTGAGGAGGGCACAAAGTCTGCAAAGCGATATAGATAGGTTCAGTGAGTGGGCAAACATTTGGCAGATGGAGTATAATGTGGGAAAATGTGAGGTTATCCACTTTGGAAGGAAGAATGAAAAAGCAAAATTATTTAAATGGAGAAAGACTACAAAATGCTGCGGTACAGAGGGATCTGGGGGTCCTAGTACATGAAACTCAAAAAGTTAGCATGCAGGTACAGCAAGTAATTAGGAAGACTAATGGAATGTTGGCCTTTATTGCAAAGGGAATGGAGTATAAAAGTAGGGAAGTCCTGTTACAACTGTACAGGGCGTTGGTGAGACCACACCTGGAGTACTGCGTACAGTTTTGGTCTCCATATTTAAGGAAGGATATACTTGCATTGGAGGCAGTTCAGAGAAGGTTCACTAGGTTGATTCCTGAGATGAGGGGTTGCCTTATGAGGAAAGGTTGAGCAGGTTGGGCCGATACTCATTGGAGTTTAGAAGAATGAGAGGTGATCTTATTGAAACATATAAGGGGGCTTGACAGGGTAGATGCAGAGAGGATGTTTCCTCTCGTGAGGGTATCTTGAACTCGGGGCATAGTCTCAGAATAAGGGGTGGCCCATTTAAGACTGAGATGAGGAGGAATTTCTTCTCTGAGGGTCGTGAATCTTTGGAATTCTCTACCCCAGAGAGCTGTGGAGGCGGAGTCAGTGAATATATTCAAGGCGGAGATTGACAGATATTTGAGCTACAGGGGAGTCAAGGGTCATGGGGAGCGAGCGGGAAAGTGGAGTTGAGGCCAAGATCAGATCAGCCATGATCTTATTAAATGGCGGAGCAGGCTCGAGGGGCCGATTGGCCGACTCCTGCTCCTGTTTCTTATGTTCTTCCCCAGAGAGGAGGGGGGGGGGAGGGAGAGACAGAGAGCGCCAGCCCCCCACACACACACAGAGAGACAGAGACATATCATCCATGATCTGGTAGAATGGCAGAACAGGCTCGAGGGGCTGAATGGCCTCCTCCTGTTCCTGTGTAACAGGCTCGAGGGGCTGAATGGCCTCCTCCTGTTCCAGTGTAACAGTCTCAAGGGCTGAACGGCCTCCTCCTGTTCCAGTGTAACAGGCTCAAGGGCTGAACGGCCTCCTCCTGTTCCAGTGTAACAGGCTCAAGGGCTGAACGGCCTCCTCCTGTTCCAGTGTAACAGGCTCAAGGGCTGAATGGCCTCCTCCTGTTCCTGTGTAACAGGCTCGAGGGGCTGAACGGCCTCCTCCTGTTCCTGTGTAACAGGCTCGAGGGGCTGAATGGCCTCCTCCTGTTCCAGTGTAACAGGCTCAAGGGCTGAATGGGCTCCTCCTGTTCCTGTGTAACAGGCTCGAGGGGCTGAATGGCCTCCTCCTGTTCCGGTGTCACTGAGTGCCTCAATCACATTACTTACGTTGCAGTGGTGTAACAATGGCCTGCTTCCTGTTCTTGGCCACTGAGGTTTTGCGCAAGGCTGGTAGGCGAGCGTTCTCAGCCTTGTCTGCTGCACTCTTCTGGGCCCCGATAGCTTTCTCCAGTTCCTTCTGTCTCTGCTCCAGTTTCTAATCAAAAACACAAGACAGTTTACAATCCTATTGGGTCTGGGCTATACACAACACACACACACGCAGGGATTTCCTCTCTCTCTAACCCAGGGCTCACTGGACCGTGCTCAGGAGCAGGAACCCTGGCTGATTTCCCCTCTCTCTAACCCAGGCGTCACTGGGCAGTGATCAGGAGCAGGAACCCTGGCTGATTTCCCCTCTCTCTAACCCAGGGGTCAGTGGACAGTGATCAGGAGCAGGAACCCTGGCTGATTTCCTCTCTCTAACCCAGGCGTCACTGGACAGTGATCAGGAGCAGGAACCCTGTCTGATTCCCCTCTCTCTAACCCAGGGGTCAGTGGACAGTGATCAGGAGCAGGAACCCTGGCTGATTCCCCTCTCTCTAACCCAGGGGTCAGTGGACAGTGATCAGGAGCAGGAACCCTGGCTGATTCCCCTCTCTCTAACCCAGGGGTCAGTGGACAGTGATCAGGAGCAGGAACCCTGGCTGATTTCCCCTCTCTCTAACCCAGGGGTCACTGGACAGTGATCAGGAGCAGGAACACTGGCTGATTTCCCCTCTCTCTAACCCAGGGGTCAGTGGACAGTGCTCAGGAGCAGGAACCCTGGCTGATTTCCCCTCTCTCTAACCCAGGGGTCACTGGACAGTGATCAGGAGCAGGAACCCTGGCTGATTTCCTCTCTCTCTAACCCAGGGGTCACTGGACAGTGATCAGGAGCAGGAACCCTGGCTGATTCCCCCTCTCTCTAACCCAGGGGTCACTGGACAGTGATCAGGAGCAGGAACCCTGGCTGATTCCCCCTCTCTCTAACCCAGGGGTCACTGCACAGTGATCAGGAGCAGGAACCCTGGCTGATTTCCTCTCTCTCTAACCCAGGGGTCACTGGACAGTGATCAGGAGCAGGAACCCTGGCTGATTTCCCCTCTCTCTAACCCAGTGATCAGGAGCAGGAACCCTGGCTGATTCCCCCTCTCTCTAACCCAGGGGTCACTGCACAGTGATCAGGAGCAGGAACCCTGGCTGATTTCCTCTCTCTCTAACCCAGGGGTCACTGGACAGTGATCAGGAGCAGGAACCCTGGCTGATTTCCCCTCTCTCTAACCCAGTGATCAGGAGCAGGAACCCTGGCTGATTTCCCCTCTCTCTAACCCCAGGGTCACTGGACAGTGATCAGGAGCAGGAACCCTGGCTGATTTCCCCTCTCTCTAACCCAGTGATCAGGAGCAGGAACCCTGGCTGTCTTTGCTGCTCCCTCGGCAGGGAGCTGCTCCCTCGGCAGGGAGCTGCTCCCTCGGCAGGGAGCTGCTCCCTCGGCAGGGAGCTGCTCCCTCGGCAGGGAGCTGCTCCCTCGGCAGGGAGCTGCTCCCTCGGCAGGGAGCTGCTCCCTCAGCCAGTGCCGAGTAGCAGCGCCTTGGTCCGTCCCCGGTACCTCTATTTGCAGATGACTCTCCTCCAGTTTTTTGAGAAGTTGGAGACGTTCCTCTTTGGGAGTTCCCAGCAGCGGAAGGCCGCTCTTCCCGTACTTCCTCAGCATGTTCTCTAGATTGGAAAGACGTTCCATCACGCCAGAGTCGAAAGCCTCAGAGTCGAAGTCCCCCGGCTTCAACAGAGGGCTGGAAACGAGAGAGAGGAAAACACACTGAATGAGGGGACTGCACATTCAAATTACAATCTGCGCTCCCCCCACCCAATCAGACAGTGCAGGAGGTCATTCGGCCCATCGTGCCTGCTCTCTGGTCGAGCTCTCCAATTAGTCCCACTCCCCCCATAGCTCTAAATTTCTACCCAAGTATTTATCCAATTCCCCTTTTGAAAGTTACTGGCGAATCTGCTTCCACCGCCCTTTCAGGCAGCGCGTTCCAGATCACAACTCGCTGAGTAAAATAAATTCTCCTCATCTCTGGAGAAAGCGCAACACAGATTTACAAGGGTGGTACCAGAACGGAGATGAGAAGGAACTACTTCACTCAGAGGGTGGTAGGTCCATGGAATATGCTGCCCCAAAAAGCTGTAGAAGCTACATCATTACATAAATTTAAAACAGAAAGAGACAGTTTCCTAGAAGTAAAGGGAATTAAGTGTTACGGGGAGCGGGCAGGAATTTGGACATGAGTCTAGGTTCGGATCGGTCATGGCCCTGTGGGTAGCGTAGCGGGCCCAGGGGCCGTGTAGCCTGATCCTGCTCCTATTTCGTGTGTCCAATTCTGTTAGGTTCAGGAGATGGTTCTGTGATAGTAGATTGGCGGTTAGGATCAGATCAGCCATGATCTTATTGAATGGCGGAGCAGGCTCGAGGGGCCAATTGGCCTACTCCTGCTCCTATTTCTTATGTTTTTATGAGAGATTCCAGCTATCGGGAAAGATTGAAGAGCTTGGGGCGTTTCCCTTTGGAAAAAAAGAGAAGACTTGGAGGTGACCCCGATTGGGGTCTTTATAAAATTCTGAATGGGTTGGACAGGGTGGATGTGGAGAGAATGTTTCTACTTTAAGAACACGAGGAGCAGGAGTCGGCCCTTCGAGCCTGCCCCGCCATCCCATAAGAACATAAGAACATAAGAAATAGGAGCAGGAGTAGGCCAATCGGCCCCTCGAGCCTGCTCCGCCATTCAATAAGATCATGGCTGATCTGATCCTAACCGCCAATCTACTATCTATCACAGAACCATCTCCTGCATCTAACAGAATTGCACACACGAAATAGGAGCAGAATCAGGCTACACAGTCCCTGGGCCCGCTCCACTACCCACAGGGCCATGACCGATCCGAACCTAGACTCATGTCCAAATTCCTGCCCGCTCCCCGTAACCCTTAATGCCCTTTACTTCTAGGAAACTGTCTATTTCTGTTTTAAATTTAATTAATGTTGTAGCTTCTACAGCTTTTTGTGGCAGCATATTCCATGGACCTACCACCCTCTGAGTGAAGTAGTTCCTCCTCATCTCAGTTTTGAAAGAGCAGCCCCTTATTCTAAGACTATGTCCCCTAGTTCTCGTCTCACCCGTCATCGGGAACATCCTCCCCGCATCCACCCGATCCAACCCCTTCACAATCTTATATGTTTCAATAAGATCGCCTCTCATTCTTCTGAACTCCAATGAGTAGAGTCCCAATCTACCCAACCTCTCCTCATATGACCACCCCCTCATCCCCGGGATTAACCGAGTGAACCTTTTTTGCACTGCTTCGAGAGCAAGGATGTCTTTCCTTAAGTAAGGACACCAAAACTGTATGCAGTATTCCAGGTGCGGTCTCACCAATACCTTGTACAACTGAAGCAATACCTCCCTATTTTTATATTCTATCCCCCTAGCAATGAAAGCCAACATTCCATTTGCCTTCTTAATCACTTGCTGCACCTGCATACTAACCTTTTGAGTTTCGTGCACCAGGACCCCCAGATCCCTTTGCACTTCAGTACTCTCCAGTTTCTTGCCATTAAGATAATAAATTGCTCTAGGATTTTTCCTGCCAAAGTGCATCACCTCACACTTTCCAGTGTTGTATTCCATCTGCCAAATCTCTGCCCACTTACTTAGCCTGTCTATGTCCCCTTGCAGGTTTTTTATGTCCTCCTCACTCACTACTTTCCCTCCCATCTTTGTATCATCTGCAAATTTTGATATGTTACACTTGGTCCCTTCCTCCAAATCGTTAATATAGATTGTGAAGAGTTGGGGACCCAGCACTGACCCCTGTGGAACACCACTAGTTACTGATTGCCAGTCTGAGAATGAACCATTTATCCCAACTCTTTGCTTTCTGTTAGATAGCCAATCCTCTATCCATGCCAGAATATTACCCCCAATCCCGTGATTTTTTACCTTAAGCAATAATCTTTTGTGTGGCACCTTGTCAAATGCCTTTTGGAAGTCTAAATACACTACGTCCACTGGTTCCCCTTTATCCACTCTATATGTTACTTCCTCAAAGAACTCCAGCAAATTTGTCAAACATGACTTCCCCTTCGTAAAACCATGCTGACTTTGTCCTATTAAATTATGATTATCCAAATGTCCTGTTACTGTTTCCTTAATAATGGACTCCAAAATTTTACCTACCACAGATGTTAGGCTAACCGGTCTATAGTTACCAGCCTTCTGTCTACTGCCCTTTTTAAATAAGGGTGTTACATTAGCAGTTTTCCAGTCTGCCGAGACCTTAGCGGAATCCAGGGAGTTTTGAAAAATTATTACCAATGCATCTACAATCCCTACCGCCACTTCCTTCAAGACTCTAGGATGTAAGCCATCAGGTCCAGGTGATTTATCCGCCTTGAGTCCCATTATTTTACCGAGTACCACTTCCTTAGTGATTTTGATCGTGTTTAGCTCCTCTCCCCCTATAGCCCCCTGTTTGTCCAGTGTTGGGATATTCTTAGTGTCCTCTACTGTAAAGACTGATACAAAATATTCATTCAGTGTTTTTGCCATCTCCATATTTCCCACCATTAATTTCCCGGTCTCATCCTCTAAGGGACCAACATTTACTTTAGCCACCCTTTTTCTTTTTATATAACTATAAAAACTCTTACTATCTGTTTTTATATTTTTTGCTAATTTACTTTCATAATCTATCTTCCCTTTCTTAATCAATCTTTTTGTTATTTTTTGCTGCCTTTTAAAGTTTTCCCAATCCTCTGTCCTCCCACTAGATTTCGCTACCTTATATGCCCTTGTTTTTAGTCGAATACTATCCTTAATTTCTTAAGGTGTTGTTGAGGCTGATCCCCTGCCTCAACAACACCTTCCCGCTTTAGGCCCAAACCTCAAGGTGCAAGGGCAGGTCTCGGTAAGGACAGACGCCGTTAGTGCCAGGGCAAAGTCTGAGCCCAGTGATTGGCTCTGAAGCACGTACTGTGCCAGTCTGCTGGTGGCCAGGACTGAGAGAAGCGGTTCAAGCTATTAACTGGACAGGGCAGGTTGACGGATGATCCAAGAATGCAGCAAAAACAACAAAAGAAATTCCAGAAAGAAGGAAACTGTTCCACTAAACTGCCTCGAAACGAAGAGTCAGCTGTGACTCAGCTGGTAGCACACTCGCCTCGGAGTCACTTGTGGGAGATTCTGAAACTCGGGGCCAGAAATACAAGATAATTCCTCATAAAATCACTGGTTCGGCCTCAGCTAGAGTATTGTGGATAATTCTGGGCACCGCACCTCAGGAAAGGCCTTAGAAAGGGTGCAGAGGGAGGTTTACCAGGGAGGAGGGACTTCAGTTATGAGGAGAGGTTGGAAGAGTTAGGACTGTTCTCCTTGGAACTGAGACGGTTAAGAGATGATCAAAGAGGTTTTCAAGATGGTCAGAGACAGAGACAGAGACAGAGACAGAGACAGAGACAGAGACAGAGACAGAGACAGAGACAGAGACAGAGACAGAGACAGAGACAGAGACAGAGACAGAGACAGAGACTCTCCTCTCTGGCGAGTGGGTCAATAACCAGAGGTCACAGATTCAAATTCATTGGCCAAAGATCTGGAGGGGAGGTGAGGAGAAAAGTTTTCACTGGGAGAGTTGTGGGGATCGGGAACGCTCGACCCGAGAAGGTGGTGGAGGCCGATTCCATCAATAATTTTAAAAGGGGGTCGGACGGCACTGGAGGATGAGGAAGTTAGAGGGTTACAGACAGAAAGCGCGGGGACGTGGGACTGAGCACGACTGCCCGATCAAAGAGCCAGCACAGGCGCGACGGGCCGAACGGCCTCCTCCTGTGCTGCAAGTTTCTGTGATTCTCTGAAATCCAACAGCGAAATAAGGAGAAATGTCTGTGCTCGTGCGGAGAGCGCGTGGAACTCACTACCACAGGGAGCGGCCGAGGACAATCGCATCGATGCTTTCAAGAGGAAAGTCGAGGAGTACACGAGAGAGAAGGGAATCGAAAGATCTGCTGGAAGGCTGAGGTGAGGCAGACGGAATGGGAGGAGGCTCGAGTGGAGCAGAAACACCAGCACAGACTGCTTGGGCCCAATGCGGTTTCTGTGCTGTATATTCTGCATAATGCGATGTAATTTCGCCTCTGGTTTTTTTGCCAGTTCACCAGAGGGCACAGATTTAAGGCGATTGGCAAACGAACCAGAAGCGACACGAGGAAACATTTCCCCCCCCACCGCCCCCCACCCAGCGAGTTGTTGCGATCTGGAACGCGCTGCCTGAAAGCAGATTCAAGAGTCACTTTCAAAAGGGAATTGGATAAATACTTGATGGGAAAAGATTCCCTGGGCTACGGGGAAAGAGCGGGGGAGTGGGACGAGTTGGATAGATCTTTCAAAGAGCCGGCACAGGCACGATGAGCCGAATGGCCTCCTCCTGTGCTGTATCAGCTGTGGCTCAGTGGGTAGCACACTCGCCTTGGACTCAGCAGGTTGTGGGTTCACAGTCCCACTCCAGGGACTTGAGCACATAAAGCTAGGCTGACACTCCAGTGCAGTACTGAGGGAGGGGCCGCACTGTCGGAGGGCCGGTACTGAGGGAGGGCCGCACTGTCGGAGGGGCGGTACTGAGGGAGGGCCGCACTGTCGGAGGGTCAGTACTGAGGGAGCGCCGCACTGTCGGAGGGGCAGTACTGAGGGAGCGCCGCACTGTCGGAGGGGCAGTACTGAAGGAGCGCCGCACTGTCGGAGGGACAGTACTGAGGGAGGGCCGCACTGTCGGAGGGTCAGTACTGAGGGAGCGCCGCACTGTCGGAGGGGCAGTACTGAGGGAGCGCCGCACTGTCGGAGGGGCAGTACTGAGGGAGCGCCGCACTGTCGGAGGGGCAGTACTGAGGGAGCGCCGCACTGTCGGAGGGGCAGTACTGTGGGAGTGCCGCACTGTCGGAGGGGCGGTACTGAGGGAGGGGCCGCACGGTCGGAGGGGCAGTACTGAGGGAGAGCCGCACTGTCGGAGGGGCGGTACTGAGGGAGCGCCGCACTGTCGGAGGGTCAGTACTGAGGGAGGGCCGCACTGTCGGAGGGGCTGTACTGAGGGAGCGCCGCACTGTCGGAGGTGCCGTCTTTCAGATGAGACGTTAAACCGAGGCCCCGTCTGCTCTCTCAGGTGGACGTAAACGATTCCATGGTACTATTTCGAAGAGGGGCAGGGGAGTTATCCCCGGTGTCCTGGCCAGTATTTATCCCTCAACCAACATAAAGATTATCTGGTCATTACCACATCGCTGTTTGTGGGAGCTTGCTGTGCGCACATTGGCTGCCGCGTTTCCCACATTACAACAGTGACTCCACTTCAAGAGTACTTCATTGACTGTAAAGCGCTTTGAGACGTCCGGTGGTCGTGAAAGGCGCTATATAAATGCAAGTCTTTCTTTTATCATTCTATAACTATCTCTTCAGCTGCCCTTTCCCAACTTTGGGAAGCAGTTGCAGAAGCGCTCCACGAGACAGTGGGCCAGAGCTTCGAATGGTCAGACAGATTAACAGAAGACACTGCGCCCTGACTCCTCTCCCCAGTCACAGGCCAGGCTTGAACACTGCACCCTGACTCCTCTCCTCACCCCAGTCACAGGCCAGGCTTGAACACTGCGCCCTGACTCCTCACCCCAGTCACAGGCCAGGCTTGGACACTGCGCCCTGACTCCTCTCCTCACCCCAGTCACAGGCCAGGCTTGAACACTGCGCCCTGACTCCTCTCCCCAGTCACAGGCCAGGCTTGAACACTGCGCCCTGACTCCTCTCCCCAGTCACAGGCCAGGCTTGGACACTGCGCCCTGACTCCTCTCCCCAGTCACAGGCCAGGCTTGGACACTGCGCCCTGACTCCTCTCCCCACCCCAGTCACAGGCCAGGCTTGGACACTGCGCCCTGACTCCTCTCCTCACCCCAGTCACAGGCCAGGCTTGAACACTGCGCCCTGACTCCTCTCCTCTCCCCAGTCACAGGCCAGGCTTGGACACTGCGCCCTGACTCCTCTCCCCAGTCACAGGCCAGGCTTGAACACTGCGCCCTGACTCCTCTCCCCAGTCACAGGCCAGGCTTGAACACTGCGCCCTGACTCCTCTCCTCACCCCAGTCACAGGCCAGGCTTGAACACTGCGCCCCGACTCCTCTCCTCTCCCCAGTCACAGGCCAGGCTTGGACACTGCGCCCTGACTCCTCTCCCCAGTCACAGGCCAGGCTTGGACACTGCGCCCTGACTCCTCTCCCCAGTCACAGGCCAGGCTTGAACACTGCGCCCTGACTCCTCTCCTCACCCCAGTCACAGGCCAGGCTTGAACACTGCGCCCTGACTCCTCTCCCCAGTCACAGGCCAGGCTTGGACACTGCGCCCTGACTCCTCTCCTCACCCCAGTCACAGGCCAGGCTTGAACACTGCGCCCCGACTCCTCTCCTCTCCCCAGTCACAGGCCAGGCTTGGACACTGCGCCCTGACTCCTCTCCCCACCCCAGTCACAGGCCAGGCTTGAACACTGCACCTGACTCCTCTCCCCAGTCACAGGCCAGGCTTGAACACTGCGCCCTGACTCCTCACCCCAGTCACAGGCCAGGCTTGAACACTGCGCCCTGACTCCTCCTCCCCAGTCACAGGCCAGGCTTGAACACTGCGCCCTGACTCCTCTCCCCACCCCAGTCACAGGCCAGGCTTGAACACTGCGCCCCGACTCCTCTCCTCTCCCCAGTCACAGGCCAGGCTTGGACACTGCGCCCTGACTCCTCTCCCCAGTCACAGGCCAGGCTTGAACACTGCGCCCTGACTCCTCTCCCCACCCCAGTCACAGGCCAGGCTTGAACACTGCACCTGACTCCTCTCCCCAGTCACAGGCCAGGCTTGAACACTGCGCCCTGACTCCTCACCCCAGTCACAGGCCAGGCTTGAACACTGCGCCCTGACTCCTCACCCCAGTCACAGGCCAGGCTTGGACACTGCGCCCTGACTCCTCTCCCCACCCCAGTCACAGGCCAGGCTTGAACACTGCGCCCTGACTCCTCTCCCCACCCGAGTCACAGGCCAGGCTTGAACACTGCGCCCTGACTCCTCTCCTCTCCCCAGTCACAGGCCAGGCTTGAACACTGCGCCCTGACTCCTCTCCTCTCCCCAGTCACAGGCCAGGCTTGAACACTGCGCCCTGACTCCTCTCCTCTCCCCAGTCACAGGCCAGGCTTGAACACTGCGCCCTGACTCCTCACCCCAGTCACAGGCCAGGCTTGAACACTGCGCCCTGACTCCCTCTCCTCTCCCCAGTCACAGGCCAGGCGTTGGACACTGCGCCCTGACTCCTCTCCTCTCCCCAGTCACAGGCCAGGCTTGAACACTGCGCCCTGACTCCTCTCCCCAGTCACAGGCCAGGCTTGAACACTGCGCCCTGACTCCTCTCCTCACCCCAGTCACAGGCCAGGCTTGAACACTGCGCCCTGACTCCTCTCCTCTCCCCAGTCACAGGCCAGGCTTGGACACTGCGCCCTGACTCCTCTCCTCACCCCAGTCACAGGCCAGGCTTGAACACTGCGCCCTGACTCCTCTCCCCACCCCAGTCACAGGCCAGGCTTGGACACTGCGCCCTGACTCCTCTCCTCACCCCAGTCACAGGCCAGGCTTGAACACTGCGCCCTGACTCCTCTCCCCAGTCACAGGCCAGGCTTGAACACTGCGCCCTGACTCCTCTCCCCAGTCACAGGCCAGGCTTGACACTGCGCCCTGACTCCTCTCCCCACCCCAGTCACAGGCCAGACTTGGACACTGCGCCCTGACTCCTCTCCCCAGTCACAGGCCAGGCTTGAACACTGCGCCCTGACTCCTCTCCCCAGTCACAGGCCAGGCTTGGACACTGCGCCCTGACTCCTCTCCCCAGTCACAGGCCAGGCTTGAACACTGCGCCCTGACTCCTCTCCCCACCCCAGTCACAGGCCAGGCTTGGACACTGCGCCCTGACTCCTCTCCCCAGTCACAGGCCAGGCTTGAACACTGCGCCCTGACTCCTCTCCCCAGTCACAGGCCAGGCTTGAACACTGCGCCCTGACTCCTCTCCCCAGTCACAGGCCAGGCTTGGACACTGCGCCCTGACTCCTCTCCTCTCCCCAGTCACAGGCCAGGCTTGGACACTGCGCCCTGACTCCTCTCCCCAGTCACAGGCCAGGCTTGAACACTGCGCCCTGACTCCTCTCCCCACCCCAGTCACAGGCCAGGCTTGGACACTGCGCCCTGACTCCTCTCCTCACCCCAGTCACAGGCCAGGCTTGGACACTGCGCCCTGACTCCTCTCCTCACCCGAGTCACAGGCCAGGCTTGAACACTGCGCCCTGACTCCTCTCCCCACCCCAGTCACAGGCCAGGCTTGGACACTGCACCCTGACTCCTCTCCCCACCCCAGTCACAGGCCAGGCTTGGACACTGCGCCCTGACTCCTCTCCCCAGTCACAGGCCAGGCTTGGACACTGCGCCCTGACTCCTCTCCTCACCCCAGTCCACAGGCCAGGCTTGGACACTGCGCCCTGACTCCTCTCCCCACCCCAGTCACAGGCCAGGCTTGGACACTGCGCCCTGACTCCTCTCCCCAGTCACAGGCCAGGCTTGGACACTGCGCCCTGACTCCTCTCCTCTCCCCAGTCACAGGCCAGGCTTGGACACTGCGCCCTGACTCCTCTCCTCACCCCAGTCACAGCCAGGCTTGACACTGCGCCCTGACTCCTCTCCCCACCCCAGTCACAGGCCAGCTTGGACCACTGCGCCCGGACTCCTCTCCCACCCAGTCACAGGCCAGGCTTGAACACTGCGCCCTGACTCCTCTCCCCAGTCACAGGCAGCTTGAAACACTGCGCCCTGACTCCTCTCCCCAGTCACAGGCCAGGCTTGGACACTGCGCCCTGGACTCCTCTCCCCAGTCACAGGCCAGGCTTGGACACTGCGCCCTGACTCCTCTCCTCAGTCACAGTCCAGGCTTGAACACTGCGCCCTGACTCCTCTCCTCTCCCCAGTCACAGGCCAGGCTTGGACACTGCGCCCTGACTCCTCTCCCCAGTCACAGGCCAGGCTTGAACACTGCGCCCTGACTCCTCTCCCCAGTCACAGGCCAGGCTTGAACACTGCGCCCTGACTCCTCTCCCGAGTCACAGGCCAGGCTTGGACACTGCGCCCTGACTCCTCTCCTCAGTCACAGTCCAGGCTTGAACACTGCGCCCTGACTCCTCTCCCCACCCCAGTCACAGGCCAGGCTTGGACACTGCGCCCTGACTCCTCTCCCCAGTCACAGTCCAGGCTTGAACACTGCGCCCTGACTCCTCTCCTCACCCCAGTCACAGCCCAGGCTTGGACACTGCGCCCTGACTCCTCTCCCCAGTCACAGGCCAGGCTTGGACACTGCGCCCTGACTCCTCTCCCCACCCGAGTCACAGGCCAGGCTGGGACACTGCGCCCTGACTCCTCTCCTCTCCCCAGTCACAGGCCAGGCTTGGACACTGCGCCCTGACTCCTCTCCTCACCCCAGTCACAGGCCAGGCTTGGACACTGCGCCCTGACTCCTCTCCCCAGTCACAGGCCAGGCTTGGACACTGCGCCCTGACTCCTCTCCCCAGTCACAGGCCAGGCTTGAACACTGCGCCCTGACTCCTCTCCTCACCCGAGTCACAGGCCAGGCTTGAACACTGCGCCCTGACTCCTCTCCCCAGTCACAGGCCAGGCTTGGACACTGCGCCCTGACTCCTCTCCTCACCCCAGTCACAGGCCAGGCTTGAACACTGCGCCCTGACTCCTCTCCTCTCCCCAGTCACAGGCCAGGCTTGAACACTGCGTCCTGACTCCTCTCCCCACCCCAGTCACAGGCCAGGCTTGAACACTGCGCCCTAACTCCTCTCCCCAGTCACAGGCCAGGCTTGAACACTGCGCCCTGACTCCTCTCCTCTCCCCATCACAGGCCAGGCTTGAACACTGCACCCTGACTCCTCTCCCCAGTCACAGGCCAGGCTTGGACACGGCGCCCTGACTCCTCTCCCCACCCGAGTCACAGGCCAGGCTTGGACACTGCGCCCTGACTCCTCTCCTCACCCCAGTCACAGGCCAGGCTTGAACACTGCACCCTGACTCCTCTCCTCTCCCCAGTCACAGGCCAGGCTTGAACACTGCGCCCTGACTCCTCTCCCCAGTCACAGGCCAGGCTTGGACACTGCGCCCTGACTCCTCTCCCCAGTCACAGGCCAGGCTTGAACACTGCGCCCTGACTCCTCTCCCCAGTCACAGGCCAGGCTTGAACACTGCGCCCTGACTCCTCTCCTCTCCCCAGTCACAGGCCAGGCTTGGACACTGCGCCCTGACTCCTCTCCCCAGTCACAGGCCAGGCTTGAACACTGCGCCCTGACTCCTCTCCTCCCCAGTCACAGGCCAGGCTTGGACACTGCGCCCTGACTCCTCTCCCCAGTCACAGGCCAGGCTTGGACACTGCGCCCTGACTCCTCTCCTCACCCCAGTCACAGGCCAGGCTTGAACACTGCGCCCTGACTCCTCTCTCTCCCCAGTCACAGGCCAGGCTTGAACACTGCGTCCTGACTCCTCTCCCCACCCCAGTCACAGGCCAGGCTTGAACACTGCGCCCTAACTCCTCTCCCCAGTCACAGGCCAGGCTTGAACACTGCGCCCTGACTCCTCTCCTCTCCCCATCACAGGCCAGGCTTGAACACTGCACCCTGACTCCTCTCCCCAGTCACAGGCCAGGCTTGGACACGGCGCCCTGACTCCTCTCCCCACCCGAGTCACAGGCCAGGCTTGGACACTGCGCCCTGACTCCTCTCCTCTCCCCAGTCACAGGCCAGGCTTGGACACTGCGCCCTGACTCCTCTCCTCACCCCAGTCACAGGCCAGGCTTGAACACTGCACCCTGACTCCTCTCCTCACCCCAGTCACAGGCCAGGCTTGAACACTGCACCCTGACTCCTCTCCACTCCCCAGTCACAGGCCAGGCTTGGACACTGCGCCCTGACTCCTCTCCTCACCCCAGTCACAGGCCAGGCTTGAACACTGCACCCTGACTCCTCTCCTCTCCCCAGTCCACAGGCCAGGCTTGAACACTGCGCCCTGACTCCTCTCCCCAGTCACAGGCCAGGCTTGGACACTGCGCCCTGACTCCTCTCCCCAGTCGACAGGCCAGGCTTGAACACTGCGCCCTGACTCCTCTCCCCCAGTCACAGGCCAGGCTTGAACACTGCGCCCTGACTCCTCTCCCCAGTCACAGCCCAGGCTTGGACACTGCGCCCTGACTCCTCTCCCCAGTCACAGGCCAGGCTTGAACACTGCGCCCTGACTCCTCTCCCCAGTCACAGGCCAGGCTTGAACACTGCGCCCTGACTCCTCTCCTCACCCCAGTCACAGGCCAGGCTTGGACACTGCGCCCTGACTCCTCTCCCCAGTCACAGGCCAGCCTTGGACACTGCGCCCTGACTCCTCTCCCCAGTCACAGGCCAGGCTTGAACACTGCGCCCTGACTCCTCTCCCCAGTCACAGGCCAGGCTTGAACACTGCGCCCTGACTCCTCTCCCCAGTCACAGGCCAGGCTTGGACACTGCGCCATGACTCCTCTCCCCAGTCACAGGCCAGGCTTGGACACTGCGCCCTGACTCCTCTCCCCAGTCACAGGCCAGGCTTGAACACTGCACCCTGACTCCTCTCCCCACCCCAGTCACAGGCCAGGCTTGAACACTGCGCCCTGACTCCTCTCCCCAGTCACAGGCCAGGCTTGAACACTGCACCCTGACTCCTCACCCCAGTCACAGGCCAGGCTTGGACACTGCGCCCTGACTCCTCTCCCCAGTCACAGGCCAGGCTTGGACACTGCGCCCTGACTCCTCTCCTCTCCCTAGTCACAGGCCAGGCTTGGACACTGCGCCCTGACTCCTCTCCCCAGTCACAGGCCAGGCTTGGACACTGCACCCTGACTCCTCTCCTCACCCCAGTCACAGGCCAGGCTTGAACACTGCGCCCTGACTCCTCTCCTCTCCCAGTCACAGGCCAGGCTTGGACACTGCGCCCTGACTCCTCTCCTCTCCCCAGTCACAGGCCAGGCTTGAACACTGCGCCCTGACTCCTCTCCTCCCCCAGTCACAGGCCAGGCTTGAACACTGCGCCCTGACTCCTCTCCTCTCCCAGTCACAGGCCAGGCTTGGACACTGCGCCCTGACTCCTCTCCTCCCCCAGTCACAGGCCAGGCTTGGACACTGCCTGACTCTCCCCCAGTCACAGGCCAGGCTTGGACACTGCGCCCTGACTCCTCTCCCAGTCACAGGCCAGGCTTGAACACTGCAGCCCTGACTCCTCTCCCCACCCCAGTCACAGGCCAGGCTTGGACACTGCGCCCTGACTCCCTCTCCCCAGTCACAGGCCAGGCTTGACACTGCGCCCTGGACTCCTCTCCCCACCCCAGTCACAGGCCAGGCTTGGACACTGCGCCCTGACTCCTCTCCTCCCCCAGTCACAGGCCAGGCTTGGACACTGCGCCCTGACTCCTCTCCCCACCCCAGTCACAGGCAGGCTTGAACACTGCGCCCTGACTCCTCTCCCCAGTCACAGGCCAGGCTTGGACACTGCGCCCTGACTCCTCTCCCTCACCCCAGTCACAGGCCAGGCTTGGACACTGCGCCCTGACTCCTCTCCCCACCCCAGTCACAGGCCAGGCTTGGACACCGCGCCCTGACTCCTCTTCCCAGTCACAGGCCAGGCTTGGACACTGCGCCCTGACTCCTCTCTCCCCAGTCACAGGCCAGGCTTGGACACTGCGCCCTGACTCCTCTCCCCAGTCACAGCCAGGCTTGGACACTGCGCCCTGACTCCTCTCCCCACCCGAGTCACAGGCCAGGCTTGACACTGCGCCCTGACTCCTCTCCTCTCCCCAGTCACAGGCCAGGCTTGGACACTGCGCCCTGACTCCTCTCCTCACCCCAGTCACAGGCCAGGCTTGGACACTGCGCCCTGACTCCTCTCCCCAGTCACAGGCCAGGCTTGGACACTGCGCCCTGACTCCTCTCCCCAGTCACAGGCCAGGCTTGAACACTGCGCCCTGACTCCTCTCCTCACCCGAGTCACAGGCCAGGCTTGAACACTGCGCCCTGACTCCTCTCCCCAGTCACAGGCCAGGCTTGGACACTGCGCCCTGACTCCTCTCCTCACCCCAGTCACAGGCCAGGCTTGAACACTGCGCCCTGACTTCCTCTCCTCTCCCCAGTCACAGGCCAGGCTTGAACACTGCGTCCTGACTCCTCTCCCCACCCCAGTCACAGGCCAGGCTTGAACACTGCGCCCTAACTCCTCTCCCCAGTCACAGGCCAGGCTTGAACACTGCGCCCTGACTCCTCTCCTCTCCCCATCACAGGCCAGGCTTGAACACTGCACCCTGACTCCTCTCCCCAGTCACAGGCCAGGCTTGGACACGGCGCCCTGACTCCTCTCCCCACCCGAGTCACAGGCCAGGCTTGGACACTGCGCCCTGACTCCTCTCCTCACCCCAGTCACAGGCCAGGCTTGAACACTTGCACCCTGACTCCTCTCCTCTCCCCAGTCACAGGCCAGGCTTGAACACTGCGCCCTGACTCCTCTCCCCAGTCACAGGCCAGCTTGGACACTGCGCCCTGACTCCTCTCCCCAGTCACAGGCCAGGCTTGAACACTGCGCCCTGACTCCTCTCCCCAGTCACAGGCCAGGCTTGAACACTGCGCCCTGACTCCTCTCCCCACCCCCAGTCACACGGCCAGGCTTGGACACTGCGCCCTGACTCTCTCTCGCCCAGTCACAGGCCAGGCTTGGAACACTGCGCCCTGACTCCTCTCCCCAGTCACAGGCCAGGCTTGGACACTGCGCCCTGACTCCTCTCCCCAGTCACAGGCCAGGCTTGGACACTGCGCCCTGACTCCTCTCCCCAGTCACAGGGCCAGGCTTGAACACTGCGCCCTGACTCCTCTCCCCAGTCACAGGCCAGCTTGAACACTGCGCCCTGACTCCTCTCCTCACCCCAGTCACAGGCCAGGCTTGAACACTGCGCCCTGACTCCTCTCCCCAGTCACAGGCCAGGCTTGGACACTGCGCCCTGACTCCTCTCCCCAGTCACAGGCCAGGCTTGAACACTGCGCCCTGACTCCTCTCCCCAGTCACAGGCCAGGCTTGAACACTGCGCCCTGACTCCTCTCCCCAGTCACAGGCCAGGCTTGACACTGCGCCCTGACTCCTCTCACCCCAGTCACAGGCCAGGCTTGACACTGCGCCCTGACTCCTCTCCCCAGTCACAGGCCAGGCTTGACACTGCGCCCTGACTCCTCTCCCCAGTCACAGGCCAGGCTTGAACACTGCGCCCTGACTCCTCTCCCCAGTCACAGGCCAGGCTTGAACACTGCGCCCTGACTCCTCACCCCAGTCACAGGCCAGGCTTGGACACTGCGCCCTGACTCCTCTCCCCAGTCACAGGCCAGGCTTGGACACTGCGCCCTGACTCCTCTCCCAGTCACAGGCCAGGCTTGAACAGCTTGCGTCCCTGACTCCTCTCCTCACCCCAGTCACAGGCCAGGCTTGAACACTGCGCCCTGACTTCCTCTCCCCAGTCACAGGCCAGGCTTGGACACTGCGCCCTGACTTCCTCTTCCCCCAGTCACAGGCCAGGCTTGAACACTGCTCCCTGACTCCCTCCCACCCCAGTCACAGGCCAGCTTGAACACTGCTCCCTGACTCCTCTCCCCAGTCACAGGCCAGGCTTGAACACTGCCCCTGACTCCTCACCCAGTCACAGGCCAGGCTGAAACACTGCGCCCTGACTCCTCTCCTCTTCCCTAGTCACAGGCCAGGCTTGACACTGCGCCCTGACTCCTCTCCTCTCCCTAGTCACAGGCCAGGCTTGGACACTGCAGCCCTGACTCCTCTCCCCAGTCACAGGCCAGGCTTGGACACTGCGCCCTGACTCCTCTCCTCTCCCCAGTCACAGGCCAGGCTTGAACACTGCGCCCTGACTCCTCTCCTCTCCCCAGTCACAGGCCAGGCTTGAACACTGCGCCCTGACTCCTCTCCTCTCCCCAGTCACAGGCCAGGCTTGAACACTGCACCCTGACTCCTCTCCTCACCCCAGTCACAGGCCAGGCTTGAACACTGCGCCCTGACTCCTCTCCTCTACCCAGTCACAGGCCAGGCTTGGACACTGCCCCTGACTCCTCTCCCCAGTCACAGGCCAGGCTTGGACACTGCGCCCTGACTCCTCTCCCCAGTCACAGGCCAGGCTTGAACACTGCACCCTGACTCTCTCCCCACCCCAGTCACAGGCCAGGCTTGGACACTGCGCCCTGACTCCTCTCCTCTCCCCAGTCACAGGCCAGGCTTGAACACTGCGCCCTGACTCCTCGCCCCACCCCAGTCACAGGCCAGGCTTGGACACTGCGCCCTGACTCCTCTCCTCTCCCCCCAGTCACAGCCAGCTTGGACACTGCGCCCTGACTCCTCTCCCACCCCAGTCACAGGCCAGGCTTGGACACTGCGCCCTGACTCCTCTCCCCACCCCAGTCACAGGCCAGGCTTGGACACTGCGCCCTGACTCCTCTTCCCCAGTCACAGGCCAGGCTTGGACACTGCGCCCTGACTCCTCTCCCCAGTCACAGGCCAGGCTTGGACACTGCGCCCTGACTCCTCTCCTCTCCCCAGTCACAGGCCAGGCTTGGACACTGCGCCCTGACTCCTCTCCCCAGTCACAGGCCAGGCTTGGACACTGCGCCCTGACTCCTCTCCCCACCCGAGTCACAGGCCAGGCTGGGACACTGCGCCCTGACTCCTCTCCTCTCCCCAGTCACAGGCCAGGCTTGAACACTGCGCCCTGACTCCTCTCCTCACCCGAGTCACAGGCCAGGCTTGACACTGCGCCCTGACTCCTCTCCCCAGTCACAGGCCAGGCTTGGACACTGCGCCCTGACTCCTCTCCCCCAGTCACAGGCCAGGCTTGGAACACTGCGCCCTGACTCCTCTCCTCTCCCGAGTCACAGGCCAGGCTTGAACACTGCGCCCTGACTCCTCTCCCCAGTCACAGGCCAGGCTTGGACACTGCGCCCTGACTCCTCTCCTCACCCCAGTCACAGGCCAGGCTTGAACACTGCGCCCTGACTCCTCTCCTCTCCCCAGTCACAGGCCAGGCTTGAACACTGCGCCCTGACTCCTCTCCCCACCCCAGTCACAGGCCAGGCTTGAACACTGCGCCCTGACTCCTCTCCTCTCCCCAGTCACAGGCCAGGCTTGAACACTGCATCCCTGACTCCTCTCCCCAGTCACAGGCCAGGCTTGGACACTGCGCCCTGACTCCTCTCCTCCACCCGAGTCACAGGCCAGGCTTGACACTGCGCCCTGACTCCTCTCCTCACCCCAGTCACAGGCCAGGCTTGAACACTGCGCCCTGACTCCTCTCCTCTCCCCAGTCACAGGCCAGGCTTGAACACTGCACCCTGACTCCTCTCCCCCAGTCACAGGCCAGGCTTGACACGGCGCCCTGACTCCTCTCCCACCCCGAGTCACAGGCCAGGCTTGGACACTGCGCCCTGACTCCTCTCCTCACCCCAGTCACAGGCCAGGCTTGAACACTGCACCCTGACTCCTCTCCTCTCCCCAGTCACAGGCCAGGCTTGAACACTGCGCCCTGACTCCTCTCCCCAGTCACAGGCCAGGCTTGGACACTGCGCCCTGACTCCTCTCCCCAGTCACAGGCCAGGCTTGAACACTGCGCCCTGACTCCTCTCCCCAGTCACAGGCCAGGCTTGAACACTGCGCCCTGACTCCTCTCCCCACCCCAGTCACAGGCCAGGCTTGGACACTGCGCCCTGACTCCTCTCCCCAGTCACAGGCCAGGCTTGAACACTGCGCCCTGACTCCTCTCCCCAGTCACAGGCCAGGCTTGGACACTGCGCCCTGACTCCTCTCCCCAGTCACAGGCCAGGCTTGGACACTGCGCCCTGACTCCTCTCCCCAGTCACAGGCCAGGCTTGGACACTGCGCCCTGACTCCTCTCCCCAGTCACAGGCCAGGCTTGAACACTGCGCCCTGACTCCTCTCCTCACCCCAGTCACAGGCCAGGCTTGGACACTGCGCCCTGACTCCTCTCCCCAGTCACAGGCCAGGCTTGGACACTGCGCCCTGACTCCTCTCCCCAGTCACAGGCCAGGCTTGAACACTGCGCCCTGACTCCTCTCCCCAGTCACAGGCAGGCTTGAACACTGCGCCCTGACTCCTCTCCCCAGTCACAGGCCAGGCTTGGAACACTGCGCCCTGACTCCTCTCCCCAGTCACAGGCCAGGCTTGAACACTGCGCCCTGACTCTCTCACCCCAGTCACAGGCCAGGCTTGACACTGCGCCCTGACTCCTCTCCCCAGTCACAGGCCAGGCTTGGAACACTGCGCCCTGACTCCTCTCCTCTCCCTAGTCACAGGCCAGGCTTGACACTGCGCCCTGACTCCTCTCCCCAGTCACAGGCCAGGCTTGGACACTGCACCCTGACTCCTCTCCTCACCCCAGTCACAGGCCAGGCTTGAACACTGCGCCCTGACTCCTCTCCTCTCCCCAGTCACAGGCCAGGCTTGAACACTGCGCCCTGACTCCTCTCCTCTCCCCAGTCACAGGCCAGGCTTGAACACTGCGCCCTGACTCCTCTCCTCTCCCCAGTCACAGGCCAGGCTTGAACACTGCACCCTGACTCCTCTCCTCACCCCAGTCACAGGCCAGGCTTGAACACTGCGCCCTGACTCCTCTCCTCTCCCCAGTCACAGGCCAGGCTTGGACACTGCGCCCTGACTCCTCTCCCCACCCCAGTCACAGGCCAGGCTTGGACACTGCGCCCTGACTCCTCTCCTCTCCCAGTCACAGGCCAGGCTTGAACACTGCGCCCTGACTCCTCTCCCCACCCCAGTCACAGGCCAGGCTTGGACACTGCGCCCTGACTCCTCTCCTCTCCCCAGTCACAGGCCAGGCTTGGACACTGCGCCCTGACTCCTCTCCCCACCCCAGTCACAGGCCAGGCTTGAACACTGCGCCCTGACTCCTCTCCCCAGTCACAGGCCAGGCTTGGACACTGCGCCCTGACTCCTCTCCTCACCCCAGTCACAGGCCAGGCTTGGACACTGCACCCTGACTCCTCTCCCCAGTCACAGGCCAGGCTTGGACACTGCGCCCTGACTCCTCTCCCCACCCCAGTCACAGGCCAGGCTTGGACACCGCGCCCTGACTCCTCTTCCCAGTCACAGGCCAGGCTTGGACACTGCGCCCTGACTCCTCTCCCCAGTCACAGGCCAGGCTTGGACACTGCGCCCTGACTCCTCTCCTCTCCCCAGTCACAGGCCAGGCTTGGACACTGCGCCCTGACTCCTCTCCCCACCCGAGTCACAGGCCAGGCTTGGACACTGCGTCCTGACTCCTCTCCTCACCCCAGTCACAGGCCAGGCTTGAACACTGCGCCCTGACTCCTCTCCCCAGTCACAGGCCAGGCTTGGACACTGCGCCCTGACTCCTCTCCTCACCCGAGTCACAGGCCAGGCTTGAACACTGCGCCCTGACTCCTCACCCCAGTCACAGGCCAGGCTTGAACACTGCGCCCTGACTCCTCTCCCCAGTCACAGGCCAGGCTTGAACACTGCGCCCTGACTCCTCTCCCCAGTCACAGGCCGGGCTTGAACACTGCGCCCTGACTCCTCTCCTCTCCCCAGTCACAGGCCGGGCTTGGACACTGCGCCCTGACTCCTCTCCTCACCCCAGTCACAGGCCAGGCTTGGACACTGCGCCCTGACTCCTCTCCCCAGTCACAGGCCAGGCTTGGACACTGCGCCCTGACTCCTCTCCTCTCCCCAGTCACAGGCCAGGCTTGGACACTGCGCCCTGACTCCTCTCCCCACCCCAGTCACAGGCCAGGCTTGAACACTGCGCCCTGACTCCTCTCCCCAGTCACAGGCCAGGCTTGGACACTGCGCCCTGACTCCTCTCCTCTCCCCAGTCACAGGCCAGGCTTGGACACTGCGCCCTGACTCCTCTCCCCAGTCACAGGCCAGGCTTGGACACTGCGCCCTGACTCCTCACCCCAGTCACAGGCCAGGCTTGGACACTGCGCCCTGACTCCTCTCCCCACCCCAGTCACAGGCCAGGCTTGGACACTGCGCCCTGACTCCTCTCCCCACCCGAGTCACAGGCCAGGCTTGGACACTGCGCCCTGACTCCTCTCCCCACCCCAGTCACAGGCCAGGCTTGAACACTGCGCCCTGACTCCTCTCCTCACCCCAGTCACAGGCCAGGCTTGGACACTGCGCCCTGACTCCTCACCCCAGTCACAGGCCAGGCTTGGACACTGCGCCCTGACTCCTCACCCCAGTCACAGGCCAGGCTTGAACACTGCACCCTGACTCCTCTCCTCACCCCAGTCACAGGCCAGGCTTGAACACTGCGCCCTGACTCCTCTCCTCACCCGAGTCACAGGCCAGGCTTGGACACTGCACCCTGACTCCTCTCCTCACCCCAGTCACAGGCCAGGCTTGGACACTGCGCCCTGACTCCTCTCCCCAGTCACAGGCCAGTCTTGGACACTGCGCCCTGACTCCTCTCCCCAGTCACAGGCCAGGCTTGGACACTGCGCCCTGACTCCTCACCCCAGTCACAGGCCAGGCTTGAACACTGCGCCCTGACTCCTCTCCCCAGTCACAGGCCAGGCTTGGACACTGCGCCCTGACTCTCTCCTCACCCGAGTCACAGGCCAGGCTTGGACACTGCGCCCTGACTCCTCTCCCCAGTCACAGGCCAGGCTTGGACACTGCGCCCTGACTCCTCTCCCCAGTCACAGGCCAGGCTTGGACACTGCGCCCTGACTCCTCTCCTCACCCCAGTCACAGGCCAGGCTTGGACACTGCGCCCTGACTCCTCTCCCCACCCCAGTCACAGGCCAGGCTTGAACACTGCGCCCTGACTCCTCTCCCCACCCCAGTCACAGGCCAGGCTTGAACACTGCGCCCTGACTCCTCACCCCAGTCACAGGCCAGGCTTGGACACTGAGCCCTGACTCCTCTCCTCACCCCAGTCACAGACCAGGCTTGGACACTGCGCCCTGACTCCTCTCCCCAGTCACAGGCCAGGCTTGGACACTGCGCCCTGACTCCTCTCCCCAGTCACAGGCCAGGCTTGAACACTGCGCCCTGACTCCTCTCCCCAGTCACAGGCCAGGCTTGAACACTGCGCCCTGACTCCTCTCCCCAGTCACAGGCCAGGCTTGAACACTGCGCCCTGACTCCTCTCCCCAGTCACAGGCCAGGCTTGAACACTGCGCCCTGACTCCTCTCCCCACCCCAGTCACAGGCCAGGCTTGAACACTGCGCCCTGACTCCTCTCCCCACCCCAGTCACAGGCCGGGCTTGGACACTGCGCCCTGACTCCTCTCCCCAGTCACAGGCCAGGCTTGAACACTGCGCCCTGACTCCTCTCCCCAGTCACAGGCCAGGCTTGGACACTGCGCCCTGACTCCTCTCCTCACCCCAGTCACAGGCCAGGCTTGAACACTGCGCCCTGACTCCTCACCCCAGTCACAGGCCAGGCTTGGACACTGCGCCCTGACTCCTCTCCTCACCCCAGTCACAGGCCAGGCTTGAACACTGCGCCCTGACTCCTCTCCCCACCCCAGTCACAGGCCAGGCTTGAACACTGCGCCCTGACTCCTCTCCCCAGTCACAGGCCAGGCTTGAACACTGCGCCCTGACTCCTCTCCTCACCCCAGTCACAGGCCAGGCTTGGACACTGCGCCCTGACTCCTCTCCCCACCCCAGTCACAGGCCAGGCTTGAACACTGCACCCTGACTCCCCACCGCAGTCACAGGCCAGGCTTGAACACTGCGCCCTGACTCCTCTCCCCACCCCAGTCACAGGCCAGGCTTGAACACTGCGCCCTGACTCCTCTCCCCAGTCACAGACCAGGCTTGGACACTGCGCCCTGACTCCTCTCCTCACCCCAGTCACAGGCCAGGCTTGGACACTGCGCCCTGACTCCTCTCCCCAGTCACAGGCCAGGCTTGGACACTGCGTCCTGACTCCTCTCCCCACCCCAGTCTCAGGCCAGGCTTGGACACTGCGCCCTGACTCCTCTCCCCACCCCAGTCACAGGCCAGGCTTGAACACTGCGCCCTGACTCCTCTCCCCACCCCAGTCACAGGCCGGGCTTGGACACTGCGCCCTGACTCCTCTCCCCAGTCACAGGCCAGGCTTGGACACTGCGCCCTGACTCCTCTCCTCACCCCAGTCACTGGCCAGGCTTGGACACTGCGCCCTGACTCCTCTCCCCACCCCAGTCACAGGCCAGGCTTGAACACTGCGCCCTGACTCCTCTCCCCAGTCACAGGCCAGGCTTGGACACTGCGCCCTGACTCCTCTCCTCACAGGCCAGGCTTGGACACTGCGCCCTGACTCCTCTCCTCTCCCCAGTCACAGGCCAGGCTTGGACACTGCGCCCTGACTCCTCTCCCCAGTCACAGGCCAGGCTTGAACACTGCGCCCTGACTACTCTCCTCACCCCAGTCACAGGCCAGGCTTGGACACTGCGCCCTGACTCCTCTCCCCAGTCACAGGCCAGGTTGGAACACTGCACCCTGACTCCTCTCCTCTCCCCAGTCACAGGCCAGGCTTGGACACTGCGCCCTGACTCCTCTCCCCACCCCAGTCACAGGCCAGGCTTGAACACTGCACCCTGACTCCCCACCCCAGTCACAGGCCAGGCTTGAACACTGCGCCCCGACTCCTCTCCCCACCCCAGTCACAGGCCAGGCTTGAACACTGCGCCCTGACTCCTCTCCTCACAGGCCAGGCTTGGACACTGCGCCCTGACTCCTCTCCTCTCCCCAGTCACAGGCCAGGCTTGGACACTGCACCCTGACTCCTCTCCTCACAGGCCAGGCTTGAACACTGAGCCCTGACTCCTCTCCCCAGTCACAGGCCAGGCTTGGACACTGCGCCCTGACTCCTCTCCCCAGTCACAGGCCAGGCATGAACACTGCGCCCTGACTACTCTCCTCACCCCAGTCACAGGCCAGGCTTGGACACTGCGCCCTGACTCCTCTCCCCAGTCACAGGCCAGGTTGGAACACTGCACCCTGACTCCTCTCCTCACCCCAGTCACAGGCCAGGCTTGGACACTGCGCCCTGACTCCTCACCCCAGTCACAGGCCAGGCTTGAACACTGCGCCCTGACTCCTCTCCCCAGTCACAGGCCAGGCTTGAACACTGCGCCCTGACTCCTCTCCTCACCCCAGTCACAGGCCAGGCTTGAACACTGCGCCCTGACTCCTCTCCCCAGTCACAGGCCGGGCTTGGACACTGCGCCCTGACTCCTCTCCCCACCCCAGTCACAGGCCAGGCTTGGACACTGCGCCCTGACTCCTCTCCTCTCCCCAGTCACAGGCCAGGCTTGAACACTGCGCCCTGACTCCTCTCCTCTCCCCAGTCACAGGCCAGGCTTGAACACTGCGCCCTGACTCCTCTCCTCACCCGAGTCACAGGCCAGGCTTGGACACTGCGCCCTGACTCCTCTCCCCAGTCACAGGCCAGGCTTGAACACTGCGCCCTGACTCCTCTCCCCACCCCAGTCACAGGCCAGGCTTGAACACTGCGCCCTGACTCCTCTCCTCAGTCACAGGCCAGGCTTGAACACTGCGCCCTGACTCCTCTCCCCACCCCAGTCACAGGCCAGGCTTGGACACTGCCCCCTGACTCCTCTCCTCTCCCCAGTCACAGGCCAGGCTTGAACACTGCACCCTGACTCCTCTCCCCACCCCAGTCACAGGCCAGGCTTGGACACTGTGCCCTGACTCCTCTCCCCACCCCAGTCACAGGCCAGGCTTGGACACTGCGCCCTGACTCCTCTCCCCAGTCACAGGCCAGGCTTGGACACTGCGCCCTGACTCCTCTCCCCATCCCAGTCACAGGCCAGGCTTGAACACTGCGCCCTGACTCCTCACCCCAGTCACAGGCCAGGCTTGGACACTGCGCCCTGACTCCTCTCCTCTCCCCAGTCACAGGCCAGGCTTGAACACTGCGCCCTGACTCCTCTCCCCAGTCACAGGCCAGGCTTGGACACTGCGCCCTGACTCCTCTCCCCAGTCACAGGCCAGGCTTGAACACTGCGCCCTGACTCCTCTCCTCACCCGAGTCACAGGCCAGGCTTGAACACTGCGCCCTGACTCCTCTCCCCAGTCACAGGCCAGGCTTGGACACTGCGCCCTGACTCCTCTCCTCACCCCAGTCACAGGGCAGGCTTGCACACTGCGCCCTGACTCCTCTCCTCACCCCAGTCACAGGCCAGGCTTGAACACTGCGCCCTGACTCCTCTCCTCTCCCCAGTCACAGGCCAGGCTTGAACACTGCGCCCTGACTCCTCTCCCTAGTCACAGGCCAGGCTTGAACACTGCGCCCTGACTCCTCTCCCCAGTCACAGGCCAGGCTTGAACACTGCGCCCTGACTCCTCTCCTCACCCCAGTCACAGGCCAGGCTTGAACACTGCGCCCTGACTCCTCTCCTCACCCCAGTCACAGGCCAGGCTTGAACACTGCACCCTGACTCCTCTCCTCTCCCCAGTCACAGGCCGGGCTTGAACACTGCGCCCTGACTCCTCTCCCCAGTCACAGGCCAGGCTTGAACACTGCGCCCTGACTCCTCTCCTCACCCGAGTCACAGGCCAGGCTTGGACACTGCGCCCTGACTCCTCTCCTCACCCCAGTCACAGGCCAGGCTTGAACACTGCGCCCTGACTCCTCTCCCCAGTCACAGGCCAGGCTTGAACACTGCGCCCTGACTCCTCTCCTCACCCGAGTCACAGGCCAGGCTTGGACACTGCGCCCTGACTCCTCTCCTCACCCGAGTCACAGGCCAGGCTTGAACACTGCGCCCTGACTCCTCTCCTCACCCGAGTCACAGGCCAGGCTTGGACACTGCGCCCTGACTCCTCTCCCCAGTCACAGGCCAGGCTTGGACACTGCGCCCTGACTCCTCTCCCCAGTCACAGGCCAGGCTTGAACACTGCGCCCTGACTCCTCTCCTCACCCCAGTCACAGGCCAGGCTTGAACACTGCGCCCTGACTCCTCTCCCCAGTCACAGACCAGGCTTGAACACTGCGCCCTGACTCCTCTCCTCTCCCCAGTCACAGGCCAGGCTTGGACACTGCGCCCTGACTCTTCTCCCCACCCCAGTCACAGGCCAGGCTTGAACACTGCGCCCTGACTCCTCTCCCCAGTCACAGGCCAGGCTTGGACACTGCGCCCTGACTCCTCTCCCCAGTCACAGGCCAGGCTTGAACACTGCACCCTGACTCCTCTCCCCACCCCAGTCACAGGCCAGGCTTGAACACTGCGCCCTGACTCCTCTCCCCAGTCACAGGCCGGGCTTGAACACTGCGCCCTGACTCCTCTCCTCTCCCCAGTCACAGGCCAGGCTTGGACACTGCGCCCTGACTCTTCTCCCCACCCCAGTCACAGGCCAGGCTTGGACACTGCGCCCTGACTCCTCTCCCCACCCCAGTCACAGGCCAGGCTTGAACACTGCGCCCTGACTCCTCTCCCCAGTCACAGGCCAGGCTTGGACACTGCGCCCTGACTCCTCTCCCCAGTCACAGGCCAGGCTTGAACACTGCGCCCTGACTCCTCTCCCCACCCGAGTCACAGGCCAAGCTTGAACACTGCGCCCTGACTCCTCTCCCCAGTCACAGGCCAGGCTTGAACACTGCGCCCTGACTCCTCTCCCCAGTCACAGGCCAGGCTTGAACACTGCGCCCTGACTCCTCTCCCCAGTCACAGGCCAGGCTTGGACACTGCGCCCTGACTCCTCTCCTCACCCGAGTCACAGGCCAGGCTTGAACACTGCGCCCTGACTCCTCGCCTCACCCCAGTCACAGGCCAGGCTTGAACACTGCACCCTGACTCCTCTCCTCACCTGAGTGTCAGCTCTTCGGAGACGCTGGCCTTCTCCGAATCATCCGATTTGAACATCTTGGCCGGCACTTGGGAACTCGACTGATGCTCTTCGCGGGGTCGCTTTGGAGGTTGCACACCTAAAGCAGGAAAGGATGCGGGGGCATATTTAACGTCGCAGCCAGGGTGCAATCAATGTCAGATTTCAAGCAATAGCCCCTCCCCGGCCCCCAGCTCGTGCCTCGCAGCCTGCCCCTAAAACCAGGCTCACAAACCAGGGGTGAACAGAGGAAGAGAATTATTTTAACATGGATGGTGGGTGCCTTTTAAATTAAACATTTCCCAGCTTGCCTCGATCAGCCCCAGGATGATTCCAGGACTTGAGCAAATAACCGGGCTCAGTCACAGAATCACAGAATCCCCACAGTGCAGAGAGAGGCCATTTCGGCCCATCGAGCCTGCACCGACACATATCCCACCCTATCCCCGTAACCCCACGTATTTAATCCCCCCTAACACTAAGGGTCAATTTATCATAGCCAAATCAACCTAACCCGCACATCTTTGGACTGTGGGAGGAAACCGGAGCACCCGGAGGAAACCCACGCAGACACGGGGAGAATGTGCAAACTCCACACAGACAGTCACCCGAGGCCGGATTCGAACCCGGGTCCCTGGCGCTGTGAGGCAACAGTGCTAACCACTATGCCACCGTGTTGCCCTCGGCAGTGAGCAGTGATCGGTACAGTACCTGCACGGTTTTGGGACTGGGATAGCTGCCCAGCCATCAGCAGTTAGGTCCAATGCGCCAGGGCAAGTTGTAACCCTGAGTTCAGTAAATCCGGTGCCTTATCGGGCAGAGGAGAGAGAGAGCTGCCCGGCTATTGAACACGAGTCAGTCAGGGGCCGGGCGGTCACCCCCTCACCCGCGGGCCGGACTGCCCCCCCCCCCCCCACCCCCCCCCCTGCGGGCCGGGCGGTCACTCACTCACCTATGGGCTGGATGGTTTCCTTGGTGAAGGGTCGATTGACAACCAGCTTGGACTTGGCGGCGAAGTTGAGGGCGGTGAGGGTGTTGTAGTAATGCTTGTACTCTGGAGCAATGTTAGTGATCATCACACTGTGGGCTGTCCCTCCCAGAGAGTCCTGCCATTGGACAAGAGGAACAACACTGAGAACGTTCAACACAAGGACTGGCCCAGAAAATCCTGTCACTACATCACATCACGGCCGGTCTCACCCCAGAAAACCCAGACACTACATCACATCACGGCCGGTCTCACCCCAGAAAATCCAGACACGACATCACATCACGGCCGGTCTCACCCCAGAAAATCCAGTCACTACATCACATCACGGCCGGTCTCGTCCCAGAAAATCCAGTCACTACATCACATCACGGCCGGTCTCACCCCAGAAAATCCAGTCACTACATCACATCACGGCCGGTCTCACCCCAGAAAACCCAGACACTACATCACATCACGGCCGGTCTCACCCCAGAAAATCCAGTCACTACATCACATCACGGCCGGTCTCGTCCCAGAAAATCCAGTCACTACATCACATCACGGCCGGTCTCACCCCAGAAAATCCAGTCACTACATCACATCACGGCCGGTCTCACCCCAGAAAACCCAGACACTACATCACATCACGGCCGGTCTCACCCCAGAAAATCCAGTCACTACATCACATCACGGCTGGTCTCGCCCCAGAAAATCCAGTCACATCACATCACGGCCGGTCTCACCCCAGAAAACCCAGTCACTACATCACATCACGGCCGGTCTCACCCCAGAAAATCCAGTCACTACATCACATCACGGCCGGTCTCACCCCAGAAAATCCAGTCACTACATCACATCACGGCTGGTCTCGCCCCAGAAAATCCAGACACAACACATCACGGCTGGTCTCGCCCCAGAAAATCCAGACACTGGTCAAGTGGAGGCAAGGGACATCAGGAAGTAGGAGTTAATCGACACCAAATTGGGTTCAATAGGTAGGGAGCCCGAGGGAGGGGAGGAGTCCCACAGTTTGGAGACTGAGTGAGGGGAGGGAGTCCCACAGTTTGGAGACTGAGGGAGGGGAGGGAGTCCCACAGTTTGGAGACTGAGGGAGGGGAGGAGACCCACAGTTTGGAGACTGAGGGAGGGGAGGAGTCCCACAGTTTGGAGACTGAGTGAGGGGAGGGAGTCCCACAGTTTGGAGACTGAGGGAGGGGAGTCGTCCCACAGTTTGAGGGGAGACTGAGGGAGGGGAGGGAGTCCTATAGTTTGGAGACTGAGGGAGGGGAGGAGTCCCACAGTTTGGAGACTGAGGGAGGGGAGGAGTCCCACAGTTTGGAGACTGAGGGAGGGGAGGAGTCCCACAGTTTGGAGATTGAGGGAGGGGGAGGAGACCCAGTTTGGTGACTGAGGGAGGGGGAGGAGACCCACAGTTTGGAGACCGAGGGAGGGGGAGGAGACCCACAGTTTGGAGACTGAGGGAGGGGAGGAGTCCCACAGTTTGGAGACTGAGGGAGGGGAGGAGTCCCACAGTTTGGAGATTGAGGGAGGGGGAGGAGTCCCACAGTTTGGAGACTGAGGGAGGGGAGGAGTCCCACAGTTTGAGGTCCTGGGATGAATGAGTTGGAGTGGGAGACGGTGCAAAGAAACAGAATGCGAGAGAGAGAAAGAGAGGAGGCACACACTTTCCCTTCTAGTGCAAGACCAGCCTCTCCATCGAACCCCCGACTGCCCTGATAACTGGGTAAGTAATCACACGGCCACAGGTTACTGATGAGACCCGGTGGGGGAGCGAGTGGCGGCCGAAGGGGGAATTACCTGCAGGAGTCGGGTCAGCTTGCTGTCTCTGTAGGGAATCCTGGGCAGCCCCTGGTTCAAGGCATCCACCACTTTACTCAGCACAAAGAGCGAGGTGTTAATGGCTCCGCTCTCCTTCAACCTGAAAATACAAGCGAGGAGGATCAATACCGTACTCCCCGGGACCCCCGGACCCCCTCGCTCCCCGGGACCCCCAGACCCCTCACCCCCCGGGACCCCCTCAATCGCTCCCCGGGACCCCCAGACCCCCTCGCTCCCCGGGACCCTCAGCACCCCTCGCTCCCCGGACCCCCTCGCTCCCCGGGACCCCCAGAATCTCTCACCGGGACCCTCCGCACCCCTCGCTCCCCGGACCCCCTCAATCTCACCGGGACCCTCGGCACACCTCGCTCCCCGGGACCCCCGGACCCCCTCAATCTCTCACCGGGACCCTCGGCACCCCTCGCTCCCCAGGACCCCCGGACCCCCTCAATCTCTCACCGGGACCCTCGGCACCCCTCGCTCCCCGGGACCCCCGGACCCCCTCAATCTCTCCCCGGGACCCTCGGCACCCCTCGCTCCCCGGGACCCCCGGACCCCCTCAATCTCTCACCGGGACCCTCGGACCCCCTCAATCTCTCACCGGGACCCTCGGCGCCCCTCGCTCCCCGGGACCCTCGGCCCCCTCACCGGGACCCTCGGCGCCCCTCGCTCCCCGGGACCCTCGGCCCCCTCGCCGGGACCCTCGGCCCCCTCGCCGGGACCCTCGGCGGGCCCCTCGGCCCCTCGCCGGGCCCCTCGCCCCTCGCCGGGACCCTCGCCCCTCGCCGGGACCCTCGCCCCTCGCCGGGACCCTCGCCCCTCGCCGGGACCCTCGCCCCTCTCCGGGACCCTCGCCCCTCTCCGGGACCCTCGCCCCTCGCCCCTCACCGGGACCCTCGCCCCTCGCCCCTCACCCTCACCGGGACCCTCGCCCCTCACCCTCACCGGGACCCTCGCCCCTCACCCTCACCGGGACCCTCGCCCCTCACCCTCACCGGGACCCTCGCCCCTCACCCTCACCGGGACCCTCGCCCCTCACCCTCACCGGGACCCTCGCCCCTCACCCTCACCGGGACCCTCGCCCCTCACCCTCACCGGGACCCTCGCCCCTCACCCTCACCGGGACCCTCGCCCCTCACCCTCACCGGGACCCTCGCCCCTCACCCTCACCGGGACCCTCGCCCCTCACCCTCACCGGGACCCTCGCCCCTCACCCTCACCGGGACCCTCGCCCCTCACCCTCACCGGGACCCTCGCCCCTCACCCTCACCGGGAGGGACCCTCGCCCCTCACTCTCACCGGGAGGGACCCTCGCCCCTCACTCTCACCGGGACCCTCGCCCCTCACTCTCACCGGGACCCTCGCCCCTCACTCTCACCGGGACCCTCGCCCCTCACTCTCACCGGGACCCTCGCCCCTCACTCTCACCGGGACCCTCGCCCCTCACTCTCACCGGGACCCTCGCCCCTCACTCTCACCGGGACCCTCGCCCCTCACTCTCACCGGGACCCTCGCCCCTCACTCTCACGGGACCCTCGCCCCTCACTCTCACCGGGACCCTCGCCCCTCACTCTCACCGGGACCCTCGCCCCTCACTCTCTCACTGGGACCCTCGCCCCTCACTCTCTCACCGGGACCCTCGCCCCTCACTCTCTCACCGGGACCCTCGCCCCTCACTCTCACCGGGACCCTCGCCCCTCACTCTCTCACCGGGACCCTCGCCCCTCACTCTCACCGGGACCCTCGCCCCTCACTCTCACCGGGACCCTCGCCCCTCACTCTCACCGGGACCCTCGCCCCTCACTCTCACCGGGACCCTCACCCCTCACTCTCTCACTGGGACCCTCGCCCCTCACTCTCTCACTGGGACCCTCGCCCCTCACTCTCTCACCGGGACCCTCGCCCCTCACTCTCTCACCGGGACCCTCGCCCCTCACTCTCTCACCGGGACCCTCGCCCCTCACTCTCTCACCGGGACCCTCGCCCCTCACTCTCTCACCGGGACCCTCACCCCTCACTCACTGGGACGCTCCCCCCTCCCTCTCACTGGGACCCTCTCCCCTCACTCTCACTGGGACCCTCACCCCTGCCGGGACCCTCGCCCCTCACTCACTGGGACCCTCACCCCTAACTCTCACTGGGACCCTCGCCCCTCACTCTCACTGGGACCCTCATCCCTCACTCACTGGGACCCTCGCCCCTCACTCTCACTGCGACCCTCGCCCCTCACTCTCACTGGGACCCTCACCCCTCACTCTCACTGGGACCCTCGCCCCTCACTCTCTCACTGGGACCCTCGCCCCTCATCGCACTCACTCACTGGGACCCTCACCCCCTCACTCTCACTGGGACCCTCCGCCCCTGCACCCAGACACTGACAGACATTCACCGGATGCCCTGGCTGTCCTCGGACCACACCAGCTCGATCCGATACTATGAGGGGGGACAGTGACAGGGGTCCAGAGTCCCACTGTACCCAGACACTGGCGCACACTCACCGGATGCCCTGGTTTCCAGTCCTCCGGTTATCCTCGGACCCCGCCAGGTCGATCAGGTAGAGTTTCCCCGTCAGCTGTCGGAACGGAGCCGCCCGCTCTAACTTCACCACCTGGAGAACATGAGAGGAGAGTTAATCAGGGGCTGCTCTCCTCTCTCTCACCCGCCCGCTCTAACTTCACCACCTGTAGAACACGAGGGTCAGGAGAGGAGAGTTAATCAGGGGCTGCTCGCCTCAGACTCACCCGCCCGTGGGACTGCAGCGCGGAGTGAAGCTAGGGGAGGGAGACACGCGGGATACTTACATTTCTGTAACTCAATGATCTGCCGAGTGAAGCCGGGGTGGGGGGGGGCGGGGAGAGGCAAGTCTGCAGGGGGAGTAACGCTGGGGGAGGGAGGGGGGAGTAACGCTGGGGGAGGGAGGGGGGAGTAACGCTGGGGGAGGCGAGTCTGGAGCAGGAGTAACGCTGGGGGAGGGAGGGGGAGTAACGCTGGGGGAGGGAGGGGGAGTAACGCTGGGGGAGGGAGGGGGAGGCGAGTCTGGAGTGGGGAGTAACGCTGGGGGAGGCGAGTCTGAACCTTGATCAGCAGCACAGAGTGGCTGCGGCTGGAGCGGCAGTTGAGTTTGGTGCTGGCGGTGGTGCGTCGCTCTGTGGCCGGGAGGAAGTAGCGCTCAAACTCGACGAAGCTGCTGATGGTCTGCTGCGTCAGGTTGGGGATGAAGATGTTCTTGTCCTTGTCCTCGCGGATCGGCAGGTCCTGGTCTCTCGTTTCTAGCAGATCGAGCACCTGAGAGAGAACGAGAGAGAGAGCGCGAGAGGTTGTCACTGTCAATGCCCTGGACCGTGGACTCAGCACCGAGTGAGGAGGAAGGGAACAGAACGACAGGACTGCGTTACTAACGACAGAGTCTTCCTCACACTGCCCTCCTCCTCACCCCCTCCCCGGCCCACCCTCCCTCCTCACCCCCTCCCCTCCCCACGCTCCCTCCTCACCCCCTCCCCTCCCCTCCCCACGCTCCCTCCTCACCCCCTCCCCTCCCCACGCTCCCTCCTCACCCCCTCCCCGGCCCACCCTCCCTCCTCTCGCCCCCTCCCCGGCCCACCCTCCCTCCTCTCGCCCCCTCCCCGGCCCACCCTCCCTCCTCTCGCCCCCTCCCCGGCCCACGCTCCCTCCTCACCCCCTCCCCGGCCCACCCTCCCTCCTCACCCCCTCCCCGGCCCACCCTCCCTCCTCTCGCCCCCTCCCCGGCCCACCCTCCCTCCTCTCGCCCCCTCCCCGGCCCACCCTCCCTCCTCTCCCCCTCCCCGGCCCACCCTCCCTCCTCTCGCCCCCTCCCCGGCCCACCCTCCCTCCTCTCGCCCCCTCCCCGGCCCACCCTCCCTCCTCTCCCCCTCCCCGGCCCACCCTCCCTCCTCTCGCCCCCTCCCCGGCCCACCCTCCCTCCTCTCGCCCCCTCCCCGGCCCACGCTCCCTCCTCACCCCCTCCCTGGCCCACCCTCCCTCCTCTCGCCCCCTCCCCGGCCCACCCTCCCTCCTCTCGCCCCCTCCCCGGCCCACCCTCCCTCCTCTCGCCCCCTCCCCCGGCCCACCCTCCCTCCTCTCGCCCCCTCCCCGGCCCACCCTCCCTCCTCTCGCCCCCTCCCCGGCCCACCCTCCCTCCTCTCGCCCCCTCCCCGGCCCACCCTCCCTCCTCTCGCCCCCTCCCCGGCCCACCCTCCCCGGCCCACGCTCCCTCACCACCTCCCCTCCCCACGCTCCCTCCTCTCGCCCCCTCCCCGGCCCACCCTCCCTCCTCTCGCCCCCTCCCCGGCCCACCCTCCCTCCTCTCGCCCCCTCCCCGGCCCACCCTCCCTCCTCACCCCCTCCCCTCCCACGCTCCCTCCTCACCCCCTCCCCTCCCCACGCTCCCTCCTCACCCCCTCCCCTCCCCACGCTCCCTCCTCACCCCCCTCCCCGGCCCACCCTCCCTCCTCTCGCCCCCTCCCCGGCCCACCCTCCCTCCTCTCGCCCCCTCCCCGGCCCACGCTCCCTCCTCACCCCCTCCCCGGCCCACCCTCCCTCCTCTCGCCCCCTCCCCGGCCCACCCTCCCTCCTCTCGCCCCCTCCCCGGCCCACCCTCCCTCCTCTCGCCCCCTCCCCGGCCCACCCTCCCTCCTCTCGCCCCCTCCCCGGCCCACCCTCCCTCCTCTCCCCCTCCCCGGCCCACCCTCCCTCCTCTCGCCCCCTCCCCGGCCCACCCTCCCTCCTCTCGCCCCCTCCCCGGCCCACCCTCCCTCCTCTCGCCCCCTCCCCGGCCCACCCTCCCTCCTCTCGCCCCCTCCCCGGCCCACGCTCCCTCCTCACCCCCTCCCCGGCCCACCCTCCCTCCTCTCGCCCCCTCCCCCGGCCCACCCTCCCTCCTCTCGCCCCCTCCCCGGCCCACCCTCCCTCCTCTCGCCCCCTCCCCGGCCCACCCTCCCTCCTCTCCCCCTCCCCGGCCCACCCTCCCTCCTCTCGTCCCCTCCCCGGCCCACCCTCCCTCCTCTCGCCCCCTCCCCGGCCCACGCTCCCTCCTCTCGCCCCCTCCCCGGCCCACGCTCCCTCCTCACCCCCTCCCCGGCCCACCCTCCCTCCTCTCGCCCCCTCCCCGGCCCACCCTCCCTCCTCTCGCCCCCTCCCCGGCCCACGCTCCCTCCTCACCCCCTCCCTGGCCCACCCTCCCTCCTCTCGCCCCCTCCCCGGCCCACCCTCCCTCCTCTCGCCCCCTCCCCGGCCCACCCTCCCTCCTCTCGCCCCCTCCCCGGCCCACCCTCCCCGGCCCACGCTCCCTCACCACCTCCCCTCCCCACGCTCCCTCCTCTCGCCCCCTCCCCGGCCCACCCTCCCTCCTCTCGCCCCCTCCCCGGCCCACCCTCCCTCCTCTCGCCCCCTCCCCGGCCCACCCTCCCTCCTCTCGCCCCCTCCCCGGCCCACCCTCCCTCCTCTCGCCCCCTCCCCGGCCCACCCTCCTCCTCTCGCCCCCTCCCCGGCCCACCCTCCCTCCTCTCGCCCCCTCCCCGGCCCACGCCCCCTCCCTCCTCTCGCCCCCTCCCCGGCCCACGCCCCCTCCCTCCTCTCGCCCCCTCCCCGGCCCACGCCCCCTCCCTCCTCTCGCCCCCTCCCCGGCCCACGCCCCCTCCCTCCTCTCGCCCCCTCCCCGGCCCACGCCCCCTCCCTCCTCTCGCCCCCTCCCCGGCCCACGCCCCCCTCCCTCCTCTCGCCCCCTCCCCGGCCCACGCCCCCTCCCTCCTCTCACCCCCTCCCCGGCCCACGCCCCCTCCCTCCTCTCACCCCCTCCCCGGCCCACGCCCCCTCCCTCCTCTCACCCCCTCCCCGGCCCACGCCCCCTCCCTCCTCTCACCCCCTCCCCGGCCCACGCCCCCTCCCTCCTCTCACCCCCTCCCCGGCCCACGCCCCCCTCCCTCCTCTCACCCCCTCCCCGGCCCACGCCCCCTCCCTCCTCTCACCCCCTCCCCGGCCCACGCCCCCTCCCTCCTCTCACCCCCTCCCCGGCCCACGCCCCCTCCCTCCTCTCACCCCCTCCCCGGCCCACGCCCCCTCCCTCCTCTCACCCCCTCCCCGGCCCACGCCCCCTCCCTCCTCTCACCCCCTCCCCGGCCCACGCCCCCTCCCTCCTCTCACCCCCTCCCCGGCCCACGCCCCCTCCCTCCTCTCACCCCCTCCCCGGCCCACGCCCCCTCCCTCCTCTCACCCCCCTCCCCGGCCCACGCCCCCCTCCCTCCTCTCACCCCCTCCCCGGCCCACGCCCCCTCCCTCCTCTCACCCCCTCCCCGGCCCACGCCCCCTCCCTCCTCTCACCCCCTCCCCGGCCCACGCCCCCTCCCTCCTCTCACCCCCTCCCCGGCCCACGCCCCCTCCCTCCTCTCACCCCCTCCCCGGCCCACGCCCCCTCCCACGCCCCCTCCCTGCGGACCCCTGACCTGGGGGTCCCTCCCCCTCCCTGCGGACCCCTGACCTGGGGGTCCCTCCCCCTCCCTGCGGACCCCTGACCTGGGGGTCCCTCCCCCTCCCTGCGGGCCCCTGACCTGGGGGTCCCTCCCCCTCCCTGCGGACCCCTGACCTGGGGGTCCCTCCCCCTCCCTGCGGACCCCTGACCTGGGGGTCCCTCCCCCTCCCTGCGGACCCCTGACCTGGGGGTCCCTCCCCCTCCCTGCGGACCCCTGACCTGGGGGTCCCTCCCCCTCCCTGCGGACCCCTGACCTGGGGGTCCCTCCCCCTCCCTGCGGACCCCTGACCTGGGGGTCCCTCCCCCTCCCTGCGGACCCCTGACCTGGGGGTCCCTCCCCCTCCCTGCGGACCCCTGACCTGGGGGTCCCTCCCCCTCCCTGCGGACCCCTGACCTGGGGGTCCCTCCCCCTCCCTGCGGACCCCTGACCTGGGGGTCCCTCCCCCTCCCTGCGGACCCCTGACCTGGGGGTCCCTCCCCCTCCCTGCGGACCCCTGACCTGGGGGTCCCTCCCCCTCCCTGCGGACCCCTGACCTGGGGGGGTCCCTCCCCCTCCCTGCGGACCCCTGACCTGGGGGGTCCCTCCCCCTCCCTGCGGACCCCTGACCTGGGGGTCCCTCCCCCTCCCTGCGGACCCCTGACCTGGGGGTCCCTCCCCCTCCCTGCGGACCCCTGACCTGGGGGGTCCCTCCCCCTCCCTGCGGACCCCTGACCTGGGGGGTCCCTCCCCCTCCCTGCGGACCCCTGACCTGGGGGGTCCCTCCCCCTCCCTGCGGACCCCTGACCTGGGGGGTCCCTCCCCCTCCCTGCGGACCCCTGACCTGGGGGGTCCCTCCCCCTCCCTGCGGACCCCTGACCTGGGGGGTCCCTCCCCCTCCCTGCGGACCCCTGACCTGGGGGGTCCCTCCCCCTCCCTGCGGACCGCTGACCTGGGGGTCCCTCCCCCTCCCTGCGGACCCCTGACCTGGGGGTCCCTCCCCCTCCCTGCGGGCCCCTGACCTGGGGGTCCCTCCCCCTCCCTGCGGGTCCCTGACCTGGGGGTCCCTCCCCCTCCCTGCGGGTCCCTGACCTGGGGGTCCCTCCCCCTCCCTGCGGACCCCTGACCTGGGGGTCCCTCCCCCCCCCTCCCTGCAGACCCCTGACCTGGGGGTCCCTCCCCCCCCCCTCCCTGCAGACCCCTGACCTGCTGGTCCCTGTCCCTCCCTGCGGACCCCTCCCCCTCCCTGCGGACCCCTGACCTGGTGGTCCCTGTCCCTCCCTGCGGACCCCTGACCTGGGGGTCCCTCCCCCTCCCTGCGGACCCCTCCCCCTCCCTGCGGACCCCTGACCTGGTGGTCCCTGTCCCTCCCTGCGGACCCCTGACCTGGGGGTCCCTCCCCCTCCCTGCGGACCCCTGACCTGGGGTTCCCTCCCCCTCCCTGCGGGTCCCTATCCTGGGGGTCCCTCCCCCAGTGAAGCAGGCTCAGCAGACTGCACTCACCTTCTCCTGGTAAATCTCCAGGTAAGACATGCTGATGGCGAAGGTCCAGGAGGGGCCGGTCAGCTGGTCGCTCTGCTCCCGGCTCATGCGAAAGATGTCGAGGAGAGCACGCGGGACGACTCCAGGCTGCTCGGGGCTGCCCAGCATCGTGTGAGTCTTACCTTTCACACAACAAGGAATTCAAACAGTCAATGGGCCGGCATTCAATCTTATAATCATAGAAAGTTACAGCACGGAAGGAGGCCATTTCAGCCCATCGTGTCCGCGCCGGCCAACAAAGAGCTATCCAGCCTAATCCCACTTCCCAGCTCTTGGTCCGTAGCCCTGCAGGTTACAGCATCCCAAGAGCACATCCAAGTACTTTTTAAATGTGGTTAGGGTTCCTGCCTCTACCACCCTTTCAGGCAGTGAGTTCCAGACCCCCACAACCCTCTGGGTGAAGAAATTTCCCCTCAAATCCCCTCTAAACCTTCCCCCAATTACTTTAAATCTGTGCCCCCTGGTTTTTGACCCCTCTGCTAAGGGAAATAGGTCCTTTCTATCCACTTTATCTAGGCCCCTCATAATTTTACACCTCAATAAGGTCTCCCCTCAGCCTCCTCTGTTCCAAGGAAAACAGACCCAGCCTATCCAGTCTTTCCTCATAGCGAAGATTCTCTACTCCCGGCAACATTCTTGTAAATCTCCTCTGTACCCTCTCTCGTGCAATCACATCTTTCCTGTAATGTGGTGACCAGAACTGCGCGCAGTACTCTAGCTGAGGCCTAACTAGTGTTTTATACAGTTGAAGCAGAACCTCCCTGCTCTTGTATTCTATGCCACGGCTAATCGAAACAAGAGCTGGGAAAGTGGGCAACTGCTGCTACTCACCTGCTCCGGTGGGTCCGTACGCAAAGACACTGGCGTTCTGCCCGTTCAGGACATGCGTGAGGATGGGTTTGACCGAGCCCATGTAGACCTCCTGCTGTGAGGAATCGTCCGCGTGAAACGCATCGAAACTGGGAGGGAGGAGCAAGGTTAGGGCAGGAGATAGAGTCACAGAATAATACAACACAAGAGGCCATTCAGCCCGTCGAGTCTGCGCTGTCCAACAGACAAACCCTTTCACAAACCCCCTCCAGGAGTTGCACAGAATTACACACAACCTCAATGTGGAAAAAGTTTCTCCTGCACCCCGCCCTAAATCTCGGACATTTAATCCTCGACGCCCTCAATCACTGGAATAAGGCTGGTTCGATCTGCTCGGCCCCAATCCTTCACAAAACACCGGGATCGAATAAAGCAGGGAATTCTCCTGTGGGAGGTTTCACAGTAGAGCCTGAAGTCGTCTGAATCCGACATCCACACTTCACAGCAAAAATCACCGGCTATTGATCAAAGCAATGCACCAGGGCATGTCGGACTCCGCGGTAACGTTGGGGCAGAGGCCAATTGTACCCCGTCTGGTGCTCGTCAAATGGAAATCAGCTAATCCATAGTATTATCGGCCGGTACTGTACCCAGTGAGAGACAGCGACAGACCTGTACCCAGTGTTATACAGCGACAGACCTGTACCCACACTCCTCCGGTGTTATACAGCGACAGACCTGTACCCACACCCCTCCGGTGTTATACAGCGACAGAACTGTACCCAGACCCCTCCGGTGTTATACAGCGACAGACCTGTACCCACACCCCTCCGGTGTTATACAGCGACAGAACTGTACCCAGACCCCTCCGGTGTTATACAGCGACAGACCTGTACCCACACCCCTCCGGTGTTATACAGCGACAGACCTGTACCCACACCCCTCCGGTGTTATACAGCGACAGACCTGTACCCACACCCCTCCGGTGTTATACAGCGACAGAACTGTACCCAGACCCCTCCGGTGTTATACAGCGACAGACCTGTACCCACACCCCTCCGGTGTTATACAGCGACAGAACTGTACCCAGACCCCTCCGGTGTTATACAGCGACAGACCTGTACCCAGACCCCTCCGGTGTTATACAGCGACAGACCTGTACCCACACTCCTCCGGTGTTATACAGCGACAGACCTGTACCCAGTGTTATACAGCGACAGACCTGTACCCACACCCCTCCGGTGTTATACAGCGACAGACCTGTACCCAGACCCCTCCGGTGTTATACAGCGACAGAACTGTACCCAGACCCCTCCGGTGTTATACAGCGACAGACCTGTACCCAGACCCCTCCGGTGTTATACAGCGACAGACCTGTACCCAGTGTTATACAGCGACAGACCCGTACCCACACCCCTCCGGTGTTATACAGCGACAGACCTGTACCCAGACCCCTCCGGGGAGAGTCGGTGCCCGCGGGGACCCGCACCCCGGGGAGAGTCGGTGCCCGCGGGGACCCGCACCCCGGGGAGAGTCGGTGCCCGCGGGGACCTGCACCCCGGGGAGAGTCGGTGTCCGTGGGGACCCGTACCCTGGGGAGAGTCAGTGCCCGCGGGGACCCGCACCCCGGGGAGAGTTGGTGTCCACGGGGACCCGTAACCCGAGGAGAGTTGGTGTCCACGGGGACCCGTAACCCGAGGAGAGTCAGTGCCCGCGGGGACCCATACCCCAGGGACAGTAATCGCCCGCGGGAATAATTACCGATCTATGTACAGACACACACTTGTACCAGATTGACTTTGTCGAGTGCGGTAACAAAGGAATGAAGAGAGTAACGTTTCATAAACACTGAATCGCAGAGCTCCAAAGGATGACTTGGTGCCGAAGCAGCAGGCGGGCATTGTCCACCTGCCCGCGGGAAGCTGCGCGCGTGGTCGCTGCTTCGGCATGGACCTGCGGGCGAGGGGTCCACACACTGGCGGAGACACACGAGCGGTACGGGCCCCCGGCTGGCTCACACTCCTTACTTGTACTGCATGGACTCGGAGCGGTTCCTCCAGTTCATGATCTCCAGTGTCCGTGTGTCGATACCACGCACGCACGCGCCCTTCTGTTTATCGTCCTCGTTGGCAAAGTAGGGCCGCAGCCGGACCGCCACCTGCACCTGGCCGTGGCTCGGCTTCTTCAGGTGGCGGGAGTCTGGGATCGTCACCCGATTGGCCATCTTCAACTGGAAAGAGGAGGAGAGGATGAGAGACAGAGACAGGTGGGCAATTGCCAACACATCGAGATCAGAAGGTTGCGAGTTCAAGTCCCACTCCAGAGACTTGAGCACAAAAATCTAGGCTGACACTCCCAGTGCAGTACTGAGGGAGCGCCGCACTGTCGGAGGGGCAATACTGAGGGAGCGCCGCTCTGTTGAAGGGGCAGTACTGAGGGAGCGCTGCACTGTCGGAGGGGCAGTAATGAGGGATAGCCGCTCTGTTGAAGGGGCAGTACTGAGGGAGCGCTGCACTGTCGGAGGGGCAGTAATGAGGGATAGCCGCTCTGTTGAAGGGGCAGTACTGAGGGAGCGCTGCACTGTCGGAGGGGCAGTAATGAGGGAGCGCCGCTCTGTTGAAGGGGCAGTACTGAGGGAGCGCCGCACTGTCGCAGGGGCAGTACTGAGGGAGCGCCTCACTTAGAGGGGCCGTCTTTCGGATGAGGCATTAAACCGAGGCCCCGTCTGCCCCCTCAGGTGGATGCAAAAGATCTCAGGGCCACTAAGTCAAAGAAGAGCAGGAGTTCTCCCCGGTGTCCTGGCCAATATTTATCCCTCAATAAATATCTAAAACAGATGATCTGTTCATTATCACATAGGTGGGAATGCAAGTTGTGAGGAGGACACAAAGAGTCTGCAAAGGGATAGAGATAGGTTAAATGAGTGGGCAAAAATTTGGCAGATGGAGTATAATGTGGGAAAATGCGAGGTTATCCACTTTGGTAAGAATAAAAAAGCAAATTATTTAAATGGAGACAGACGGCAAAATGCTGTGGTACAGAGGGATCTGGGGGTCTTCGTACATGGAACACAAAAAGTTAGCTTGCAGGTAGAGCAAGTAATTAGGAAGGCAAATGGAATGTTGGCCTTTATTGCAAGGGGAATGGAGTATAAAAGTAGGAAGTCCTGCAACAACTGTACAGGGCGGTGGTGAGACCACACTTGGAGTACTGTGTACAGTTTTGGTCTCCATATTTAAGGAAGGATATGCTTGCATTGGAGGCAGTTCAGAGAAGGTTCACCAGATTGATTCCGGAGATGAAGGGGTTGTCTTATGAAGAAAGGTTGAGCAGGTTGGGCCTATACTCATTGGAGTTTGGAAGAATGAGAGGTGATCTTATTGAAACATAAGATTCTGAGGGGGCTTGACAGGGTAGATGCAGAGAGGATGTTTCCTCTCGTGGGGGAATCTAGAACTCGGGGGCATAGTTTCAGAATAAGGGGTCGCCCTTTTAAGACGGAGATGAGGAGGAATTTCTTCTCAGAGGGTGGTGAATCTTTGGAATTCTCTACCCCAGAGAGCTGTGGAGGCGGAGTCAGTGAATATATTCAAGGCGGAGATTGACAGATATTTGAGCTACAGGGGAGTCAAGGGTCATGGGGAGCGGGCAGGAAAGTGGAGTTGAGGCCAAGATCAAATCAGCCATGATCTTATTGAATGGCGGAGCAGGCTCGAGGGGCCGATTGGCGTACTCCTGCTCATGTTACTTATTTTTTAATTTGTTTATGGGGTGTGGGCGTCACTGGCAAGGCCGGCATTTATTGCCCATCCCTAGTTGCCCTCGAGAAGGTGGTGGTGAGCCGCCTTCTTGTACCGCTGCAGTCCGTGTGAAGGAAGTTTCAGGATTTTGACCCAGCGACGACGAAGGATCGGCGACATATTTGCAAGTCAGGATGGTGTGTGACGGAGGGGAACTTGTAGGTGGTGGTGTTCCCATTCGGAGCTACTAAAGGTGAGCGAGAGCCCAGGAGAGAGCGAGAGTTCGGAGCTACTAAAGGTGAGAGAGCGCGAGAGTTCAGAGCTACTAAAGGTGAGCGAGAGCCCAGGAGAGAGCGAGAGTTCGGAGCTACTAAAGGTGAGCGAGAGCCCAGGAGAGAGCGAGAGTTCGGAGCTACTAAAGGTGAGCGAGGGCCCAGGAGAGAGCGAGAGTTCGGAGCTACTAAAGGTGAGAGAGCGCGAGAGTTCAGAGCTACTAAAGGTGAGCGAGAGCCCAGGAGAGAGCGAGAGTTCGGAGCTACTAAAGGTGAGCGAGAGCCCAGGAGAGAGCGAGAGTTCGGAGCGAGTAAAGGTGAGCGAGGGCCCGGGAGAGAGCGAGAGTTCGGAGCTACTAAAGGTGAGCGAGGGCCCGGGAGAGAGCGAGAGTTCGGAGCTACTAAAGGTGAGCGAGGGCCCAGGAGAGAGCGAGAGTTCGGAGCTACTAAAGGTGAGAGAGCGCGAGAGTTCAGAGCTACTAAAGGTGAGCGAGAGCCCAGGAGAGAGCGAGAGTTCGGAGCTACTAAAGGTGAGCGAGAGCCCAGGAGAGAGCGAGAGTTCGGAGCTACTAAAGGTGAGCGAGGGCCCAGGAGAGAGCGAGAGTTCGGAGCTACTAAAGGTGAGCGAGAGTTCAGAGCTACTAAAGGTGAGCGAGAGCCCGGGAGAGAGCGAGAGTTCGGAGCTAGTAAAGGTGAGCGGGAGCCCGGGAGAGAGAGCGAGAGTTCGGAGCTACTAAAGGTGCACAGGAGCCCAGGAGAGAGCGAGAGTTCGGAGCTACTAAAGGTGCACAGGAGCCCAGGAGAGAGCGAGAGTTCGGAGCTACTAAAGGTGAGCGAGAGCCCAGGAGAGAGCGAGAGTTCGGAGCTACTAAAGGTGAGAGAGCCCAGAAAGAGCGAGAGTTCGGAGCTACTAAAGGTGAGCGGGAGCCCGGGAGAGAGCGAGAGTTCGGAGCGAGTAAAGGTGAGCGGGAGCCCAGGAGAGAGCGAGAGTTCGGAGCTAGTAAAGGTGAGCGGGAGCCCAGGAGAGAGCGAGAGTTCGGAGCTACTAAAGGTGAGCGGGAGCCCAGGAGAGAGCGAGAGTTCGGAGCTACTAAAGGTGAGCGAGAGCCCAGGAGAGAGCGAGAGTTCGGAGCTAGTAAAGGTGAGCGGGAGCCCAGGAGAGAGCGAGAGTTCGGAGCTACTAAAGGTGAGCGGGAGCCCGGGAGAGAGAGCGAGAGTTCGGAGCTACTAAAGGTGCACAGGAGCCCAGGGGAGAGCGAGAGTTCGGAGCCACTAAAGATGAGCGAGAGCCCAGGAGAGAGCGAGAGTTCGGAGCTACTAAAGGTGAGCGGGAGCCCAGGAGAGAGCGAGAGTTCGGAGCTACTAAAGGTGAGAGAGAGCCCAGGAGAGAGCGAGAGTTCGGAGCTACTAAAGGTGAGTGGGAGCCCAGGAGAGAGAGCGAGAGTTCGGAGCTACTAAAGGTGAGCGAGAGCCCTGGAGAGAGCGAGAGTTCGGAGCTACTAAAGGTGAGCGGGGCCCACGGGAGAGAGAGCGAGAGTTCGGAGCTACTAATGGTGAGCGAGAGCCCAGGAGAGAGCGAGAGTTCGGAGCTACTAAAGGTGAACGGGATCCCAGGAGAGAGAGCGAGAGTTCGGAGCTACTAATGGTGAGCGGGAGCCCAGGAGAGAGAGCGAGAGTTCGGAGCTACTAAAGGTGAGAGAGAGCCCAGGAGAGAGAGCGAGAGTTCGGAGCTACTAAAGGTGAGCGAGAGCCCAGGAGAGAGAGCGAGAGTTCGGAGCTACTAAAGGTGAGCGAGAGCCCAGGAGAGAGCGAGAGTTCGGAGCTACTAATGGTGAGCGGGAGCCCAGGAGAGAGCGAGAGTTCGGAGCTACTAATGGTGAGCGGGAGCCCAGGAGAGAGCGAGAGTTCGGAGCTACTAAAGGTGAGAGAGAGCCCAGGAGAGAGAGCGAGAGTTCGGAGCTACTAAAGGTGAGCGAGAGCCCGGGAGAGAGAGCGAGAGTTCGGAGCTACTAAAGGTGAGCGGGAGCCCAGGGGAGAGTGAGAGTTCGGAGCTACTAAAGGTGAGCGAGAGCCCAGGAGAGAGCGAGAGTTCGGAGCTACTAAAGGTGAGCGGGAGCCCGGGAGAGAGAGCGAGAGTTCGGAGCTACTAAAGGTGAGCGGGAGCCCAGGGGAGAGTGAGAGTTCGGAGCTACTAAAGGTGAGAGAGCCCAGAAAGAGCGAGAGTTCGGAGCGAGTAAAGGTGAGCGGGAGCCCAGGAGAGAGCGAGAGTTCGGAGCTACTAAAGGTGAGCGGGAGCCCGGGAGAGAGAGCGAGAGTTCGGAGCTACTAAAGGTGCACAGGAGCCCAGGGGAGAGCGAGAGTTCGGAGCCACTAAAGATGAGCGAGAGCCCAGGAGAGAGCGAGAGTTCGGAGCTACTAAAGGTGAGCGGGAGCCCAGGAGAGAGCGAGAGTTCGGAGCTACTAAAGGTGAGAGAGAGCCCAGGAGAGAGCGAGAGTTCGGAGCTACTAAAGGTGAGTGGGAGCCCAGGAGAGAGAGCGAGAGTTCGGAGCTACTAAAGGTGAGCGAGAGCCCTGGAGAGAGCGAGAGTTCGGAGCTACTAAAGGTGAGCGGGGCCCACGGGAGAGAGAGCGAGAGTTCGGAGCTACTAATGGTGAGCGAGAGCCCAGGAGAGAGAGCGAGAGTTCGGAGCTACTAAAGGTGAACGGGATCCCAGGAGAGAGAGCGAGAGTTCGGAGCTACTAATGGTGAGCGGGAGCCCAGGAGAGAGAGCGAGAGTTCGGAGCTACTAAAGGTGAGAGAGAGCCCAGGAGAGAGAGCGAGAGTTCGGAGCTACTAAAGGTGAGCGAGAGCCCAGGAGAGAGAGCGAGAGTTCGGAGCTACTAAAGGTGAGCGAGAGCCCAGGAGAGAGCGAGAGTTCGGAGCTACTAATGGTGAGCGGGAGCCCAGGAGAGAGCGAGAGTTCGGAGCTACTAAAGGTGAGCGAGAGCCCAGGAGAGAGCGAGAGTTCGGAGCTACTAATGGTGAGCGGGAGCCCAGGAGAGAGCGAGAGTTCGGAGCTACTAAAGGTGAGAGAGAGCCCAGGAGAGAGAGCGAGAGTTCGGAGCTACTAAAGGTGAGCGAGAGCCCGGGAGAGAGAGCGAGAGTTCGGAGCTACTAAAGGTGAGCGGGAGCCCAGGGGAGAGTGAGAGTTCGGAGCTACTAAAGGTGAGCGAGAGCCCAGGAGAGAGCGAGAGTTCGGAGCTACTAAAGGTGAGCGGGAGCCCGGGAGAGAGAGCGAGAGTTCGGAGCTACTAAAGGTGAGCGGGAGCCCAGGGGAGAGTGAGAGTTCGGAGCTACTAAAGGTGAGAGAGCCCAGAAAGAGCGAGAGTTCGGAGCGAGTAAAGGTGAGCGGGAGCCCAGGAGAGAGCGAGAGTTCGGAGCTACTAAAGGTGAGCGGGAGCCCAGGAGAGAGCGAGAGTTCGGAGCTACTAAAGGTGAGCGAGAGCCCAGGAGAGAGCGAGAGTTCGGAGCTAGTAAAGGTGAGCGGGAGCCCAGGAGAGAGCGAGAGTTCGGAGCTACTAAAGGTGAGCGGGAGCCCGGGAGAGAGAGCGAGAGTTCGGAGCTACTAAAGGTGCACAGGAGCCCAGGGGAGAGCGAGAGTTCGGAGCCACTAAAGATGAGCGAGAGCCCAGGAGAGAGCGAGAGTTCGGAGCTACTAAAGGTGAGCGGGAGCCCAGGAGAGAGCGAGAGTTCGGAGCTACTAAAGGTGAGAGAGAGCCCAGGAGAGAGCGAGAGTTCGGAGCTACTAAAGGTGAGTGGGAGCCCAGGAGAGAGAGCGAGAGTTCGGAGCTACTAATGGTGAGCGAGAGCCCAGGAGAGAGCGAGAGTTCGGAGCTACTAAAGGTGAGCGAGAGCCCAGGAGAGAGCGAGAGTTCGGAGCTACTAAAGGTGAACGGGATCCCAGGAGAGAGCGAGAGTTCGGAGCTACTAAAGGTGAGCGAGAGCCCAGGAGAGAGAGCGAGAGTTCGGAGCTACTAATGGTGAGCGGGAGCCCAGGAGAGAGAGCGAGAGTTCGGAGCTACTAAAGGTGAGCGAGAGCCCAGGAGAGAGAGCGAGAGTTCGGAGCTACTAATGGTGAGCGGGAGCCCAGGAGAGAGCGAGAGTTCGGAGCTACTAATGGTGAGCGGGAGCCCAGGAGAGAGCGAGAGTTCGGAGCTACTAATGGTGAGCGGGAGCCCAGGAGAGAGCGAGAGTTCGGAGCTACTAAAGGTGAGCGAGAGCCCAGGAGAGAGAGCGAGAGTTCGGAGCTACTAATGGTGAGCGGGAGCCCAGGAGAGCGCCAGAGTTCAGAGCTACTAAAGGTGAGCGAGAGCCCAGGAGAGAGCGAGAGTTCGGAGCTACGAAAGGTGAGAGAGAGCCCAGGAGAGCGCGAGAGTTCGGAGCTACTAAAGGTGAGCGGGAGCCCGGGAGAGAGCGAGAGTTCGGAGCTACTAAAGGTGAGCGAGAGCCCAGGAGAGAGAGCGAGAGTTCGGAGCTACTAAAGGTGAGTGAGAGCCCGGGAGAGAGCGAGAGTTCGGAGCTACTAAAGGTGAGCGGGAGCCCGGGAGAGAGCGAGAGTTCGGAGCTACTAAAGGTGAGCGAGAGCCCAGGAGAGAGAGCGAGAGTTCGGAGCTACTAAAGGTGAGCGAGAGCCCAGGAGAGAGAGCGAGAGTTCGGAGCTACTAAAGGTGAGCGGGAGCCCAGGAGAGAGAGCGAGAGTTCGGAGCTACTAAAGGTGAGAGAGAGCCCGGGAGAGAGAGCGAGAGTTCGGAGCTACTAAAGGTGAGCGGGAGCCCAGAGAGCGAGAGTTCGGAGCTACTAAAGATGAGTGGGAGCCCAGGAGAGAGAGCGAGAGTTCGGAGCTACTAAAGGTGAGCGAGGGCCCAGGAGAGAGAGCGAGAGTTCGGAGCTAGTAAAGGTGAGAGAGAGCCCGGGAGAGAGCGAGAGTTCGGAGCTACTAAAGGTGAACGGGAGCCTAGGAGAGAGCGAGAGTTCAGAGCTACTAAAGATGAGCGAGAGCCCAGGAGAGAGCGAGAGTTCGGAGCTAGTAAAGGTGAGCGGGGCCCAGGAGAGAGAGCGAGAGTTCAGAGCTACTAAAGGTGAGCGAGAGCCCAGGAGAGAGCGAGAGTTCGGAGCTACTAAAGGTGAGAGAGAGCCCGGGAGAGAGCGAGAGTTCGGAGCTACTAAAGATGAGTGGGAGCCCAGGAGAGAGCGAGAGTTCGGAGCTACTAAAGATGAGCGAGAGTTCGGAGCTACTAAAGGTGAGAGAGAGCCCAGGAGAAAGCGAGAGTTCGGAGCTACTAAAGATGAGTGGGAGCCCAGGAGAGAGAGCGAGAGTTCGGAGCTACTAAAGGTGAGCGAGAGTTCGGAGCTACTAAAGGTGAGCGAGGGCCCAGGAGAGAGCGAGAGTTCGGAGCTACTAAAGGTGAGCGAGAGCCCAGGAGAGAGTGAGAGTTCGGAGCTACTAAAGGTGAGCGAGAGCCCAGGAGAGAGCGAGAGTTCGGAGCTACTAAAGATGAGTGGGAGCCCAGGAGAGAGCGAGAGTTCGGAGCTACTAAAGGTGAGCGAGAGTTCAGAGCTACTAAAGGTGAGCGAGGGCCCAGGAGAGAGCGAGAGTTCGGAGCTACTAAAGGTGAGCGAGAGCCCAGGAGAGAGAGCGAGAGTTCGGAGCTACTAAAGGTGAGTGGGAGCCCAGGAGAGAGAGCGAGAGTTCGGAGCTACTAAAGGTGAGCGGGAGCCCAGGAGAGCGAGAGTTCGGAGCTACTAAATGTGAGCGAGAGCCCAGGAGAGAGCGAGAGTTCGGAGCTACTAAAGGTGAGAGAGAGCCCAGGAGAGAGCGAGAGTTCGGAGCTACTAAAGGTGAGCGGGAGCCTCGGAGAGAGCGAGAGTTCGGAGCTACTAAAGGTGAACGAGAGCCCAGGAGAGAGAGCGAGAGTTCGGAGCTACTAAAGGTGAGCGGGAGCCTCGGAGAGAGCGAGAGTTCGGAGCTACTAAAGGTGAGAGAGAGCCCAGGAGAGCGAGAGTTCGGGGCTACTAAAGGAGAGCGGGGCCCACGGGAGCGGCTGATTTAAAGGTGAGCGGGGCCCACGGGAGCGGCTGATTTAAAGGAGAGCGGGGCCCACGGGAGCGGCTGATTTAAAGGAGAGCGGGGCCCACGGGAGCGGCTGATTTAAAGGTGAGCGGGGCCCCCACGGGAGCGGCTGATTTAAAGGTGAGCGGGGGCCCCACGGGAGGGGCTGATTTACAGGTGAGCGGGGCCCACGGGAGCGGCTGATTTAAAGGTGAGCGGGGCCCACCGGAGCGGCTGATTTAAAGGAGAGCGGGGCCCACGGGAGCGGCGTAAAGAAGTAAAAAGTAATCGGAGTGCGACGTCACCAGAAAGCAGGTAAGTGATTGGTGGCTGAGTATTTCTATATTTCTCGCTTTTTTCCCCAAACTTGGGAGTCTAAATTTAAAGTGCCTTGGTGTAGATTAAAAGATATACGTGTTCCAAATTTTAAAACTAATTAATTAATTGAGATGGGTGACCAGGCAATGTGTTGTTGTTGTTGCACATGGACACCATTGAGGTCCAAGGCGACCACATCTGCAGCAAATGTTGGCGGCTCGAGGAACTTCGGCTCAGAGTTGATGAGCTGGAGTCCGAGATTCAGACACTGCGACACATTAGGGAGGGGGAGCGTTACCTGGACACAAAGTTCCAGGAGGCAGTCACACCCACTAGAGTATTTACTTCCAATTTGGCCCATGGTCAGGGACAGGAGGGTGTGACTACAAGCGAGGCAGGTATTGGGATCCAGCAGGTAGTGGTGGAGGAGCCTCAGCCCTTGGCCTTGTCCAGCAGGTACGAGATTCTTGCTCCCTGTGTGGACGAGGGCAGGGACTGCAGGGAGGATGAGCAATCTGACCACAGCACTGTGGTACAGGGAGCCATTCAAGTGGGGGGAGTAAAAAGAAATGTTGTAGTGATAGGGGACAGTTTAGTTAGGGGGATAGACACTGTTCTCTGCAGCCGAGAGCGTGAGTCCCGAAGGCTGTGTTGCCTGCCCCGGTGCCAGGGTTAATGGCATCTCCTCTGGGCTGAAGAGGAACTTGGAGTGGGAGAGGGAGGATACAGTTGTCATGGTCCACGTAGGCACCAATGACATAGGTAGGACAAAGAAAGAGGTTCTGCTGAGAGAGTATGAGCAGCTAGGGGCTAAATTAAAAAGCAGAACCACAAAGGTAATAATCTCTGGATTACTACCTGAGCCACGAGCAAATTTGCATAGGGTAAATAAGATCAGAGAAATGAACGAGTGGCTCAAAGACTGGTGTGGGAGAAAGGGGTTTCGATTTGTGGGGCACTGGCACCAGTACTGGGATAAGAGGGAGCTGTTCCGTTTGGACGGGCTTCACTTGAACCATGCTGGGTCTAGAGTCCTGGCAAATCGAATAACTAGGGCTGCAGAGAGGGCTTTAAACTAAATAGTGGGGGGGGGAGGATCCAGGTGAGCGGGAATTTAAAAAGTCAATGAGAAATGAGAAAGCAATAGAGCAGGATAGAGATGGGGGAAATAATAACCAGAGTGTGACAGGAAGGGACAGAAGGTTTAAAAATAAGAGTGCAACAGAAAATGGGGCCAAAACAAGGAGAAATGGTAAAAAGACAAAGTTAAAAGCTCTATATTTGAATGCACGCAGCATTCGTAACAAGATACAGGAAACTCTTGTTTAAACGGCACCTAAATATCCGGAATTCTCTAATAACTGGCAGAATTCATACTCCGAAAACTACAGTATACAGTCGTTTATAAGTTTTGTTTTACCCTCAACTGGCATTACTGTACTTAATCAAGCATCTTCCACCATCCATTTAACAACATTCTGTTAAATTGGCCATGGTAGTCTTGAGGAGGAGTTCATAGAGTGCATTCGGGATGGTTTCCTAGAACAGTATGTAATGGAATCAACCAGGGAGCAGGCTATCTTGGATCTGGTACTGTGTAATGAGACAGAATTAATAAATGATCTCATAGTAAATGATCCTCTAGGAAAGTGTGATCATAGCATGGTAGAATTTCAAATTCAGTTGGAGGGTGAGACAGTTGTATCTCAAACCAGTGTCCTGATCTTAAACAAAGGCAATTACAATGGCATGAGGGCAGAACTGGCTAAAGTGGACTGGAAAAATAAATTAAAGTGGCAGACATTTAAGGAGATATTTCATAACTCTCAACAAAAATATATTCCAGTGAGAGAGAGAGATTTTAAGAGAAGGGAGCACCATCCGTGGCTAACTAAGGAAGTAAAGGATGGTACCAAATTGAAAACGAAGGCATACAATGTTACCAAGATTAGTGGGAGACCAGAGGATTGGGAAATTTTTAAAAACCAGCAAAGGATGACTAAAAATAGAGAGAAGATGAATTATGAGAGTAAACTGGCAAGAAACATTAAAACTGATAGTAAGAGCTTCTACAGGTATATAAAAAGGAAGAGAGTAGCTAAAGTAAACGTTGGTCCCTTAGAGGATGAGACTGGGGAATTAATAATGGGGAATGGGGAAATGGCAGAGACTCTGAACAAATATTTTGTATCTGCCTTCACGGTAGAAGACACGAACAACATCCCAATAATGGATAATCAAGGGGCCACAGGGAGGGGGGAAGCTAAAGACAATCACTATCGCTAGGGAAATAGTACTTGGTAAAATAATGGGACTAAAAGATGACAAGTCCCCTGGACCAGATGGCCTGCATCCCAGGGTCTTAAAAGAAGTGGCTGCAGAGATAGTGGATGCATTGGTTGCAATATACCAAAATTCCCTGGACTCTGGAGAGGTCCCAGCGGATTGGAAAACCGCAAATGTAACACCCCTATTTAAGAAAGGAGGGAGACAGAAAGCAGGAAACTATAGACCAGTTAGCCTAACATCTGTCGTTGGGAAAATGCTGGAGTCCTTCATTAAGGAAGCAGTAGCAGGGCATTTGGAAAATCATAATGCAGTCAAGCAGAGTCAGCATGGTTTTATGAAAGGGAAATCCAAATTTGCTGGAGTTCTTTGAGGAGGCAACGAGCAGGGTAGACAAAGGTGAGCCAGTGGATGTGGTGTATTTGGATTTCCAGAAGGCATTTAAGGTGCCACATAAAAGGTTACTGCATAAGATAAGAGCTCACGGAATTGGGGGTAATATATTAGCATGGATAGAGAATTGGCTAACTAACAGAAAGCAGAGAGTCGGGATAAATGGGTCATTTTCCGGTTGGCAAACGCTAACTAGTGGGGTGCTACAGGGATCAGTGCTGGGGCCTCAACTATTTACAATCTACATTAATGACTTGGATGAAGGGACTGAGTGCAATGTAGCCAAGTTTGCGGATGATACAAAGATGGGTGGGAAAGCAAGTTGTGCAGAGGACTCAAAGAACCTGCAAAGGGATATAGACAGGCTAAGTGAGTGGGCAAACATTTGGCAGATGGAGTATAATGTGGGAAAGTGCGAGGTTATACACTTTGGCAGGAAAAAAATTATTTAAATGGAGAGAGATTACAAAATGCTGCAGTTCAGAGGGACCTGGGGGCCCTTGTGCATGAAACACAAAAAGTTAGCATGCAGGTACAGCAAGTAATCAAAAAGGCAAATGGAATGTTGGCCTTTATTTCAAGGGGGTTGGAGTATAAAAGCAGGGAAGTCCTGCTACAACTGTACAAGGTATTGGTGAGACCACACCTGGAGTACTGCGTACAGTTTTGGTCTCCTTATTTAAGGAAGGATATACTTGCATTGGAGGCAGTTCAGAGACGATTCACTAGGTTAATTCCAGAGATGAAGGGGTTGACTTATGAGGAAAGGTTGAGCAGGCTGGGCCTATACTCATTGGAATTGAGAAGAATGAGAGGTGATCTTATTGAAACATAAGATACTGAGGGGCTCGACAAGGTAGATGCAGAGAGGATGTTTCCCCTCGTGGGGGAATCTAGAACTCGGGGGCACAGTTTTAGAATAAAGGGTCGCCCTTTTAGAACTGAGATGAGGAGGAATTTCTTCTCTCAGAGGGTCGTAAATCTGTGGAATTCTCTGCCCCAGAGAGCCGTGGAGGCTGGGTCATTAAATACATTTAAGGTGGAGATAGACAGATTTTTGCAAGATAAGGGAGTGAAGGGTTATGGGGAGTGGGCAGGGAAGTGGCTTTGAGCCCAAGATCAGCCATGATCTTATTGACTGGCGGAGCAGGCTCGAGGGGCCAAGTGGCCTATTCCTGCTCCTATTTCTTATGTTCCCATGCGCCTGCTGCCCTTGTCCTTCTAGGTGGAAGAGGTCGTGGGTTTGGGAGGTGCTGCCGAAGAAGCCTTGGCGAGTTGTTGCAGTGCATCTTGTAGATGGTACACACTGCAGCCACTGTACGCCGGTGGTGGAGGGAGTGAATGTTGAAGGTGGTGGCTAGGGAGCGCTGCATTGTCGGACGGGCAGTACTGAGGAAATTAGATTACAAGGTATGACGATAGATAAGCAGTGGCAAACATTTAAAGAAATATTCCAAAATTCACACGAATATACATTCCATTGAGAAATAAAAACTCCACAGGAAAAGTGATCCATCCGTGGCTAACTAAAATTAAGGATAGTATTACATACGAAGGTACATACGAATTAGGAGCAGGAGTCGGCCACTCGAGCCTGCTCCGCCATTCAATAAGATCATGGCTGATCCGATTACTTCACATTCCCGCCTACCCCCGATAACCTTTCACCCCCTTGCTCATCAAGAATCGATCTACCTCTGCCTTAAAAATATTCAAAGACTCTGCTTCCACCGCCCTCTGAGGAAGAGTTCCAAAGACTCACGACCCTCTGAGAAAAAATTTCTCCTCATCTCTGTCTTAAATGGGCGACCCCTTATTTTTAAACAGTGACCCCGAGTTCTAGATTCTCCCACAAGAGGAAACATCCTCTCCACATCCACCCTGTCCAGACCCCTCAGGATCCTATGTTTCAATCAAGTCACCTCTTACTCTTCTAAACTCCAGCGGATACAAGCCTAGCCTGGCCAACCTTTCCTCATAAGACAACCCGCCCATTCCAGGTATTAGTCTAGTAAACCTTCTCTGAACTGCTTCCAATGCATTTACATCCTTCCTTAAATAAGGAGACCAATACTGTACACAGTACTCCAGTTGTGGTCTCACCAATGCCCTGTATAACTGAAGCATAACCTCCCTACTTTTGTATTCAATTCCCCTCGCAATAAACGATAACATTCTATTAGCTTTCCTAATTACTTGCTGTACCTGCATACTAACCTTTTGCAATTCATGCACTAGGACACCCAGATCCCTCTGCATCTCAGAGCTCTGCAATCTCTCACCATTTAGACAATATGCTTCTTTTTTATTCTTCCTGCCAAAATGGACAATTTTACATTTTCCCACATTATACTCCATTTGCCAGATCTTTGCCCACTCACTTAACCTATCTATATCCCTTTGTAGCCTCCTTATGTCCTCTTCACAATTTACTTTCCTACCTATCTTTGTGTCATCAGCAAATTTAGCAACCATACCTTCGGTCCCTTCATCCAAGTCATTTATATAAATTGTAAAATGTTGAGGCCCCAGCACTGATCCCTGTGGCACACCACTCGTTACATCTTGCCAACCAGAAAATGACCCATTTATGCCTACTCTGTTTCCTGTTAGCTAGCCAATCTTCTATCCATACCAATATGTTATCCCCTACACCATGAGCTTTTATTTTCCGCAATAACCTTTGATGTGGCACCTTATCAAATGCCTTCTGGAAATCTAAGTACAGTACATCCACCGGTTCCCCTTTATCCACAGCACATGTTACTTCCTCAAAGAACTCCAATAAATTGGTTAAACATGATTTCCCTTTCACAAAACCATGTTGACTCTGCCTGATTACCTTGAACTTTTCTAAGTGTCCTGCTATAACGTCTTTAATAATAGCTTCTAACATCTTCCCTATGACAGATGTTAAGTTAATTGGCCTGTAGTTTCCTGCTTTCTGTCTCCCTCCCTTTTTAAATAAAGGAGTTACATTCGCTATTTTCCAATCTAATGGAACCTTCCCCAAATCTAGGGAACTTCGGAAAATTAAAACCAACACATCAACTATCTCACTAGCCACTTCTTTTAAGACCCTAGGATGAAGTCCATCAGGACCCGAGGACTTGTCAGCCCGCAGCTGCAACAATTTGCTCAGTACCACTTCCCTGGTGATTGTAATTTTCTTGGGTTCCTCCCTCCCTTCCATTTCCTGATTTACAGCTATTTCTGGGATGTTACTTGTATCCTCTATAGTGAAGACCGATGCAAAATACCTGTTCAATTCAACTGCCATCTCCTTACTTTCCATTATTAATTCCCCAGACTCACTTTTTATAGGACCAACGCTCACTTTAACTTTTCTTTTTTAAATACTGTATCTATAGAAACTCTTACTATCTGTTTTTATATTTCTAGCTAGCTTTCTCTCGTACTAATTTTTCTCTACTTATTAATCTGTCATTCTTTGTTTTTTATATTCTGTCCAATCTTCTGACCTGCCACCCATCTTTGCGCAATTATATGCTTTTTCTTTAAGTTTGATACTGTCTTTAACTTTTTTAGTTAACCACGGATGGTGGGTCCTCCCCTTGGAATTTTTCTTTCTCGTTGGAAAGTATATATTCTGTGTATTCTGAAATATCCCTTTAAATGTCTGCCACTGCAACTCTATTGACCTATCCCTTAACCTAATTTGCCAGTTCCCTTTAGCTAGCTCTGCTTTCATGCCCTCATAATTGCCCTTATTTAAGTTTAAAATACTAGTCTTGGACCCACTCTTCTCTCTCTCAAACTGAATGTAAAATTCAAATCATATTATGATCGCTGCTACCTAGGGGCGCCTTCACTATGAGGTCATTAATTAATCCTATCTCGTTGCACAATACCAGGTCCAGTATAGCCTGCTCTCTGGTTGGCTCCAGAACGTGCTGTCCTAAGAAACTATCCCAAAAACATTCCATGAACTCCTCATCTAGGCTACCTTTGCCCATCTGATTTTTCCAGTCTTCATGTAGATTAAAATCCCCCATGATTATTGCCGTACCTTTCTGACAAGCTCCCATTATTTCTTCCTTTATACTCCATCCTACCGTGTGGTTACGGTTAGGGGGCCTGTACACCACTCCCACAAGTGACTTCTTGCCTTTATCATTTCTCATCTCTACCCAAACCCCTTCTACATCCCGGTTTCCTGAACTGAGGTCATCCCTCTCGATTGTGCTAATACCATCATTAATTAACAGAGCCACCCCTCCACCTTTTCCCACCTTCCGAAATGTCATGTACCCTTCAATATTCAGGTCCCAATCTATGTCATCCTGCAGCCATGTTTCTGTAATGGCTATTAGATCGTACTTATTTATTTCTATTTCAGTTAATCTGTTTTGTTTTGAATTCTACGTGCATTCAGATGCAGAGCATTTAGTTTTGTCCTTCTATTATTTTTGTAACCTCTAGCCTCATCTGTTGATTTACTCTTAGATTTGTACTCTCTATCCCTTCCTGTCACGGTCTGTTTATCATTTCCCATATTAATACCTCTCTCTCTTGCCTTGTCTCTACTCTTTGATTTACCACATCTTCCCAAATTAAAAAAGAGGCTTATAATGTTGCGACGAATTGTAGTAAGCCCGAGGATTGGGAGAGCTTTAGAAACCAGCAAAGGATGACCAAAAAATTGATTAAAAATGGGAAAAAGAGAATGAGAGTAAATTAGCAAGAAATATAAAAACAGATTGTAACAGCTTCTACAAGTATGTAAAAAGGGAGAGAGTAGCAAAAGCAAGCATTGGTCCCTCAGAACGGAGACAGGTGAAATTATAATGGGGAACTTAAGTAATTAATATCAGTAGAGAAAAAGTACTTGAGAAACTAATGGAAATAAATGCCGACAAATCCCCTGGACCTTAAGGCCTACATCCGAGGGTTCTAAGAGGTGGCTGCAGAGATGTGGATGTAACCAGCAGAGTAGATAAAGGGGAACCAGTGGATGTAGTATATTTGGATTTCCAAAAGGCATTCGATAAGGTGCCACACAAAAGGTCACACCGCAAGAGAAGCGCTCATGGGGTTGGGGGTATTATATCAGTACAGATAGAGGATTGGTTAACGGACAGAAAACAAATAGAGATAAACGGGTCATTGTCGGAGGACCAGTACTGAGGGTGCGCCGCACTGTCGGGGGGCAGTACTGAGGGAGCGCCGCACTGTCGGAGGGACAGTACTGAGGGAGCGCCGCACTGTCGGAGGGGCAGTACTGAGAGAGTGCTGCACTGTCGGAGGGGCAGTACTGAGGGAGCGCCGCACTGTCGGAGGGTCAGTACTGAGGGAGCGCCGCACTGTCGAGGGGCAGTACTGAGGGAGCGCCGCACTGTCGGAGGGGCAGTACTGAGGGAGCGCCGCACTGTCGGAGGGGCAGTACTGAGAGAGCGCCGCACTGTCGGAGGGGCAGTACTGAGGGAGCGCCGCACTGTCGGAGGGGCAGTACTGAGGGAGCGCCGCACTGTCGGAGGGGCAGTACTGAGGGAGCGCCGCACTGTCGGAGGGACAGTACTGAGGGAGCGCCGCACTGTCGGAGGGGCAGTACTGAGGGAGTGCCGCATTGTCGGAGGAGCAGTACTGAGAGAGCGCCGCACTGTCGGAGGGACAGTACTGAGGGAGCGCCGCATTGTCGGAGGAGCAGTACTGAGAGAGCGCCGCACTGTCGGAGGGACAGTACTGAGGGAGCGCCGCATTGTCGGAGGGACAGTACTGAGGGAGCGCCGCATTGTCGGAGGGACAGTACTGAGGGAGCGCCGCACTGTCGGAGGGGCAGTACTGAGGGAGCGCCACACTGTCGGAGGGGCAGTACTGAGGGAGTGCCGCACCGTCGGAGGGGCAGTACTGAGGGAGTGCCGCACCGTCGGAGGGGCAGTACTGAGGGAGTGCTGCACTGTCAGAGGGGCAGTACTGTGGGAGTGCTACACTGTCGGAGGGGCAGTACTGAGGGAGCGACGCACTGTCGGAGGGGCAGTACTGAGGGAGCGCTGCCCTGTCAGAGGGGCAGTACTGAGGGAGTGCTGCACTGTCGGAGGGTCAGTACTGAGGGAGCGCCGCACTGTCGGAGGGGCAGTGCTGAGGGAGCCCCGCACTGTCGGAGGGTCAGTACTGAGGGAGCGCCGCACTGTCGGAGGGGCACTACTGAGGGAGCCCCGCACTGTCGGAGGGACACTACTGAGGGAGCCCCGCACTGTCGGAGGGACAGTACTGAGGGAGCCCCGCACTGTCGGAGGGGCAGTACTGAGGGAGCCCCGCACTGTCGGAGGGTCAGTACTGAGGGAGCGCCGCACTGTCGGAGGGGCAGTACTGAGGGAGCGCCGCACTGTCGGAGGGGCAGTACTGAGGGAGCGCCGCACTGTCAGAGGGTCGGTACTGAGGGATCGCCGCACTGTCGGAGGGTCAGTACTGAGGGAGCGCCGCACTGTCGGAGGGGCAGTACTGAGGGAGCGCCGCACTGTCGGAGGGGCAGTACTGAGGGAGTGCCGCACTGTCGGAGGGGCAGTACTGAGGGAGCGCCGCACTGTCGGAGGGGCAGTACTGAGGGAGCGCCGCACTGTCGGAGGGGCAGTACTGAGGGAGCGCCGCACTGTCGGAGGGACAGCACTGAGGGAGCACCGCACTGTCGGAGGGGCAGTACTGAGGGAGCACCGCACTGTCGGAGGGGCAGGACTGAGGGAACGCCGCACTGTCGGAGGGGCAGTACTGAGGGAGCGCAGCACTGTCGGAGGGGCAGTACTGAGGGAGTGCAGCACTGTCAGAGGGGCAGTGCTGAGGTGTCCTGGGGACCAATATTTATCCCTCAACCAACAATCACAGATGATCTGGGTCATTTATCACATTTGCTGTCTGTGGGATCTTGCTGTGCGTAAAATGGCCGCCGCGTTGCCCACATTCCAACAGTCAGCGCGCTTGAAAAACAGTCCTGCATTGGCTGTAAAGCGCTTTGGGCCGCCCGGGTGGCGGTGTGAAAGGCCCGGGTCTGTCTTTGGGCCGCCCGGGTGGCGGTGTGTGAAAGGCCCGGGTCTGATTTTCCTTCTTCTTGTGTTGTAGTTGTTGCTGAGGGGAGCGGCGGCCATTTTGTCGAACAAAATGGCGGCCATCAACAAACACACAACAAACAAACCAACACCGCGGGCGCTGCAAACCTGAAATATTAAAACAGAAAGGCTCAGCAAGGGTCAGGCAGCGTCTGCAGACACAGAGAGGGAGGGAGAGACAGAAACTCACTCACTCACCGCTCTCTCCTTCTCTCTCCGCCGGAATCGCACTTCAAATTTGCCGCCCGCCGCCGCCGGAAATGAAGGGGGGAACCGCTTGATTGACAGCCGCCCCGGACCCGCCCCCTCTGGGCTGACGTCATGCGCGCCTTTCCCCATTGGTCCAGACCGCTGGAGTGATGTCAGGGACCGTGGCCCCGCCCCCCTGTGCTGACGTCGTCCCCACCCTGTCCCCGTCCCCCACCAGGAGATGTCAATCCCCGCCCCCCTGGGTGACGTCGGTCGGCCGTCCCCGCCCCCCCTCCCTGCCCCCGCCCCCTCTGGCTGACGTCAGTCCCCCGCGGCGGTTGTTTTTTGAACGGGCTCGGTGTTCGGAACGCTTCCGGTGCGGGGCCGGAAGCGGTGCTAAGAGGTAATTATTGACCCTCATTTACCCTCCCCCACGGGGTATTGACCCCATTTACCCTCCCCCACGGGGTATTGACCCCATTTACCCTCCCCCACGGGGTATTGACCCCATTTACCCTCCCCCACGGGGTATTGACCCCATTTACCCTCCCCCACGGGGTATTGACCCCATTTACCCTCCCCCACGGGGTATTGACCCCCATTTACCCTCCCCCATGGGATATTGACCCCATTTACCCTCCCCCACGGGATATTGACCCCATTTACCCTCCCCCATGGGGTATTGACCCCCATTTACCCTCCCCCACAGGGTATTGACCCCATTTACCCTCCCCCACGGGATATTGACCCCATTTACCCTCCCCCACGGGATATTGACCCCATTTACCCTCCCCCACAGGGTATTGACCCCATTTACCCTCCCCCACGGGGTATTTACCCCATTTACCCTCCCCCATGGGATATTGACCCCATTTACCCTCCCCCACGGGGTATTGACCCCATTTACCCTCCCCCACGGGGTATTGACCCCCATTTACCCTCCCCCACGGGGTATTGACCCTCATTTACCCTCCCCCACGGGGTATTGACCCCATTTACCCTCCCCCACGGGGTATTGACCCCCATTTACCCTCCCCCACGGGGTATTGACCCCATTTACCCTCCCCCACGGGGTATTGACCCTCATTTCCCCTCCCCCACGGGGTATTGACCCCATTTACCCTCCCCCACGGGGTATTGACCCTCATTTACCCTCCCCCACGGGGTATTGACCCCATTTACCCTCCCCCACGGGGTAGTGACCCCATTTACCCTCCCCCACGGTGTATTGACCCCATTTACCCTCCCCCACGGGATATTGACCCCATTTACCCTCCCCCACGGGGTATTGACCCCATTTACCCTCCCCCACGGGATATTGACCCCATTTACCCTCCCCCACGGGGTATTGACCCCATTTACCCTCCCCCACGGGGTATTGACCCCATTTACCCTCCCCCACGGGGTATTGACCCCCATTTACCCTCCCCCACAGGGTATTGACCCTCATTTACCCTCCCCCACGGGGTATTGACCCCATTTACCCTCCCCCACGGGGTATTGACCCTCATTTACCCTCCCCCACGGGGTATTGACCCCATTTACCCTCCCCCACGGGAAATTGACCCCATTTACCCTCCCCCACAGGGTATTGACCCCATTTACCCTCCCCCACGGGGTATTTACCCCATTTACCCTCCCCCATGGGATATTGACCCCATTTACCCTCCCCCATGGGATATTGACCCCATTTACCCTCCCCCACGGGGTATTGACCCCATTTACCCTCCCCCACGGGGTATTGACCCCCATTTACCCTCCCCCACGGGGTATTGACCCTCATTTACCCTCCCCCACGGGGTATTGACCCCATTTACCCTCCCCCACGGGGTATTGACCCCCATTTACCCTCCCCCACGGGGTATTGACCCCATTTACCCTCCCCCACGGGGTATTGACCCTCATTTCCCCTCCCCCACGGGGTATTGACCCCATTTACCCTCCCCCACGGGGTATTGACCCTCATTTACCCTCCCCCACGGGGTATTGACCCCATTTACCCTCCCCCACGGGGTAGTGACCCCATTTACCCTCCCCCACGGTGTATTGACCCCATTTACCCTCCCCCACGGGATATTGACCCCATTTACCCTCCCCCACGGGGTATTGACCCCATTTACCCTCCCCCACGGGATATTGACCCCATTTACCCTCCCCCACGGGGTATTGACCCCATTTACCCTCCCCCACGGGGTATTGACCCCATTTACCCTCCCCCACGGGGTATTGACCCCCATTTACCCTCCCCCACAGGGTATTGACCCTCATTTACCCTCCCCCACGGGGTATTGACCCCATTTACCCTCCCCCACGGGGTATTGACCCCCATTTACCCTCCCCGACGGGGTATTGACCCTCATTTACCCTCCCCCACGGGGTATTGACCCCCATTTACCCTCCCCCACGGGGTATTGACCCCATTTACCCTCCCCCACGGGGTATTGACCCCATTTACCCTCCCCCACGGGGTATTGACCCCATTTACCCTCCCCCACGGGGTATTGACCCCATTTACCCTCCCTCACGGGGTATTGACCCCATTTACCCTCCCTCACGGGGTATTGACCCCATTTACCCTCCCCCACGGGATATTGACCCCATTTACCCTCCACCACGGGATATTGACCCCATTTACCCTCCACCACGGGGTATTGACCCCATTTACCCTCCCCCACGGGGTATTGACCCCATTTACCCTCCCCCACGGGATATTGACCCCATTTACCCTCCCCCACGGGGTATTGACCCCATTTACCCTCCCCCACGGGGTATTGACCCCATTTACCCTCCCCCACGGGGTATTGACCCCATTTACCCTCCCCCACGGGATATTGACCCCATTTACCCTCCCTCACGGGATATTGACCCCATTTACCCTCCCCCACGGGGTATTGACCCCATTTACCCTCCCTCACGGGGTATTGACCCCATTTACCCTACCCCATCGGGTATTGACCCCATTTACCCTCCCCCACGGGGTATTGACCCCATTTACCCTCCCCCACGGGGTATTGACCCCATTTACCCTCCCCCACGGGGTATTGACCCCATTTACCCTCCCCGTGGGGTATTGACCCCATTTACCCTCCCCCATGGGGTATTGACCCCATTTACCCTCCCCTATGGGGTATTGACCCCATTTACCCTCCCCCACGGGATATTGACCCCATTTACCCTCCCCCACGGGGTATTGAACCCCATTTACCCTCCCCATGGGGTATTGACCCCATTTACCCTCCCCCACGGGGTATTGAACCCCATTTACCCTCCCCATGGGGTATTGACCCCATTTACCCTTCCCCATGGGGTATTGACCCCATTTACCCTCCCCTATGGGGTATTGACCTCATTTACCCTCCCCCACGGGGTATTGACCCCATTTACCCTCCCCACGGGGTATTGACCCCATTTACCCTCCCCCACAGGGGATTGACCCCATTTACCCTCCCCCACGGGGTATTGACCCCCATTTACCCTCCCCCACGGGGTATTGACCCCATTTACCCTCCCCCATGGGGTATTGACCCCATTTACCCTCCCCCATGGGGTATTGACCCCCATTTACCCTCCCCCATGGGGTATTGACCCCATTTACCCTCCCCCACGGGGTATTGACCCCATTTACCCTCCCCCATGGGGTATTGACCCCATTTACCCTCCCCTATGGGGTATTGACCCCAATTACCCTCCCCCATGGGGTATTGACCATGAGATCAGAGATGGGGATGTTCGCTGATGACTGCACAGTGTTCAGCGCCATTCACAACTCCTTGGATAATGAAGCAGTCCATGCCCACATGCAGCAAGACCTGGACGACGTTCAGGCTTGGGCTGATAAGTGGCAGGTAACATTCGTGCCACAGAAGTGCCAGGCAATGACTATCTCCAACAAGCGAGAGTCTAACCACCTCCCCTTGATATTCAGCGGCATTACCATTGCCGAATCTCCCACTATCAACATCCTGGGGGGTCACCATTAACCAGAAACTTAACTGGACCAGCCACATAAATACTGTGGCAACAAGAGCAGGTCAGAGGCTAGGTATTGTGCGGCGAGTGTCTCACCTCCTGACTCCCCAAAGCCTTTCCACCATCTACAAGGCACAAGTAAGGAGTGTGATAGAATACTCTCCACTTGCCTGGATGAGTGCAGCTCCAACAACACTCAAGAAGCTCGACACCATCCAGGACAAAGCAGCCCGCTTGATTGGCACCCCATCCACCACCTTAAACATTCACTCCCTCCACCACCGGCGCACCGTGGCTGCAGTGTGTACCATCTACAAGATGCACTGCAGCAACTCGCCAAGGCTTCTTCGGCAGCACCTCCCAAACCCACGACCTCTTCCACCTAGAAGGACAAGGGCAGCAGGCGCATGGGAACACCACCACCTCCAAGTTCCCTCCAAGTCACACACCATCCTGACTTAGAAATATATCGGCCGTTCCTTCATCGTCGCTGGGTCAAAATCCTGGAACTCCCTCCTTAACAGCACTGTGGGAGCACCATCACCACACGGACTGCAGCAGTTCAAGAAGGCGGCTCACCGCCACTTTCTCAAGGGGCAACTAGGGATGGGCAATAAATGCTGGCCTTGCCAGCGACGCCCACATCCCATAAACGAATTAAAAAATTTTTAAATTTGCTCTTCCCCCATGGGGTATTGACCCCATTTACCTTGCCCCTATGGGGTTATTTAGAGCTCCCTCTGTACTGGCCCTCGCCCCCTATGGGGCTTTTACACGCCATGTACCATTGCAATGACCCCGGTGGGAACGATAAAATGGAGAGAGAGAGGAGAATTGTGCGGAGATTAAATCACATCCTGCAAGGCCCGGCCAGGACCGAGATCTCGCAGACTGTGACTGTCCACTGTCTGGCCAATACCTGTAGATTGCTTGTCCAATGTCTACCAGTTGTCTGCCCGTTGCCTGGCCATTGTCTGCCTCTCATGTTGTCCGTCTGGTTTCCCCCTCTAGGTGTGTTGGTGCGGTGCGGACGGTCCTGGGGCTGGCCATGCAGGCTGAGGATCCGAGCCTCGCGGCGAGCGTGGGGGAGCTGACCCTGGACGGCGAGGAGGACTGGTGTGTGGGCTGTAGCGACGAGGAAGTGGAGAGTCCGGACGGGTGGACCCCAGGCCACCAGGAGATCCACCGCATGTACCTGATCCTCTCCGACCAGGGCACCCTGGAGCTGAGCCTGAGGCCCCTGCCCCGGCGCCCACCCACCCCCGAGGCAGACCCGCAGGAAGAAGAGGAGGAGGAAGAGGAGGAGGCCGAAGAGGAGGAGGCAGAGAAGTAAGTGCAAGGGGCACGGTTTCACTCACCGCCTCCCAGCCTCAGCACGAAGACCTACTGGGACTGGCGCGTGCTCACCACGAGGTCTCGGTGCCGGTGATAACACGGTGCCTGTGGGGCCGGACTCTCACCGCGAGCTCATGGTGCTGGTGATAACACGGTGCCTGTGGTGCCGGACTCTCACCGCGAGCTCTCGGTGCCGGTGATTACACGGTGCCTGTGGTGCCAGACTCTCACCGCGAGCTCCCGGTGATAACACGGTGCCTGTGGTGCCGGACTCTCACCGTGAGCTCTCGGTGCCGGTGATTACACGGTGCCTGTGGTGCCAGACTCTCACCGCGAGCTCCCGGTGATAACACGGTGCCTGTGGTGCCGGACTCTCACCGCGAGCTCCCGGTGCTGGTGATTACACGGTGCCTGTGGTGCCGGACTCTCACCGCGAGGTGCCGGTGATAACACGGTGCCTGTGGTGCCGGACTCTCACCGCGAGGTGCCGGTGATAACACGGTGCCTGTGGTGCCGGACACTCACCGCGAGCTCATGGTGCCTGTGGGGCCAGACTCTCACCGCGAGCTCCCGGTCCCGGTGATTACACGGTGCCTGTGGTGCCGGACCCTCAACACGAGCTCCCGGTGCCGGTGATAACACGGTGCCTGTGGGGCCGGACTCTCACCGCGAGCTCCTGGTGATTACACGGTGCCTGTGGTGCCGGACCCTCACCACGAGCTCCCGGTGATTACACGGTGCCTGTGATGCCGGACTCTCACCACGAGCTCCCGGTGCCGGTGATAACACGGTGCCTGTGGTGCCGGACTCTCACCACGAGCTCTCGGTGCCGGTGATTACACGGTGCCTGTGGTGCCGGACCCTCACCACGAGCTCCCGGTGATTACACGGTGCCTGTGATGCCGGACTCTCACCACGAGCTCCCGGTGCCGGTGATAACACGGTGCCTGTGGTGCCGGACTCTCACCACGAGCTCTCGGTGCCGGTGATTACACGGTGCCTGTGGTGCCGGACTCTCACCGCGAGCTCTCGGTGATAACACGGTGCCTGTGGTGCCGGACTCTCACCGCGAGCTCTCGGTGATTACACGGTGCCTGTGGTGCCGGACTCTCCCCGAGAGTTCCCGGTGATTACACGGTGCCTGTGGTGCCGGACTCTCACCGCGAGCTCCCGGTGCCGGTGATAACACGGTGCCTGTGGTGCCGGACTCTCACCGCGAGCTCTCGGTGATAACACGGTGCCTGTGGTGCCGGACTCTCACCGCGAGCTCTCGGTGATAACACGGTGCCTGTGGTGCCGGACTCTCACCGCGAGCTCTCGGTGCCGGTGATTACACAGTGCCTGTGGTGCCGGACTCTCGCCGCGAGGTCCCGGTGATTACACGGTGCCTGTGGTGCCGGACTCTCACCGCGAGCTCTCGGTGCCGGTGATTACACGGTGCCTGTGATGCCGGACTCTCACCGCGAGGTGCCGGTGATAACACGGTGCCTGTGGGGCCGGACTCTCACCGCGAGCTCCCGGTGCCGGTGATTACACGGTGCCTGTTGGGCCGGACTCTCACCGCGAGCTCCTGGTGCCGGTGATTACACGGTGCCTGTGGTGCCGGACTCTCACCGCGAGCTCTCGGTGCCGGTGATAACACGGTGCCTGTGGTGCCGGACTCTCACCGCGAGGCGCCGGTGATAACACGGTGCCTGTGGTGCCGGACTCTCACCGCGAGCTCTCGGTGCCGGTGATAACACGGTGCCTGTGGTGCCGGACTCTCACCGCGAGGCGCCGGTGATAACACGGTGCCTGTGGTGCCGGACTCTCACCACGAGCTCCCGGTGCCAGTGATAACACGGTGCCTGTGGTGCCGGACTCTCACCGCGAGCTCTCAGTGCCGGTGATTACACGGTGCCTGTGGTGCCGGACTCTCACCATGTCTCTCTCTCTGTTCCCAGACCTCAGGTGCCGACAGAATTTGACTTTGACGATGAACCGACGCCCCAGAAATCGTTCTTCGGGATGCGGCGCACTCCAGGTGAGAAAGGACTGCCGGGGGAAGGGGAAGGAACCAGCGTCGGGGGCTGCGCCCAGCCCGGGGGGTGGGGGTACTGTGCCTGCGTCTCATGGGGCAGCACTAGCTCTGGCAGCAAGAGGGCAGTGTCCCTCCGTTTCCCATCATCCCCTCTGGGGCTGTGTGACCTCTGGGCCCAGAGGGTGAAAGGTCAGTCTCTGACCCACTGCCCCTCATCATCCCCTCTGGGGCTGTGTGACCTCTGGGCCCAGAGGGTGAAAGGTCAGTCTCTGACCCACTGCCCCTCCCAGTCCCCCATCATCCCCTCTGGGGCTGTGTGACCTCTGGGCCCAGAGGGTGAAAGGTCAGTGTGCTGACTCGCACACAATCCTCTCGAATGATTTTCCCGCTTTCTTCTTTCTCAGGAAGCTCGACCCGGACACAGAGGCGAGAGGCGCGCCTGGATAAGGTCCTGTCGGACATGAAGAGGCACAAGAAGATCGAAGAGCAGATGATGAAGACCGGGAAAGATGTCTTCGAGCTGGAGGGAGAGCAGCCGGCCACCCCAACCCGATCCCGGGGAATCTTCCAACGCCGCAAGTACTGACTCCAGGCTCCTTTCACCAGGACTGCAGGCCTGGCCGTCACTGACCAGAGGCCCCAGCTCACCGCCAGTGGATGTGTCACTGACCCAGAGGCCCCAACTCACCGCCAGTGGATTTGTCACTGACCCAGAGGCCCCAACTCACCACCAGTGGATGTGTCACTGACCCAGAGGCCCCAACTCACCACCAGTGGATGTGTCACTGACCCAGAGGCCACAACTCACTGCCAGTGGATGTGTCACTGACCCAGAGGCCCCAACTCACCACCAGTGGATGTGTCACTGACCCAGAGGCCCCAACTCACCACCAGTGGATGTGTCACTGACCAGAGGTGTTCCTCTCCACCAGCTGCTCATGTCCTGCATGAACTGACCAGTAGCTCGGGGAAGTTCCCCCACACAGAATCATAGAGCACCTGGCACTTTCACTGCCTCGCCCCCATCTGCTGCTGACTCTCACTGGGGTACAGTTCCTGAAGGTGCTGACTCTCACTGGGGTACAGTTCCTGAGGGTGCTGACTCTCACTGGGATACAGTTCCTGAGGGTGCTGGCTCTCACTGGGGTACAGTTCCTGAAGGTGCTGACTCTCACTGGGATACAGTTCCTGAAGGTGCTGACTCTCACTGGGGTACAGTTCCTGAAGGTGCTGACTCTCACTGGGGTACAGTTCCTGAGGGTGCTGGCTCTCACTGGGGTGCAGTTCCTGAGGATGCTGACTCTCACTGGGATACAGTTCCTGAAGGTGCTGACTCTCACTGGGGTACAGTTCCTGAAGGTGCTGACTCTCACTGGGGTACAGTTCCTGAGGGTGCTGACTCTCACTGGGGTACAGTTCCTGAGGGTGCTGGCTCTCACTGGGGTACAGTTCCTGAGGGTGCTGGCTCTCACTGGGGTACAGTTCCTGAGGTGCTGACTCTCACTGAGGTACAGTTCCTGAAGGTGCTGACTCTCCAGATATGGGGCCCTAGGTGAGCTGTCAGTTCCCCCGCCCCCTCGCTGGAGAGGTCCGGAGACCCGGGGAGGGGGTGAGGAGTCGTGGGTTCAACACTTGGCCTGTTGTTCAGGACCTCGCGCGTTTGCGTTCTGTCACGTGTCTGCGTTCTGTATTTCTCTCACGTTCTGTGTACGTATTAAAGAGTTTGTTTTTCTGTATCGTGTTGGTCACCGTGTCTCGTAGAAGGTCAAACTGGCGATTCCTGCTTCCCTGGAGCAGTTCTCCTCTCTCCCCCTCACCGGATAACCGACCCGAAAATCAATAGATCCAACCCCACGGTACACACCCTCCGACAGTGCGGCACTCCCTCAGTACTGCCCCTCCGACAGTGCGGCTCTCCCTCAGTACTGCCCCTCCGACAGTGCGGCACTCCCTCAGTACTACCCCTCCGACAGTGCGGCGCTCCCTCAGTACTGCCCCTCCGACAGTGCGGCGTTCCCTCAGGGCCAGGGTCATGGATGTCACTGAGCGGCTACAGGGCATTCTTAAGGGGGAGGGTGAGCAGGCAGAGGTCGTGGTTCACATTGGGACCAACGACATAGGTAGGAAGGGGGATGAGGTCCTGCATCAAGAATTTAGGGAGCTAGGCAGCAGATTAAAGAGCAGGACCTCAAAGGTTGTAATCTCTGGATTGCTCCCAGTGCCACGTGCTAGTGAGTATAGGAATAGGAGGATAGAACAGATGAATGCGTGGCTAAAGAGTTGGTGCAGGAGGGAGGGTTTTAGTTTCCTGGATCACTGGGCCTGCTTCTGGGGAAGGTGGGACTTGTACAAGTCGGACGGTTTGCACCTGAACCAGAGCGGGACAAATATCCTTGCGGGGAGGTTTGCTAGCACTGTTGGGGGGGGTTTAAACTAACTTGGCAGGGGGATGGGATACCGAGTGGAGCTATAGTAGGGGGTGATGTACAGTCAAATATAGAGAAAAAAACAAGTCAGCTTGGAAGACAGGGCAAACATGTAAGAGCAAGGCTGGAAGGCGTCTATTTTAACGCAAGGAGTCTAGCGAATAAGGTGGATGAACTGAAGGTGTTGATAAACACATGGGAGTATGATATTGTTGCTATCACAGAGACATGGTTGAGGGAGGGGCAGGACTGGCAGCTCAATATTCCGGGGTACAGAATCTTCAGGCAAGACAGAGGGGGAGGTATAAGAGGAGGGGGTGTCGCAATATTAATTAAGGAATCAATTACTGCTGTAAGGAGGGATGATATATTAGCAGGTTCCTCCAATGAGGCTATATGGGTGGAGCTTAAAAACAAAAAGGGGGCAAGCACTTTGCTGGGAGCGTACTATAGGCCCCCAAACAGTCAGGGGGAGATAGAGGAACAGATATGTAGGCAAATCTCAGAGAAATGTGCAAATAATAGGGTAATAATAATGGGGGATTTCAACTTCCCCAATATTAACTGGGATAGTCAGAGTGTGAAAGGCTTAGAGGGTTCAAAATTCTTAAAGTGCATCCAGGAGAGCTTTTTGAGCCAGCATGTAGAAAGTCCTACAAGAGAGGGGGCGGTACTGGACCTAATTCTAGGGAATGTGGCCGGCCAAGTGGAAGAAGTGCTAGTAGGTGAGCACTTTGGTGACAGTGACCATAATACGGTGAGATTTAAGGTGGTCATGGAAAAGGACAGGGATGGGCCGGAAATAAAGGTTCTAAATTGGGGAAGGCCGATTTTAATAGGATAAGGCAGGATCTGGCCAAAATGGACTGGGATCAGCTGCTTGTAGGAAAATCCGCATCGGAGCAATGGGATTCTTTCAGAAGGGAGATTGAGATCATACAATGGCAGCATGTTCCCGTAAAGGTCAAGGGTGGTTCCAAAAACCCCAGGGAACCTTGGATGTCAGGGGATATACGAGAATGGATCAGGAAAAAAAGGAGGGCTTTTGGCAGATACAAAATGCTAAAGACGGAGGAAGCCCTAGAGGAGTACAAAAAGTGCAGGGGGATACTTAAAAAAGAAATTAGGAGATCAAGGAGGGGCCATGAAATAACACTGGCGAGCAAAATAAAGGAAAATCCTAAGATGTTTTATAAGTATATTAAGGGTAAGAGGATAACTAGGGAAAAAATAGGGCCCATTAGGGACAAAAGTGGCAATCTGTGTGTGGAGCCGGAAGATGTAGGTGGGGTTCTAAATGAATTTTTTGCATCTGTTTTCACTATGGAGAAGGACGATGCAGACATAAAATTAGGGCAGGGGGACTGTGATATACTCGAACATTTTAACATCGAGAGGGAGGAGGTATTGGCGGTTTTAGCAGGTCTAAAAATGGATAAATCCCCAGGTCCGAAACGAAATGTATCCCAGGCTGCTGTGGGAGGCAAAGGAGGAGATTGCGGGGGCTCTAACACATATATTCAGAACCTCTCTGGCCACAAGGGATGTGCCAGAGGACTGGAGAACCGCTAATGTAGTACCATTATTCAAGAAAGAGAGTAGGGAAAAACCGGGGAACTACAGGCCAGTGAGCCTAACCTCAGTGGTAGGAAAATTATTGGAAAAAATTCTGAGGGACAAAATTAGTCTCCACTTGGAGAGGCAAGGATTAATCAGGGTTAGCCAACATGGCTTTGTCAAGGGAAGATTTATGTCTGACTAATTTGATTGAATTTTTTGAGGGGGTGACTAGGTGTGTGGATGAGGGTAACGCAGTGGATGTGGTATACGTGGATTTCAGTAAGGCCTTCGATAAAGTCCCGCACAGGAGACTGGTCAAGAAGGTAAGAGCCCATGGAATCCAGGGTGCCTTGGCACATTGGATACAAAACTGGCTCAGTGGCAGAAGGCAGAGGGTGATGGTCGAAGGTTGTTTTTGTGACTGGAAGCCTGTGGCCAGTGGGGTACCACAGGGATCGGTGCTGGGTCCCTTGCTGTTTGTGGTCTACATTAACGACTTGGATATGAATGTAAAAGGTATGATCAGTAAGTTCGCGGATGATACAAAAATTGGTAGGGTGGTAAATAGCGAGGAGGGTAGCCTCAGTCTGCAGGACGATATAGATGGGTTGGTCAGATGGGCGGAACAGTGGCAAATGGAATTTAATCCGGAAAAGTGCGAGGTGATGCACTTTGGAGGGACTAACAAGGCAAGGGAATACACAATGAATGGTAAGACCCTAGGCAAGACGGAGGGTCAGAGGGATCTTGGTGTGCAAGTACACAGATCCCTGAAGGCGGCGGAACAGGTGGATAAGGTGGTAAAAAAGGCATATGGGATACTTGCATTCATTAGCCGAGGCATAGAATATAAGAGCAAGGAGGTTATGATGGAGCTGTATAAAACACTGGTTAGGCCACATCTGGAATACTGTGTGCAGTTCTGGTCGCCACACTACAGGAAGGATGTGATAGCTTTGGAGAGGGTGCAGAGGAGATTCACCAGAATGTTACCCGGGCTGGAGTGCTTCAGCTATGAAGAGAGACTGGGCAGATTGGGTTTGTTTTCCTTGGAGCAGAGGAGGCTGAGGGGGTACATGATTGCGGTGTACAAAATTATGAGGGGCATAGATAGGATGGATACTAAAGAGCTTTTTCCCTCAGTAGAGGGGTCTATAACAAGGGGGCATAGATTCAAGGTAAAGGGCGGGAGGTTTAGAAGGGATTTGAGAAAGAACTTTTTCACCCAGAGGGTGGTTGGAGTCTGGAACTCACTGCCTGAAAGGGTTGTGGAGGCAGGAACCCTCACAACATTCAAGAAGCATTTGGATGAGCACTTGAAATGCCATAGCATACAAGGCTACGGACCAAATGCTGGAATATGGGATTAGATTAGACAGGGCTTGATGGCCGGTGCGGACACGATGGGCCGAAGGGCCTCTATCCGTGCTGTATAACTCTATGACTCTACTGCCCCTCCCACAGTGCGGAGCTCCCTCAGTACTGCCCCTCCGACAGTGCGGCACTCCCTCAGTACTGCCCCTCCGACAGTGCGGCACTCCCTCTGTACTGCCCCTCCGACAGTGCGGCACTCCCTCAGTACTGCCCCTCCGACAGTGCGGCGCTCCCTCTGTACTGCCCCTCCGACAGTGCGGCGCTCCCTCAGTACTGCCCCTCCGACAGTGCGGCGCTCCCTCTGTACTGCCCCTCCGACAGTGCGGCGCTCCCTCAGTACTGCCCCTCCGACAGTGCGGCGCTCCCTCAGTACTGCCCCTCCGACAGTGCGGCACTCCCTCAGTACTGCCCCTCCGACAGTGCGGCGCTCCCTCAGTACTGCCCCTCCGACAGTGCGGCGCTCCCTCAGTACTGCCCCTCCGACAGTGCGGCTCTCCCTCAGTACTGCCCCTCTGACAGGGCAGCGCTCCCTCAGTACTGACCCTCCGACAGGGCAGCGCTCCCTCGGTACTGCCCCTCCGACAGTGCGGGGCTCCCTCAGTACTGCCCCTCCGACAGTCCGGCGCTCCCTCAGTACTGCCCCTCCGACAGGGCAGCGCTCCCTCAGTACTGCCCCTCCGACAGAGCGCCGCTCCCTCAGTACTGCCCCTCCGAGAGTGCGGCGCTCCCTCAGTTCTGCCCCTCCGACAGTGCGGTGCTCCCTCAGTACTGCCCCTCTGACAGTGCGGCGCTCCCTCAGTACTGCCCCTCCGACAGGGCGGTGCTCCCTCAGTACTGCCCCTCTGACAGGGCAGCGCTCCCTCAGTACTGACCCTCCGACAGGGCAGCGCTCCCTCAGTACTGCCCCTCCGACTGTGCGGGGCTCCCTCAGTACTGCCCCTCCGACAGTTCGGCGCTCCCTCAGTACTGCCCCTCCGACAGGGCAGCGCTCCCTCAGTACTGCCCCTCCAACAGTGCGCCGCTCCCTCATTACTGTCCCTCCGACAGTGCGGCGCTCCCTCAGCACTGACCCTCTGACAGGGCAGCGCTCCCTCAGTACTGCCCCTCCGACAGTGCGGCACTCCCTCAGTACCGCCCCTCCAACAGGGCAGCGCTCCCTCAGTACTGACCCTCCGACAGGGCAGCGCTCCCTTAGTACTGACCCTCCGACAGTGCGGCGCTCCCTCAGTACCGCCCCTCCGACAGTGCGGCGCTCCCTCAGTACTGCCCCTCCGACAGTGCGGCATTCCCTCAGTACTGCCCCTCCGACAGTGCGGCACTCCCTCAGTACTGCCCCACCGACAGTGCGGCATTCCCTAAGTACTGCCCCTCCGACAGTGCAGCACTCCCTCAGTACAGCCCCTCCGACAGTGCGGCGCTCCCTCAGTACTCACCCTCCGACAGTGCGGCGCTCCCTCAGTACTGCCCCTCCGACAGTGCGGCGCTCCCTCAGTACTGCCCCTCCGACAGTGCAGCACTCCCTCAGTACAGCCCCTCCGACAGTGCTGCACTCCCTCAGTACGGCCCCTCCGACAGTGCGGCGCTACCTCAGTACCGCCACTCCGATAGAGCAGTGCTCCCTCAGTACTGACCGTCCGACAGTGCGGCGCTCCCTCAGTACTGCCCCTCCGACAGTGCGGCGCTCCCTCAGTACTGCCCCTCCGACAGTGCGGCACTCCCTCAGTACTGCCCCTCCGACAGTGCGATGCTCCCTAAGTACTGACCGTCCGACAGTGCGGCTCTCCCTCAGTATTGCCCCTCCGACAGTGCGGCGCTCCCTCAGTACTGCCCCTCCGAAAGTGCAGCGCTCCATCAGTACTGACCCTCCGACAGTGCGGCGCTCCCTCAGTACTGCCCCTCCGACAGTGCGGCTCTCCGTCAGTACTGCCCCTCCGACAGTGCGGCGCTCCCTCAGTACCGCCGCTCCGATAGAGCAGTGCTCCCTCAGTACCGCCGCTCCGATAGAGCAGTGCTCCCTCAGTATTGCCCCTCCGACAGTGCGGCGCTCCCTCAGTACTGCCCCTCTGACAGTGCGGCGCTCCCTCAGTACTGCCCCTCCGACAGTGCGGCGCTCCCACAGTACTGCCCCTCCGACAGTGCAGCGCTCCCTCAGTACCGCCCCTCCGACAGTGCGGCACTCCCTCAGCACTGCCCCTCTGACAGTGCGGCGCTCCCTCAGTACCGCCCCTCCGACAGTGCAGCGCTCCCTCAGTACCGCCCCTCCGATAGAGCAGTGCTCCCTCAGTTCTGGTATCCGGGGAGTGTGGGCCTGGATTACGGTGCTGAAGTCTCTGGAGTGGAGCTCGAACCTGCTACCTTCTGAATCCAAGTGGAGAGTGAGAGGCCACTGAGCGAAGCTGATACCTTCAGCGAATCAGTAAGTGTTTGTTGTTTACGGGAGATATTTGAGCAAACCGTACACAGTTAATGCAGTGAGATATGTATCTCTCTTCACCTCTCCAGTCTAAAGCAACAACTCTAAGAATACGCCTTAAAGCAGAGTTCATGTGAAATGTTTCTAGCCTAATCCTCGCGAGCGAAGCTGGCATTTCCTTTTTAAAACACACACCGCCCTTTGCTGTGGGATTCATTCTGTCGCCCTTTCAGGGTTTTTAGCGCTTGACATTTTATCTGACCTTGATGAGTCCGCTCACTTGTAAGCGGACCCCACGCCCCCTATGGACTGGAGCGCGCCATCTCGTCTGCCTGCTGAACGACAGCGTGACCCAGGATCGTGACGGAGATTCCTGACTCCGTACACACACTGGCTACTGGAACACATCACATGAATGATAGATAATATCAACAGAAAACACTTGAAATGCTCATCAGGTCAGGCAGCATCTGAGGCGAGAGAAACAGTTAGCGTTTCAGGTCGATGACCTTTCCACAGAACTGGAAGACGTTGGAGATGTAACAGGTTTTAAGCAAGTGCAGAGGCAGGGGAAAGTGGGGGAGGGGAGGAAAGAACATAGAATCATAGAAGATAGGAGCAGGAGTAGGCCATTCGGCCCCTCGAGCCTGCTCCGCCATTTAATGCGATCATGGCTGATCATCCAAATTCAGTACCCTGTCCCTGCTTTCTCCCCATATCCCTTGATACCTTTAGCCTTAAGAAATATATCTAACTCCTTCCTGAATATATTTACTGAATTGGCCTCAACTGCCTTCTGTGTTAGAGAATTCCACAGGTTCACCACTCTCTGGGTGAAGAAATTCCTCCTCATCTCAGTCCTAAATGGCTTCCCCCTTATCCTTAGACTGTGACCCCTGGTTCTGGACTCCCCCACCATCGGGAACATCCTTCCTGCATCTAGTTTGTCTAGTCCTGTTAGAATTTTATAAGTTTCAATGAGATCCCCTCTCATTCTTCTAAACTCTAGCGAATATAAGCCCAAGCGTCCCAATCTCTCTTCATACGTCATTCCTGCCATCCCAGGTATCAGTCTGGTGAATCTTCGCTGCACTCCCTCCATGGCAAGAACATCCTTCCTCAGATAAGGCGACCAAAACTGCACACAATACTCAAGGTGTGGTCTCACCAAGGCCCTGTACAACTGCAGCAAGACATCCTTGTTCCTGTAATCGAGTCCTCTCGCTACGAAGGCCAACATACCATTTGCCTTCTTAACCGCCTGCTGCACCTGCATGCTTACCTTCAACGACTGGTGCACAAGGACTCCCAGGTCTCGTTGCACTTCCCCTTTTCCCAATCTATTGCCGTTCAGATAATAATCTGCCTTCCTGTTTTTGCCACCAAAGTGGATAACCTCGCATTTATCCACATTATACTGCATCTGCCCAATCACCCAACTTGTCCAAATCATACTGGAGTTTCTCTGCATCCTCCTCACAGCACACACGCCCACCCAGCTTTGTGTTGTCTGCAAACTTGGAGATATTACATCTAGTTCCCTCATCTAGATCATTAATATATATTGTGAATAACTGGGGTCCTAGCACCGATCCCTGCGGTACCCCACTAGTCACTGCCTGCCACTCGGAAAAAGACCCGTTTATTCCGACTCTTTGCTTCCTGTCTGCCAACCAGTTCTCTATCCAAGTCAGTACCTTACCCCCAATCCCATGTGCTTTAACTTTGCACGCTAATCTCTTATGCGGGACCTTATCGAAAGCCTTCTGAAAGTCCAAATACACCACATCCACTGGCTCTCCCTTATCTATTCTACCAGTTACATCCTCAAAAAATTCCAGTAGATTAGTCAAGCATGATTTACCTTTTGTAAATCCATGTTGACTTTGTCCGATCCTGCCACTGTTTTCCAAGTGCTCTGCTATTACATCTTTTATAATGGACTCTAGCATTTTCCTCACTACCGATGTCAGGCTTACCGATCTATAATTCCCCGTTTTCTCTCTACTGTAAGGGTTTTTGTCTCTCAGCCTGTGAGATTCGTGTGGCTCTGTGCAGCCCGGGTGCTAGTGCGGGTTTAGGCCTTGTTGCCTGTTCTGGTCTCCAGCCAGTCTGGGAGCACTAGACACACCTGTGAGTGGTTCGACCCACTCGCCCTTACGGTTCTAGACACTGGACTTAGATGCGAGAGCAGTAATGGAGATGAAACTCAGGTAGACTCGGTTGAATGGTACGAAATGGAAAAATCTTTATTGCATAATACTTAAGATTACGAAATACATGTCATAAGCACAGATTAATGACAGTACAATCTTGCACGCAGTTATGTAATTAATTTCAGGGAAACGAGGAACGAACGACACATCGTAAATGGGGGCACACATTACAATTATCCTTAATACTTGAAACCTTCCCCTATCAATATCTGTCCTAAGCTAGATTCGTAGGATTCGAGACTCATGCTCACCACTCGTGATAACTCGGAGAATTCCGAAACCTCTGATCGGATGTTTTTCACCGCAGCACCCACGTGTCGATCAGGGGGTCTCCTGGCCCCACTTGTTTACTCGTTCTGCTCCGGCTAGCAGGCTGGACTGTCTGCTGTCATGAAGATCTGTGTTGTCCTCGGAGTTCCGACTCTACTCAAAAAAGAGTCTTCCTGTGCCCTCGCACGGATGCGATAGAATTCGAAAAGTAATCTTCCTGGCAGTTCTGTAAAATTCGAAGAAGTCTTCCTGGCAAGGAAAATGTCTATTCGACCTACAGGCGCGGTCGGGGCTTACTGACCGTGGCGATAAGTATGGTCTTCTTCTCTTCTCATCTCATCTCATCTCACCTCATCTCATCTCGGGCCTTCGGTTCCAACACCATTTACCGACTTATCGGAATGGTGCGCCCGCTTCAAGGCTTCAGAGCCCAGTTCTACACAGGTCTTCGCGACACGACACGAGGTAGATCCGAGCGGATCATAAAGTTCAACCGTCTTTTGAAAAGAGACACGAGGCAAGCAGGAACAAGACGGCGAGTCAAGAGCAGCCACGAGGATGAACACCAGCAAGATAAGAGTCAAGAGCACAGGAGCAGCCACGAGGATAAGAGAAAGATGGACGGTTGGAGCTTGCAATTATAGTGCAAAATCTTCCGTTTCCCGCCCAACCTTAATGTCTTTTCTTTTGTTAGGGTTTGGCGCTCAAAAGTCTTGTATAGGGTGATCTTCGTTTTAATGGGTTTCGGGGCTACTCGTAAATGTCTGAGTACCTGTTAATATTTCTCCCATTGTTTAATCGATCGGCGTTCTCCCCGGAGGGGTTTTGGGGCTTCCAAGTGTTTTCTGTAACTACCCACTAACGGCTCTCTCATCGTAGAGTCGTTGGGATTTTACATATTAATGTCTTTGGATGGGTTCTTGATTACTTGGTACAATAGCTTTCATTCGTACCTGGGAGACCGATTTCAGTATTTATGTGTATACTGTAAACCCATGATGTCTCGTGTATTATCTTCAATGTGCTGAGTCTTAATCGATCTTGCACAAATGTTTATTGGAACGCCATCTTGTCTGCCTGTTGAAAAGTCTAGAATGTTCCGCCACGAGGTGCGGCGGCCATTTTACAAGCTGCTTGTGTCCACTTTGAAAACCTGACAGCATTCCGCTGAAATAAAAGCTGTTTGAACGAAACTATGTGTTTTTCTCCTTATTAATAAAATCGCGATATATTGCGAATTCTACAGTCCCTCCTGTTGATGCGAATAACTCCGCTTATCGTATCAAAAAATATTGTGGTGAGCAATATTATCTCGATTTTCTCCGAATCCAGAAAAATTTAATCCCATAACTTAAACTATCTAGGGTCTTTGCGTCGTCCTTATTTCCCGAGAAAATTACATTTTATATACCCGTAGGCATCATTTGCCTTTAAACTTACACCACTTGTTTTCCTTCCCGGTGTGACCAGGCCAACGCCTCTCGTATCACCTGTATATTCATCTTTTTATTCAGGGAAAGGAAAAACAAAACCCAAAACCAAACAATCATTTTTTTTTTAAACTACAACACCATCACCAAAATAATCAACACCAACTCTTAAAACATGTTGAGTTCCAAACGTATTTACAGTCTTTGAAAATCATGATCGAGTACAAACTTCCGCGGCGCACGTGGCGAGCGGGAGTGACGCCATTTTCCGATCACACGGTGCTTTCGTCGTGCACGCGCACGTAACGTTCTCGCCACTCTCCCGTGTTTTCATGCTTGGTGAGGCGTTTGCCTCTTTTACAATGTACGACCAATAGGTACACTACAATAAAAACTTGGCATACAACTAAAATGTGGGAGGCTATTCTGATCCATGAAGGTACTTCAATATTGGTGAACAGATTCCACCACGGTGGAATTACTATATCCAGAATGTCTGTCCCTATTTCGACAGTTTTCTGTTCTAATGTGTAAAAATGTTTCTGTGACACCACGACGGCTTTCAAAAGCTTGGTGAGGTGTTCAGGGAGAGGGGGAATGAGGTATCCGAAATGCGCGACGAATCGCTGCAAGTCGGTGAAATTCTCTTTTACTGTTAGATGAACAGTGGATGGTTCAGGGATTGGGACAATTCGCTGTTGTGCTACTTGAACTTCCGCCCTGGGTTTGAAACAGAAACTGCTGTCACTCACCGGACACCGGCTACGGTTTCCATGCTGGTAGTGTTGCGCTGCAGTGGTAACACAATGGGCCGAAAATTGATCCCGGGACGCGAGAGTACGCACTGCATACTCTCGCGTATTCCCACTCCAATTGCCGGTTTTCTGCATGCCCTGCGCATGCGCTGAAAACCGGCAATTGCTCTTCCGAAAAGGGGGCGGGGCCTGGGTGCATCGCGTGCGCGCTACAGGCTGCGCGCACGCTGTGCACTTCATGCTTTGGACGCGCAGGTAAGTAGGGAAGATTTTGGAAATGTAAAAAGGAGGAGTAAGACCCGCTTTTAAGAAGGTAAGCAGTGAATTAAGTATTTTTTTGAATTTTTTTTTGCAGGTATATCTTTTTTATAGACTTTAAAGACAGGTAAGTTTATTTTTATAACTTTTTAAAAGATTTTAAATTTTTTCAAAAATTTAATTTTTTATTTAAAATGGTTAATTTAATTAACTATACTTATTTTATTAATGTGATGGGTTTTTTTTTAAATTTAATTGAGGTTTAGCTGTTATTTTGGGGGGGTGTAAGATTCATAATGGCTGTGAGACTTATGAATGGAAGATGGTGTGCTGCCATTGGCTCTAACTGAGTCACGTGATCCCACAGCTCGCACGAATTCACTACGCCGCTGGGATACGCAAGCCCAGCACAGCTGATGTCTGGAACATCAAGTTCGTGCGAGCTGGATCAGAAAAAGCATAAGCGAGGTGAGACATCGCGGGGAAGGCTTACCCCCGCGGGAACAGAGCGAGATCAATTTCTGGGCCATTATGTTCCACCCCCGATGTATGCTACCTGCGGAGGCACATGATCTTGTGCCATTGCCTCCATGGTGCAATTCATGGACTTGGCGCCAGCCGTTCTGAACCCGCACTGTGGTGTTAAAAAGGCATTCAAGTGCTGGGGACACAGTATTATGTGTGCTCCCCTGCCACGACAACCAGAGAGATCTGTACCTGTCATCGTTTGCTCCCAGCGGATGACGTAAGGTGGAACCGCTGCATAGCGAATGTGGGCTCCCCCCTGAATGACACCAATGTTCTCTACCCGATACACCGGGGCGGGCTTTGCTGTGTCGCCCAAAACCGGCATACGTAAAACTATACCCATAATGGTATGGTTTGATCGTCCGCAGTCCACGGGGACTGGGTATGCTTCTGAAGCTAGCCTGAGCTGGCACGGGCTTAATGCGTTCTGAAAAGGGTGGAGCGCCCGCAGGTGTTTGTTACTTATCCAGGACGGGACCAAACCTTGTTTTAAATCCTCCAAATTACTGCGGCCCTCGCCCAGTAACCACGCCCCGTAAAGCACGCACACCTCGTTCTGCGCAGCTTGATCGGATGCATTCCGATCTTCCCTAATCAGGGCATTTACCGTCTTTGCATGTTTCTCTAACTCTGCTATAATTTCCTTTAAATGGAGAGTCATGGCTTGGTCCTCGTGTAAACCCGACCCTACCACTTTATTCTCATCTGTTAGAATGTCTTTTAATTGTGTCTTTAAACCATTAATCTGGGTCTGCAGCTCCACACTGTCTAGAGCGTTGACCACAGATGTACCCGTGTTAAAAGCAGTGAACACGTCGTTCACTACACCCCTTCTTTGCCTCCCTACTTGATCCAAAACTTCATGTGGTGCGGTGTACAGACTTGTTTTATCAATTTCCGCGAAATCGAATTCGTAAAATTGTCTGAACATCTTGGTCAACAGGACCTGATATAACTGTTCCGTCTTTTTGGGGCACCACTCTGGTAACCGCACCTCGGTGAGATTTAAAATCACCGAGGCCACCGCGTAATGTACCCCCTGAAATAGTATCTGGTCTGTGGGGACCAGTACCAAACCATTCCCGGGTCCCTTACTAGTCTTTGGGCACCCTTCCTCTTCAGCTAGAACCACCGGAATCGTGGGCGGGGCTTTGCGTGGGCGCGTAATGAGTTCAGTGGCATTTACTGGGATCGGGGAGAATGGGGCTCTGCACCCCCTGGTGCTCGCATCCCACCTCATCCCCTGCCCGTTATCCTGCCATTGGTTAATGAAAAATATGGAGATGCCTTTGGGGCAAGCGTACTTTGACCCCCACATGCATACATAAATTCCCTCATCCGGTTCCCACCATTTGTCCCAACAGACTCTCACTTGTCCGTTTGTCCCCGTAATTGTCCGATGGGTATTATTACCCAGTCGTTCCCACTCGACCGAAGAGTTCCTCATGTTTTTGCTCAGCTTTCGCAGCCACCACCATCGGCTCAATGGGACATTCCCATTACAAGTCAAACAAATCCGTTTGCCGACGGTGACGCTGATCCTGGGTGCGATGATCCTTACTTTGGGGCACATTAAAGAAGTCTCTTGGTAGGCAAACCCCGATGTGCTGGAATACTCCGTTGAGTTCGTTCCCAGCCATCCTGGCCACCTTCCCTTGTGGAAATAGGTGGTGGTCTCCTCAGCCTCCCGTCTTCCGGTCCCATCCACCGCGATGGGGGCCGTGTCCCCGGAGCATCCAAACACCACGACATCCTTGGTGCGGCCTCGATAGGCCAATCCACATCCGATTGCCGCGAGCAATACTAGAATTCGTTCCATCCTTCCTTGGTTCCTGTGATCAGATAGAATGAGGTAGCCAGCCTCGCAAGAGTCTCTGGCTTTTGTGAAGGGTGAGCGGGTCCCCTGACCTCGCCTCACGTAAACTTCAATGTTCACTAAATAAACTTTAACTAGACCTATCTAAAACTCCCATCATTTTACCATTTTCTGTTAAAATTAAACTACAAACTTAACCTTATTTAAAACTATAAACTTATAACCTTAAACTTATAAACTTAGAAACTTATCCTAAACTTAAACTTATTACTGTACAGCGCCGCCCGTTCCCAGGGCGGCCCCTTTAAATTCTGAGAAGGCTGCTGCGAGCTCTTCCCGACGGTGGGAGGGCACTGACCCCTTCCTTTGATCTGCCGCAGCCTGTTGCTGCTGCGATGGGACTGGGCCCTACCTGGGCTGCCCTAACCTTGAGCCTACGCCTTGGGGCAGTCTGTGGACATGACCACATCTTCCTGGGCTGGGGTGCTCGACTGGACCTACGAGGAGTTGTCGGGGGCAGGAATCCCAGGACCGACGGACCGGGTTCCGAGACTTCCACCGGGACGACCTGTGGTCCCACCACAGTCGCTGGCTCCGCCTCCCCTGACTCCGCCTCCCTGACCTCGGGACTTGCAGCTTGTGGCACCGCCCTGCTCGGCCCAGCAGGCGGCCCTTCACTCGCAATCCCTACCTCCCTCGAGGGCAGGACGTTCAAGGCGGGCGGCTCGGGCTCTGAGGTTTCCGCCGTCACGCCCTGTGGTCTCACAGCGGCTGGCTCCGCCTCCCCTAGCTCCTCCCTCCTGTGTTCGGGACCTGCAGCCTCGGTGTCCACCCTGTGTGGATCTCTATCTGCAGCCCCTGTCCTCCCTATACCTGAATCGGGGGCGACCCTTGCGTTCCCCGATTCCCACTCGTCCTCATCACTATCCTCATCTGACTCGAGTTCCGGGAACTCTCCCTCATCTGACTCCCAACCCCACAAAAATGTTTCACAATTTTCCAGGATGTCTCCTCCCCTGATGCAAGCTGCTCTGCCTGCCTGTGTGCCTTGTGGTCCTACCTGGGGCTGCGAGTCCCCACTCGCAGGGTTTACCCCTGTGGTTTTCCCTTGTGCACCTGGCTTGTACAGTTTGCACTGGTTTACATGGAACCACTTAGTGCGCCGAGGTACCTTTACGGCGTAAACCATGGGACTCGCCTTATCTACAATATTGTAGGGTCCCATATACAGTGGTTCCAGACTCCCTACTCTGGCGTAGTTTCTGACCATAACCTGGTCTCCTACTTCCCATTCCCGCGTTTTGCGGGGTTCCAACAACAGGCGATTGCCCTGATGCTGCCTTCCCATGTTCCCAGCCGCCTGCTCATAAACCTGCTTCAGGCGCTCCAAGAGGGTCTGGGCGAACTTGTCCCTGCTTATCTCTTGGAGCTGACCCTCAGTGAGCACCGGCGCTAGCACATGGGTGGGGGTTCGCATGATCCTCCCAGTCATCACCTCGTGCGGGGAATACCCCGTACTTTTCGACTGACTGACCCGGACCCCCATGAGGACGAGGGGCGAGTTCCTAGTCTCTTTCCTCAATTTCTCCTTCAGGGTCCGGTTCATGCGTTCAACAATCCCGGATGACTGGGGATTGTGTGCTACGTGCCACTTCCCTTCAATGCCCAAAAGCATGAGGGTGTTCTGCATCACCTGGCCGGTGAAATGACTCCCTTGGTCCGACTCCACAAAACGGGGGAGTCCCCACCGCGAGAACACTTCCCTGACCAAGATTTTTGCAGTACCCAGTGCCGTAGCTGTTCGACAGGGGAAGGCTTCCACCCACTTGGAGAACACATCCACCAAGACGAGGCAGTATTTGTAGCCTCCCTGGGTGGTGGGCAGGGGCCCTATATAGTCGATCTGTATCGACTGCCATGGTCCCTCTACCCTCCTGACGTGCCCCATGGGCACTTTCCTTTTCTGGGGGTCTGGGTTGTTTGCAGCACACACGAGACAGCTTGCACAGAACTCGCGGACCTGTTCCCTGAGCCCCGGCCACCATCCCGCTTGCTCTACCCGTTGCCAGGTAACCTCGGGCCCGGGGTGCCCTGCCCCTGGTCCCTCGTGAGCCAACTGGAGGAATTCCCTCCTGTGCTGCTGCGGCACAACCCACTGCTCCTCGCGGAACAGCATGCCTTCCTTAACTGAGAGGATTGCCGCACTGTACGGACCCTCTACCTGCTTCCCCTCAGCAATGGTTTTTAGGACTGCTTTTAGGGCGGGATCCTGGGTTTGGACGGTCTTAAGGTCCAGGGGCAATGCTACCCTGGAGTTCCCAGGATTCCCGTCCCTGCCTTGGATCGCTGCCATGGGTCTGGTCCCATAGGGGTCCCAGAAAATGCCGTTGCGGGCACCTTCCCTGGCTAGCGCATCCGCCTGCTGGTTGCCCTCCCCACGGGGCTCTGTGGAGGAGTGAGCCTTCACCTTATGGATGAAAATCTCCCCTTCCTCCCCTACTGCTGCTAGGATCTTTTCCAGCAAGGGCTTCACCGTCAAAGGTCGCCCGTCCGCGGAGGTGTATCCACGGCGGGACCAAATGGCCAGGTATTCCGTACACGAATTGCATGTGAACATACTGTCCGAGCAAATCGTGTATGGGGTTGGGAAAAGGTCTGGGTGGGTAACAACGTACACCACAGCAGACAGCTCAGCCTGCTGCGCGCTCATGGTGCTAGGGAGCTTGATCGCCAGGGCAAGGTTTGCCGCAGGGTCATAAACTCCACACGCTGTGAGTCGTTCGCCAGCAGATACTGTGCTGGAACCATCAACATAAATCTCGCGCCCAGTGGGATGTATCCCGGCCTGCAAACCTATGTTGACGTCCCACACCCCTTCCACCGAACATCGGTGGGCTGTACCGGGGTATACCAAATTGGCCGCAAGCCTGGGCTCGCAAAGACCTTTTACTCTAAGATCCATCTGGGAAAGAAGAAGGGTCCAGCGCGCAATACGCACGCTGCTTACGGTCCCATCTTTAATCCTCCCATCTAGAAGCATCTTAGTTGGTTTGTGATGGGTGAGGAGAGTGATGGGAGAGAGCCCTGTGAAGATCGCTGATCTTTTCACAGCCCAATGCGTGGCTAAAAGGTGCCTTTCGCAATTGGAGAAACTCCTCTCCACATCCGTTAACACCCTGGACGAATAGACAACCGGCCTCAGCTTGCCGTGGCGCTCTTGGAGCAGCACAGCGCTCAAGCTGTCCCCGCTGGCAGCTACCTCCAGGAAAAACTCCTTCCCCCCATCTATGGCCCCTAAGGCTGGCGCGGTCTGCAGATCCCTTTTTAACTTCTCGAAGGCTGCTTGGCAGCCCTCGTCCCAAGACCACTCCACTCCCTTATGGAGGAGTCGGAGGAGCGGCGCCGCTGTGGCCGCATAGTCTTCGATAAAATCCCTGCAGTAACCGGTCAGTCCCAAGAAGGACCTCACACCCCTTATGTTGTTAGGAATCGGTAACTCTTGCACCGACTCCCTCCTAGCCTTATTTATGGCTCTTTCCCCAGCGCGAATGGTCAGCCCCAGGAATTTTACTTCCTGTTGACCGATACGTGCTTTCTTAGGGTTTACTTTAAAACCCTTTCTCGCTAGCAGCTCCAATAACTCGGCCAGTAGTGGTCCATGCTCCTCCCTTGAATCCGTAAATAGGAGCAAATCATCCACGTACTGCACTATCTGATTGGGCTGACTAAACTCCTTTAAACTTCCTGCCATACACTGATGGAAAATACTGGGGCTATTGTGGAAACCCTGTGGCAGACAGTTCCATGTGTACTGTTGTCCTTTGAAAGTAAAGGCAAACTTGTACTGGTCCTCTCGCCGTAGCGGGATGGACCAAAAACCGTTCGAGATATCCAGCACCGTGAACGTGGTCGCGGACGCTGGGATACTCCCTATTAGGTCAGCAACTGCTGCTACCGTGGGCGCGCAGGCGGGAATGTTACTGTTAAGGACTCTGTAGTCCACCGTGGCCCTCCACGAATTATCCGGCTTCCTAACCGGCCATAATGGGGAGTTCACGTGTGTGGCTATCGGCCTCAACACGCCCTGCTGCACCAAGGAGGACATTGCTGTCTCCATATCGGGTTCTGCTTCTTTGGGGAAGTTATACTGCTTTTGGGGCCGGGTCATGGGGTCCCCATCTACGCTGACCTCAAACCCGGCAACCCTCCCACAATCGTGCTTGTGGGTTGCAAACGCGTGCATATTATCTGACACGTACGTTTGCATGTCCGTTGGGACATCTGCGACCATAAGCCCGAGGTCGTAGCCTCCGGATGGCTGCATGGTACACAGGACCCCTGTTTCTTCCTCCCCCGGAATTACCACTACCGTACCTTTTTCACTCTTAGCCCCCCAGAGACAATGATTTCTGAGGTCCACGAGGATCCCGTGTCCTGATAGGAGATCGGACCCGAGGATACCTCTACCACCCCCCTCCTGCCATTCCATCAATATGCACTTCCACTTGATGTGAAGTGCCCCCAAACGAATGGATAGCGGAAAGGAGAACACGCCAGCCTGTTCTTTTCCCGTGAACCCCGCTAATGTGAATGGGACCTTGGTAGATAGCGGTGAGTCAAAAGGGCTATCTGTATGAATCACGGTGCAAGAAGCTCCCGTGTCCAACAAATAACTACCCTTCTGTTTCTCTACCTCCATCTCCACCAAGGGTCGCTTCCACGCATCATAGCTGAGCGGACACAGGTAGACGGGCTGCGCGGGCTCTAGTCATTGGGTATGGTTAGACGGGCCTGCGGCACCTACGGGGCCGGTAGCAACCGCCACTTTTCCATGTGCACTCATGAAGTTGCGCATGGCTCCCAACACTGATTCGAGGTCGTCGGGAGGGGTGGGTGCACTAGCTTCCCTAACAGAGACAGGCATCTGGGCTCGGGCTGCGGGATTTTTATCCCTGGAATCCTTCCAAGGGTTCCTGCAGTTCTTGCGCCAGTGCCCTGTCCTCCCACACCCGTAACAAGCATTACTTGCCTGCGGGGCGCGGTTACCCTCCTGATGCCACTCCCTTTGAGCCGGGGCTGCCGGTTGTACCTCATGTACTTTTCCCTTAAGGGGACGTGTTCCCATACCCCTTATATTGCGGTATCCTACTGTGAGTCGATTTAAGACCGACTCTTCCGTAATGTTGTGGTCAGTGGGATCAAACCACGCTTTTGCCTGCTCTCTGACGGCTGGCAAACTGTTGGCTACTATACACCTGAGCCAATGAGTTAAACCGACGCCGTCCACAGCGTCGCGCTCTGGCGCACCTGGACAGCTGCGTTGATATACTGGCCACAGCCTGTCGGCAAAAACCTTCGGGGGTTCTCCCTCCATCTGCACTGTCTGTCCCACTCTAGCAAACGGACCTTCATCGTCCGTCCCCAACACTTCTAGGACCTCATTTTTTAATGCCTCATATGTCTTGGTTCCCCTCTTGCTCTCGTCCGAGAGACACTGAAGGATTGAACTGCCTAACGAAAATAACAGCATTTTTGCTGTTTCCCCATCATCGCAGCCGTTAATGGCTGCGGTTTGCTCAACTTCTCTGAAATGTACGGAAGGGTCGTCTGACTCGGTCAGCTTCCGTACGTGATTTATCATAACTCTCAGCTGATGTGAGCTGTGAGGTAACACAAGCTGGTTGAGGAGAACCCCTGGTTCCTCCCCACCGTTTCTGTTTGGGCCCCTTTTTATACCCGTAACTGGACACAACGGTCCCTTTTCCACTTCTTCCTCAGTGGGCTCTTCTGTTTCTTCTACTACTTCCTCCCTTACCCAGGTTTCCGAATAGCTGGGTGGCGCGGAGGGCGTAGTGGCTAATACTTCCTTTGCTTTACTTGGTGGGGATTTCTGAAACTCCTCATTTACTAGCGGCTGGTGTGCTGACGGACTGATAAGGCACACCATGCCGTGCGCTTTGTTCACGGCCCTTTTGAGGTGCTCTATCTCCTGTTGGCAGGCGCTATGATTGGCCCCCTGAAACTTATCCTCAAGGGCCATCTTATATGCCGCCCTAACCCCCATTAAGCTCTCTTCCTGGGTTCTTATCTGGGCAGCTTGGCGGGCACATCGTTCCTTTAGTCTGCCCTCACTTAACTTTGCCTCAGTGACTTGGCACTCGAGGTAATCTATCTTTGCTTTATGGTGACTGGTGATTTCCTAGCGTTCTCGGTGCAGCGCACTTAAATTCCTAATGAGCAACTCCCCTCCAGAGACTTTCTCATCCATTTCCTCCTCTAAATGCCTGATCCGAGCTGTTTGCGCTGTAATGACCTGGTTTGAAATCTGGACCTGCCTTTTGTAACACATTAACCAGACTGCTTTCTCGACTGTCTTTTTATGTTCCTTACTATCTGTCCACCTCTCGGCTGCCTCTAGTGGACTCTTATCCGCTAACAAGTCACTTATCCATTTCTTAGTTAAATTTACCTTTCCGAACACATAATCTGCTATCTTTTCCTGCATAACATTTCGTACATTCACACCAAAGTCTAACACACTACCCTCTCGCTGCCAGTGTCCTGCCGCGGTCGCCATTTTCTGTAAGGGTTTTAGTCTCTCAGCCTGTGAGATTCGTGTGGCTCTGTGCAGCCCGGGTGCTAGTGCGGGTTTAGGCCTTGTTGCCTGTTCTGGTCTCCAGCCAGTCTGGGAGCACTAGACACACCTGTGAGTGGTTCGACCCACTCGCCCTTACGGTTCTAGACACTGGACTTAGATGCGAGAGCAGTAATGGAGATGAAACTCAGGTAGACTCGGTTGAATGGTACGAAATGGAAAAATCTTTATTGCATAATACTTAAGATTACGAAATACATGTCATAAGCACAGATTAATGACAGTACAATCTTGCACGCAGTTATGTAATTAATTTCAGGGAAACGAGGAACGAACGACACATCGTAAATGGGGGCACACATTACAATTATCCTTAATACTTGAAACCTTCCCCTATCAATATCTGTCCTAAGCTAGATTCGTAGGATTCGAGACTCATGCTCACCACTCGTGATAACTCGGAGAATTCCGAAACCTCTGATCGGATGTTTTTCACCGCAGCACCCACGTGTCGATCAGGGGGTCTCCTGGCCCCACTTGTTTACTCGTTCTGCTCCGGCTAGCAGGCTGGACTGTCTGCTGTCATGAAGATCTGTGTTGTCCTCGGAGTTCCGACTCTACTCAAAAAAGAGTCTTCCTGTGCCCTCGCACGGATGCGATAGAATTTGAAAAGTAATCTTCCTGGCAGTTCTGTAAAATTCGAAGAAGTCTTCCTGGCAAGGAAAATGTCTATTCGACCTACAGGCGCGGTCGGGGCTTACTGACCGTGGCGATAAGTATGGTCTTCTTCTCTTCTCATCTCATCTCATCTCACCTCATCTCATCTCAGGCCTTCGGTTCCAACACCGTTTACCGACTTATCGGAATGGTGCGCCCGCTTCAAGGCTTCAGAGCCCAGTTCTACACAGGTCTTCGCGACACGACACGAGGTAGATCCGAGCGGATCATAAAGTTCAACAGTCTTTTGAAAAGAGACACGAGGCAAGCAGGAACAAGACGGCGAGTCAAGAGCAGCCACGAGGATGAACACCAGCAAGATAAGAGTCAAGAGCACAGGAGCAGCCACGAGGATAAGAGAAAGATGGACGGTTGGAGCTTGCAATTATAGTGCAAAATCTTCCGTTTCCCGCCCAACCTTAATGTCTTTTCTTTTGTTAGGGTTTGGCGCTCAAAAGTCTTGTATAGGGTGATCTTCGTTTTAATGGGTTTCGGGGCTACTCGTAAATGTCTGAGTACCTGTTAATATTTCTCCCATTGTTTAATCGATCGGCGTTCTCCCCGGAGGGGTTTTGGGGCTTCCAAGTGTTTTCTGTAACTACCCACTAACGGCTCTCTCATCGTAGAGTCGTTGGGATTTTACATATTAATGTCTTTGGATGGGTTCTTGATTACTTGGTACAATAGCTTTCATTCGTACCTGGGAGACCGATTTCAGTATTTATGTGTATACTGTAAACCCATGATGTCTCGTGTATTATCTTCAATGTGCTGAGTCTTAATCGATCTTGCACAAATGTTTATTGGAACGCCATCTTGTCTGCCTGTTGAAAAGTCTAGAATGTTCCGCCACGAGGTGCGGCGGCCATTTTACAAGCTGCTTGTGTCCACTTTGAAAACCTGACAGCATTCCGCTGAAATAAAAGCTGTTTGAACGAAACTATGTGTTTTTCTCCTTATTAATAAAATCGCGATATATTGCGAATTCTACACTACCACCTTTTTTAAATAGTGGGGTTACATTAGCTACCCTCCAATCCATGGGAACTGTTCCAGAGTCTATAGAATTTTGGAAGATGACCAGCAATGCATCTACTATTTCTAGGGCCACTTCCTTAAGTACCCTAGGATGTAGATTATCAGGCCCTGGGGATTTATCGGCCTTCAATCCCGTCAATTTCCCTAACACCATTTCCCTACAAATACTGATTTCATTCAGTTCCTCCCTCTAATTAGACCCTATGTTCCCCGACATCTCTGGGAGGTTATTTGTGTCCTCCTTTGTGAAGACAGAACCAAAGTATGTATTTAATTGGTCTGCCATTTCTTTGTTCCCCATTATAAATTCCCCTGATTCTGACTGCAAGGGACCGCTGTGATAGGGTGGCAGGCAGGAGAGATTAAATGACAAAAGGGATGATGGGGTGAGGCAAAAAGTGGGTGGTAATGGGACAAGTAAAGAAACAACAAAAGATGGGTCTAGAAGAGCTGTAAATGGCAACACAACGATCATTCCCAGCCTCTGCTGACCGAGAAAATGGGAGCAGTGGTTCTGATCTGAAATTGCCGATCCGGAAGGTTGTAAAGTGCCTCATCGAAGGATGAGGTGCTGTTCTTTCAGCTCCCATTGAGCTTCCTTGGAACAATGGAGGCCGGGGACCGAGAATTAAAATGACAGGCGACCGGATGCTCGGGGTCACGCTTGCGGGCTGAACGGAGCTGTTCGGCAAAGCAGTCACCCGGGAGACCAGAGGATTGGGAAATTTTTAAAAACCAGCAAAGGATGACTAAAAAAATAATAGAGAGAGAAAATGAATTATGAGAGTAAACTGGCAAGAAACATTAAAACAGATAGTATGAGCTTCTACAGGTATATAAAAGGAAGAGGGTAGCTAAAGTAAACGTTGGTCTCTTAGAGGATGAGACTGGGGAATTAATAATGGGGAACGGGGAAATGGCAGAGACTCTGAACAAATATTTTGTATCTGTCTTCACGGTAGAAGACACTAACAACATCCCAATAATGGATAATCAAGGGGCCACAGGGAGGGGGGAACTAAAGACAATCACTATCACTAGGGAAATAGTACTCAGTAAAATAATGGGACTAAAAGATGACAAGTCCCCTGGACCAGATGGCCTGCATCCCAGGGTCTTAAAAGAAGTGGCTGCAGAGATAGTGGATGCATTGGTTGCAATATACCAAAATTCCCTGGACTCTGGAGAGGTCCCAGCGGATTGGAAAATCGCAAATGTAACACCCCTATTTAAGAAAGGAGGGAGACAGAAAGGAGGAAACTATAGACCAGTTAGCCTAACATCTGCCGTTGGGAAAATGCTGGAGTCCTTCACTAAGGAAGCAATAGCAGGGCATTTGGAAAATCATAATGCAGTCGAGCAGAGTCAGCATGGTTTTATGAAAGGGAAATCATGTTTAACAAATTTGCTGGAATTCTTTGAGGAGGTAACGAGTAGGGTGGACAAAGGTGAACCAGTGGATGTGATGTATTTGGATTTCCAGAAGGCATTCAATAAGGTGCCACATAAAAGGTTACTGCATAAGATAAGAGCTCAGGGAATTGGGGGTAATATATTAGCATGGATAGAGAATTGGCTAACTAACAGAAAGCAGAGAGTCGGGATAAATGGGTCATTTTCCGGTTGGTAAACGGTAACTAGTTGGGTGCCACAGGGATCGGTGCTGGGGCCTCAACTATTTACAATCTACATTAATGACTTGGATGAAGGGACCGAGTGTAATGTAGCCAAGTTTGCGGATGATACAAAGATGGGTGGGAAAGCAAGTTGTGCAGAGGATTCAAAGAACCTGCAAAGGGATATAGACAGGCTAAGTGAGTGGGCAAACATTTGGCAGATGGAGTATAATGTGGGAAAGTGCGAGGTTATACACTTTGGCAGGAAAAAAAGCAAATTATTATTTAAATGGAGAGAGATTATAAAATGCTACAGTTCAGAGGGACCTGAGGGGCCTTGTGTATGAAACACAAAAAGTTAGCATGCAGGTACAGCAAGTAATCAAAAAGGCAAATGGAATGTTGGCCTTTATTTCAAAGTGGTTGGAGTATAAAAGCAGGGAAGTCCTGCTACAACTGTACAAGGTATTGGTGAGACCACACCTTGAGTACTGCGTACAGTTTTGGTCTCCTTATTTAAGGAAGGATATACTTGCATTGGAGGCAGTTCAGAGACGATTCACTAGGTTAATTCCAGAGATGAGGGGGTTGACTTATGAAGAAAGGTTGAGCAGGCTGGGCCTATACTCATTGGAATTTAGAAGAATGAGAGGTGATCTTATTGAAACATATAAGATACTGAGGGGGCTCGACAAGGTAGATGCAGAGAGGATGTTTCCCCTCGTGGGGGAATCTCGAACTTGGGGGCACAGTTTTAGAATAAAGGGTCGCCCTTTTAGAACTGAGATGAGGAGGAATTTCTTCTCTCAGAGGGTCGTAAATCTGTGGAATTCTCTGCCCCAGAGAGCTGTGGAGGCTGGGTCATTAAATACATTTAAGGTGGAGATAGACAGATCTTTGCAAGATAAGGGAGTGAAGGGTTATGGGGAGCGGGCAGGGAAGTGGCTTTGAGCCCAAGATCAGCCATGATCTTATTGAATGGCGGAGCAGGCTCGAGGGGCCAAGTGGCCTATTCCTGCTCCTATTTCTTATGTTCTTATGTCCCACGTGCAGACTGGTCAGAAAAGTAAAAGCCCATGGGATCCAAGGGCAAGTGGCAAGTTGGAACCAAAATTGGTTCAGTGGCAGGAAGCAAAGGGTAATGGTGGACAGGTGTTTTTGTGACTGGATGACTGTTTCCAGTGGGGTTCTGTAGGGCTCAGTACTAGGTCCCCTGCTTTTTCTGGTATAGGTCAATGATTTAGACTTAAATGTAGGGGACATGATTAAGAAGTTTGCAGATAATACAAAGATTGGCTGTGTGGTTGATGGTGAGGAAGAAAGCTGTAGGCTGCAGGAAGATATCAATGGACTGGTCAGGTGGGCAGAACAATGGCAAATGGAATTCAATCCGGAGAAGAATCAAGGAAAAAATTAACGGGCACTTGGAGAGGTTTAAGCTAATTAAGGAGAGCCAACACGGATTTGTAAAAGGCAGATCGTGTTTGACTAATCTGATTGAATTTTTTGATGAAGTAACAGAGAGGATTGATGAAGAGAAATGTAATGGATGTTGTCTACATGAATTTTAGGAAGGCGTTTGACAAAGTACCACATAGAATGCTGGTTAGCAAAATTGAGGCTTATGGAATAGGTGGGTCAGTGGCAGCTTGGATAAGGAATTGGCTTAAGGACAGAAAACAGCGAGTTGTGGTAAATGGCTGATTTTCAGACTGGAGGATGGTAGACAGTGGTGTTCCCCAAGGGTCAGTGCTGGGGCCACTGCTTTTTTTGATATATATAAATGACCTAGATATTGGAATACAAAGTAGAATTTCTAAATTTGCCGATGACACCAAACTTGGGGTGTGGCAAACAGTGAGGATGATACCAATCGACTGCAACAGGACATAGAAAGGCTAGCAGAATGGGCAGACAAGTGGCAGATGGAATTTAATAGAGAGAAGTGTGAGGTGATGCATTTTGGCAGAAGGAACAGGGAGAGGCAATATACACTTAATGGCACAGTTTTAAAGAGTGTGCAGGGACAAAGGGACCTGGGAGTTAATGTGCATAGGTCCCTGAAGGTGCAGGACATATTGAGAGAGTGGTTAGCAAAGCATATGGGATCTTGGGCTTCATAAATAGAGGTATTGAGTACAAAAGTAGAGAAGTTATGCTGAACCTTTATAAAGCGCTGGTTAGGCCACAACTGGAGTATTGGGTCCAGTTCTGGTCACCACACTTTAGGAAGGATGTGAAGGCCCTTGAGAGGGTGCAGAGGAGATTTACCAGAATGGTTCCGGGGATGGGGGATCTTAGCGACAAGGACAGGTTGGAGAAGCTGGATTTGTTTTCATTAGAGCAAAGGAGGTTGAGGGGTGATTTGATAGAGGTGTACAAGATTATGACGGGTTTGGATAGGCTAGATGGGGAAAGGCTGTTCCCACTAGTTGATGGTACAAGGACTAGGGGACACAGATTTAAGGTTTTGGGCAAGAGATACAGGGGGGATGTGAGGAAAAACTTTTTTACACAGCGAGTGGTGAGGACCTGGAACTCGCTGCCGACAGAAGTGGTGGAAGCGGAGACACTCAATGTTTTCAAGGGGAGACTGGATAGGCACCTGAGGGAAATAAACTTGCAGGACTACGGGGATAGAGCATCGGGAATGGGACTGACTGGATTGCTCTACAGAGAGCCGGCACGGCCTCGATGGGCCGAATGGCCTCCTTCCGTGCCATTATGACCCTATGACTCATAGTGTGAGGTAATGCATTTGGGGAGGACTAACAAGGCAAGTGAATACACAATAAATGGTAGGATACTGAGAAGTGTAGAGGAACAGAGGGACCTTGGAGTGCATATCCACAGATCCCTGAAGGTAGCAGGACAGGTAGATAAGGTGGTTAAGAAGGCATACGGGATACTTGCCTTTATTAGCCGAGGTATAGAATGTAAGAGCAGGGCGGTGATGCTCGAGCTATTTAAAACACTAGTTAGGCCTCAGCTAGAGTACTGTGTGCAGTTCTGGTCACCACATTACAGGAAGGATGTGATTGCACTGGAGAGGGTGCAGAGGAGATTTACCAGGGTGTTGCCTGGGCTGGGGAATTTTAGCGATGAGGAAAGATTGGAGAGGCTGGGGTTGTTTTCTTTGGAATAGAGGAGGCTGAGGGGAGGTTTAATTGAGGTGTGTAAAATTATGCGGGGCCTCGATAGAGTGGATAGGACGGACATATTTCCCTTAGCACAGAGGTCAGTAACCAGGGGGCACAGATTTAAAGTAATTGGTGGAAGGATTAGAGGGGAGCTGAGGAGAACTTTTTTCACCCAGAGTGGGGTGGGGGTCTGGAACTCACTGCCTGAAAGGGTGATAGAGGCAGAAACCCTCATCACATTTAAAAAGTACTTGGATATGCTCTTGAAGTGCCGTAACCTACAGGGCCAGGGACCAAGAGCTGGAAAGTGAGATTTGGCTGGATAGCTCTTTTTCGGCTGTGATTCTAGGATTCTGTGACTCTGTGATTCTATAATTCTGTGATTCTAGGATTCTATGATTCTGTGATTTCTGTGATTCTATAATTCTGTGATTATGGATTCTGTGATTCTGTGATTCTGATTCTGTGATTCTAGGATTCTGTGACTCTGATTCTATAATTCTGTGACTCTCTGATTCTATAATTCTGTGACTCTCTGATTCTATAATTCTGTGACTCTCTCATTCTATAATTCTGTGACTCTCTGATTCTATAATTCTGTGACTCTCTCATTCTATAATTCTGTGACTCTCTGATTCTATAATTCTGTGACTCTCTGATTCTAGGATTCTGTGACTCTCTGATTCTATAATTCTGTGACTCTCTGATTCTATAATTCTGTGACTCTCTGATTCTATAATTCTGTGACTCTCTGATTCTATAATTCTGTGACTCTCTGATTCTATAATTCTGTGATTTCTGTGATTCTGATTCTGTGACTCTCTGATTCTATAATTCTGTGATTATGGATTCTGTGACTGTGATTCTGTGACTCTGTGATTCTGATTCTGTGACTCTCTGATTCTATAATTCTGTGATTTCTGTGATTCTGATTCTGTGACTCTCTGATTCTATAATTCTGTGACTCTGATTCTATAATTCTGTGACTCTCTGATTCTATAATTCTGTGACTCTCTGATTCTATAATTCTGTGACTCTCTGATTCTATAATTCTGTGACTCTCTGATTCTATAATTCTGTGACTCTCTGATTCTATAATTCTGTGACTCTCTGATTCTATAATTCTGTGACTCTCTGATTCTAGGATTCTGTGACTCTCTGATTCTATAATTCTGTGACTCTCTGATTCTATAATTCTGTGATTTCTGTGATTCTGATTCTGTGACTCTCTGATTCTATAATTCTGTGATTATGGATTCTGTGACTCTGTGATTCTGATTCTGTGACTCTCTGATTCTATAATTCTGTGATTATGGATTCTGTGACTGTGATTCTGTGACTCTGATTCTGTGACTCTGTGATTCTGATTCTGTGACTCTCTGATTCTATAATTCTGTGACTCTCTGATTCTATAATTCTGTGATTTCTGTGATTCTGATTCTGTGACTCTCTGATTCTATAATTCTGTGACTCTCTGATTCTATAATTCTGTGACTCTCTGATTCTATAATTCTGTGACTCTCTGATTCTATAATTCTGTGACTCTCTGATTCTATAATTCTGTGATTATGGATTCTGTGACTCTGATTCTGTGACTCTGATTCTGTGACTCTGTGATTCTGATTCTGTGATTTCTGTGATTCTGATTCTGTGACTCTCTGATTCTATAATTCTGTGATTATGGATTCTGTGACTGTGATTCTGTGACTCTCTGATTGTATAATTCTGTGATTTCTGTGATTCTGATTCTGTGACTCTCTGATTCTATAATTCTGTGACTCTCTGATTCTATAATTCTGTGACTCTCTGATTCTATAATTCTGTGACTCTCTGATTCTATAATTCTGTGATTTCTGTGATTCTATAATTCTGTGACTCTCTGATTCTATAATTCTGTGATTATGGATTCTGGGATTCTGTGATTTCTGTGATTCTGATTCTGTGACTCTCTGATTCTATAATTCTGTGATTTCTGTGATTCTGATTCTGTGACTCTCTGATTCTATAATTCTGTGATTCTGATTCTGTGACTCTCTGATTCTATAATTCTGTGATTATGGATTCTGTGACTCTGTGATTCTGATTCTGTGACTCTCTGATTCTATAATTCTGTGATTATGGATTCTGTGACTGTGATTCTGTGACTCTGATTCTGTGACTCTGTGATTCTGATTCTGTGACTCTCTGATTCTATAATTCTGTGATTTCTGTGATTCTGATTCTGTGACTCTCTGATTCTGTAATTCTGTGATTATGGATTCTGTGACTCTCTGATTCTGTGACTCTGTGATTCTGATTCTGTAACTCTCTGATTCTATAATTCTGTGTTTTCTGTGATTATGGATTCTGTGACTCTCTGATTCTATAATTCTGTGATTATGGATTCTGTGACTCTGTGATTCTGTGACTGATTCTGTGACTCTGTGATTCTGATTCTGTGACTCTCTGATTCTATAATTTCTGTGATTCTGATTCTGTGACTCTCTGATTCTATAATTCTGTGATTATGGATTCTGTGACTCTGTGATTCTGATTCTGTGACTCTCTGATTCTATAAATCTGTGACTCTCTGATTCTATAATTCTGTGATTTCTGTGATTCTGATTCTGTGACTCTCTGATTCTATAATTCTGTGACTCTGATTCTATAATTCTGTGATTTCTGTGATTCTGATTCTGTGACTCTCTGATTCTATAATTCTGTGATTATGGATTCTGTGACTGTGATTCTGTGACTGATTCTGTGACTCTGTGATTCTGATTCTGTGACTCTCTGATTCTATAATTTCTGTGATTCTGATTCTGTGACTCTGATTCTATAATTCTGTGATTATGGATTCTGTGACTCTGATTCTGTGACTCTCTGATTCTATAATTCTGTGATTTCTGTGATTCTGATTCTGTGACTCTCTGATTCTATAATTCTGTGATTTCTGTGATTCTGATTCTGTGACTCTGATTCTATAATTCTGTGATTTCTGTGACTCTGATTCAGTGACTCTGATTCTATAATTCTCTGATTCTGTGACTCAGCAGTGGAGGGGTGGGGGTGGGGTGGGCTGCCCGCGCCTGCGCACTGCCGCCCCCGCTGCGGGAGATAGGGGACTTTCCCGGCCCCGCTGCATTGTGGGGGGCGGCCGCCGCCATTGGCTCGCTGATTGGCTGACCGGCGGCTCCTCTCCCCGTGAAACCCCAGACAGAGCCTGAAAAGAAAAAGGGCCGCCCGGCTCCCGAGGGGCCGTCCGGGGAAGGGAAGCGTTTGCCTTTGGTGGCGGGGGTGAGGCTTCTGCTCAGCTGCCAGAAAGCTATGCTTTAAGGTTGCGATTGGTTTCCGGTCCCAGGGCCGTAATTCAGGGCCAAGCATGCGCACAGCTCAAGCAGGAAGTCTTTGAGTCTGAGTTTGCAGTTCTCCTCCCTGCTCTCGCATTGCAGATTCTCAGCTCGACCAGGTGAGTGAGTGCCGGCAAAATCTAACCACAAGAAGCAGCAACAACAAAAAAAACCCTGTCCCGCCCCACCCAAAAAAAACAATAACTTAAGAAAGAGGTTTGATCAAATTTTTGTTGTTGTTGCTGCTGCTGCAGATTTGAATGGCAACCCTTTCTCTCGTTCCCCCACCTCCAGGTCAGCAGCAGGAAGTAATCTGTGTCCGCTCCTCCTTGGAAATCCGTGCCCAGGCTCTTTCAGTGCAGTGAGGCCCGGTGTGCTGTTTGTAGAGTGGAGAGAGGCTGGGCCCTGGGACTGCAGTGCTGCTTTCTCCAGTGTGGGGCTGTGAGGGGGTGGAGTTGGGAGAGGGGATGGGGGGATGGATTTGCCTCTGACCTGATTTTCTGCCCTGTATGTCATGGGCCTCCGCCCTCGCTGTGTTTGTTATGTATTCAGTGACTCAGCATGTCACAGGAGTGTTATTACACAAGATTACATAGCAACTATGGCACAGAAACAGGCCATTCAACCCAACCAGTCCATGCCGGCGTTTATGCTCCACACGAGCCCCCTCCCGTCTTTCCTCATCTAAATCTATCAGCGTAACCCTCCATTCCCTTCTCCCTCATCTGTTTATCCAGCTTCCCCTTAAATCCATCGATACTATTCGCCTCAACCACTCCCTGTGGGAGCGAGTTCCACATTCTCACCACTCTCTGGGTAAAGAAGTTTCTCCTGAATTCCCGACTGGATTTCTTGGTGACTATCTTATATTGATGGCCTCTAGTTATGCTCTTCCCCACAAGTGGAAACATTCTCTCTCTCTGTATCCACTCTTAGCAAAATTTTTCATTATTTTAAAAACCTCTATTAGGTCACCCCTCAGCCTTTTTTCAAGAGAAAAGAGACCCAGCTTGTTCATCCTTTCGTGATATGTATACCCTCACATTTCTGGTATCATCCTTGTAAATCTTCTCTGCACCCTCTCCAGTGCCTCTATATCTTTTTTATAATATGGCGACCAGAACTGTACGCAGTACTCTGTGTGGTCTAACCAAGGTTCGATACAGGTTTAGCATAACTTCCCTACTTTTCAATTCAATATCTCTAGAAATAAACCCTAGTGCTTGGTTTGCCTTTTTTATGGCCTTGTTAACCTGTGTCGCAACTTTTAATGATTTGTGTATTTGTACTCCGACATCCCTTTGTTCCTCTTCCCCACCTAGACTCGCACCCTCCAAGTGCTAAGTAACCTCCCTCTTCTTCCTACCAAAAGTTATCAGACAAAGTTCAACACCGACCCACATAAGGAGATACCGGAACAGCTGACCGAAAGCTCGCTCAAAGAATTGGGTTTTAAGGAGTTTTTTTTGAAGAGGCGGACAGGTTTAGGGAGGGAATTCCAGAGCTCGGGGCCCAGGCAGCTGAAGGCATGGCCGCCAATGGTGGAGCGATGGAAATCAGGGGGATGCTCAAGAGGCCAGAATTGGAGGAGCGCAGAGATCTCGGAGGGTTCTAGGGCTGGAGGAGGTTACAGAGATAGGGAGGGGCGAGGCCGTATATCCTATGTAATAGAATTAAATGCAGCACAGAAACCGGCCATTCGACCCAACAGGTCTGTACCGGCGTGTATGCTCCACACGAGCCTCCTCCCACCCTACTTTATCTCACCTTATCAGCATATCCTTCTATTCCTTTTTCCCTCGTGTGTTCATTGACTTTCCCCTCAAAGATATCCATGCTATTCGTTTCAACCACTCCCTGTGGCAGCGAGTTCCACTTTCTAATTCGGGGTGTGGCTGAGGGTTTCAGCAGCAGATGATCGAAGAACATAAGAAATAGGAGCAGGAATAGGCCACTTGGCCCCTCGAGCCTGCTCCGCCATTCAATAAGATCATGGCTGATCTTGGGCTCAAAGCCACTTCCCTGCCCACTCCCCATAACCCTTCACTCCCTTATCTTGCAAAAATCTGTCTCTCTCCACCTTAAATGTATTTAATGACCCAGCCTCCACAGCTCTCTGGGGCAGAGAATTCCACAGATTTACGACCCTCTGAGAGAAGAAATTCCTCCTCATCTCAGTTCTAAAAGGGCGACCCTTTATTCTAAAACTGTGCCCCCGAGTTCTAGATTTCCCCACGAGGGGAAACATCCTCTCTGCATCTACCCTGTCAAGCCCCCTCAGTATCTTATATGTTTCAGTAAGATCACCTCTCATTCTTCTAAATTCCAATGAGTATAGGCCCAGCCTGCTCAACCTTTCCTCATAAGTCAACCCCCTCATCTCTGGAATTAACCTAGTGAATCGTCTCTGAACTGCCTCCAATGCAAGTATATCCTTCCTTAAATAAGGAGACCAAAACTGTACGCAGTACTCAAGGTGTGGTCTCACCAATACCCTGTACAGTTGTAGCAGGACTTCCCTGCTTTTATACTCCAACCCCCTTGAAATAAAGGCCAACATTTCATTTGCCTTTTTGATTACTTGCTGTACCTGCATGCTAACTTTTTGTGTTTCATACACAAGGACCCCCAGGTCCCTCTGAACTGCAGCATTTTGTAATCTCTCTCCATTTAAATAATAATTTGCTTTTTTATATTTCCTGCCAAAGTGTATAACCTCACACTTTCCCACATTATACTCCATCTGCCAAATGTTTGCCCACTCACTTAGCCTGTCTATATCCCTTTGCAGGTTCTTTGAGTCCTCTGCACAACTTGCTTTCCCACCCATCTTTGTATCATCCGCAAACTTGGCTACATTACACTCGGTCCCTTCATCCAAGTTATTAATGTGGATTGTAAATAGTTGAGGCCCCAGCACCGATCCCTGTGGCACCCCACTAGTTACCGTTTACCAACCGGAAAATGACCCATTTATCCCGACTCTCTGCTTTCTGTCAGTTAGCCAATTCTCTATCCATGCTAATATATTACCCCCAATTCCGTGAGCTCTTATCTTATGCAGTAACCTTTTATGTGGCACCTTATCGAATGCCTTCTGGAAATCCAAATACATCACATCCACTGGTTCACCTTTGTCCACCCTGCTCGTTACCTCCTCAAAGAACTCCAGCAAATTTGTTAAACATGATTTCCCTTTCATAATGCAGTCAAGCAGAGTCAGCATGGTTTTATGATTTTCCAAATGCCCTGCTACTGCTTCCTTAATGAAGAACTCCAGCATTTTCCCAACGACAGGTGTTAGGCTAACTGGTCTATAGTTTCCTCCTTTCTGTCTCCCTCCTTTCTTAAATAGGGGTGTTACATTTGCGGTTTTCTAATCCGCTGGGACCTCCCCAGAGTCCAGGGAATTTTGGTATATTGCAACCAATGCATCCACTATCTCTGCAGCCACTTCCTTTAAGACCCTGGGATGCAGGCCATCTGGTCCAGGGGACTTGTCATCTTTTAGTCCCATTATTTTACCAAGTACTATTTCCCTAGTGATAGTGATTGTCTTTAGTTCCCCCCTCCCTGTGGCCCCTTGATTATCCATTATTGGGATGTTGTTAGTGTCTTCTACCGTGAAGGCAGATACAAAATATTTGTTCAGAGTCTCTGCCATTTCCCGGTTCCCCATTATTAATTCCCCAGTCTCATCCTCCAAGGGACCAACGTTTACTTTAGCTACCCTCTTCCTTTTTATATACCTGTAGAAGCTCTTACTATCTGTTTTAATGTTTCTTGCCAGTTTACTCTCATAATTCATTTTCTCTCTATTATTTATTGTCATCCTTTGCTGGTTTTTAAAAATTTCCCAATCCTCTGGTTTCCCACCAATCTTGGTAACGTTGTATGCCTTCGTTTTCAATTTGGTACCATCCTTTACTTCCTTAGTTAGCCACGGATGGTGCTCCCTTCTCTTAAAATCTCTCTCTCTCACTGGAATATATTTTTGTTGAGAGTTGTGAAATATCTCCTTAAATGTCTGCCACTGCATTTCAACTGTCTTACCCTTTAATTTATTTTTCCAGTCCACTTTAGCCAGTTCTGCCCTCATGCCATTATAATTGCCTTTGTTTAAGATCAGGACACTGGTTTGAGATACAACTGTCTCGCCCTCCAACTGAATTTGAAATTCAACCATGCTATGATCACTCTTTCCTGGAGGATCCTTTACTATGTGATCATTTATTAATTCTGTCTCATTACACAGTACCAGATCCAAGATAGCCTGCTCCCTGGTTGATTCCATTACATACTGTTCTTGGAAACCATCCCGAATGCACTCTATGAACTCCTCCTCAAGACTACCATGACCAATTTGATTTGTCCAATCAATATGGAGATTAAAATCACCCATGATTATTACCGTACCTTTTTTACAGGCCTCCATTATTTGTTGATTTATACTCTGTCCAACAGTATTGCTACTGTTCGGGGGCCTGTAGACTACGCCCACCAGAGACTTTTTCCCTTTATTATTTTTTATCTCCACCCAAACCGATTCTACATCTTGATCTTCTGAGCCAATATCACTTCTCACCACTGCACTGATCCCATCCTTTACCAACAAAGCCACCCCACCTCTCTTTCCTTTCTGTCTATCCTTCCGAATTGTCAAATACCCTGGAATATTCAGTTCCCAGCCCTGATCACCTTGCAACCACGTCTCTGTAATGGCGATCAGATCATACCCATTTGTATGTATTTGTGCCGTCAACTCATCTATCTTGTTACGAATGCTGCGTGCATTCAGATATAGAGCTTTTAACATTGTCTTTTTACCATTTCTCCTTGTTTTGGCCCCATTTTCAGTTGCACTCTTATTTTTAAACCTTCTGTCCCTTCCTGTCACACTCTGGTTATTATTTCCCCCATCTCTATCCTGCTCTATTGCTTTCTCATTTCTCATTGACTTTTTAAATTCCCGCTCACCTGGATCCTCCCCCGCCCCCAACTGTTTAGTTTAAAGCCCTCTCTACAGCCCTAGTTATTCGATTCGCCAGGACTCTAGCCCCAGCATGGTTCAAGTGAAGCCCGTCCAAACGGAACAGCTCCCTCTTATCCCAGTACTGGTGCCAGTGCCCCACAAATCGAAACCCCTTTCTCCCACACCAGTCTTTGAGCCACTCGTTCATTTCTCTGATCTTATTTACCCTGTGCAAATTTGCTCGTGGCTCAGGTAGTAATCCAGAGATTATTACCTTTGTGGTTCTGCTTTTTAATTTAGCCCCTAGCTGCTCATACTCTCTCAGCAGAACCTCTTTCTTTGTCCTACCTATGTCATTGGTGCCTACGTGGACCATGACAACTGGATCCTCCCCCTCCCACTCCAAGTTCCTCTTCAGCCCAGAGGAGATGTCCTTAACCCTGGCACTGGGGCAGGCAACACAGCCTTCGGGACTCACGCTCTCGGCTGCAGAGAACAGTATCTATCCCCCTAACTAAACCGTCCCCTATCACTACAACATTTCTTTTTACTCCCCCCACTTGAATGGCTCCCTGTACCACGGTGCTGTGGTCAGATTGCTCATCCTCCCTGCAGTCCCTGCCCTCGTCCACACACGGAGCAAGAATCTCGTACCTGTTGGACAAGGCCAAGGGCTGAGGCTCCTCCACCACTACCTCCTGGATCCCAATACCTGCCTCGCTTGTAGTCACACCCTCCTGTCCCTGACCATGGGCCAAATTGGAAGTAAATACTCTAGTGGGTGTGACTGCTTCCTGGAACTTAGTGTCCAGGTAACGCTCCCCCTCCCTAATGTGTCGCAGTGTCTGAATCTCGGACTCCAGCTCAGCAACTCTGAGCTGAAGTTCCTCGAGCCGCCAACATTTGCTGCAGGTGTGGTCGTCCTGGACCTCAATGGTGTCCACGTGCAGCAACAACACATTGCCTGGTCTCCCATCTCAATTAATTAGTTTTAAAATTTGGAACACGTATATCTTTTAATCTACACCAACGCACTTTAAATTTAGACTCCCAAGTTTGGGGGAAAAAAGTGAGAAATACTCACATTTCGATTACTTTTTACTTCTTTACACTCACCGGTCCGTTGTGCCCGCTCACCTTTAAATCAGCCGGTCCCGTGGGCCCCGCTCACCTTTAAATCAGTTGCTCCCGTGGGCCCCGCTCACCTTTAAATCAGCCGCTCCCGTGGGGGCCCCGCTCTCCTTTAAATCAGCCGCTCCCGTGGGCCCCGCTCACCTTTAAATCTCCCAAGGTTTCGCGCTCTCCTGGGCTATCGCTCACCTTTTGAATCTGCCGAGGTCTGAGGCAGAGAGGTGTTGGAGGAGGACGGTGTGGTCGACCCTGTCAAAGGC
>JASTWF010001092.1:47500-121658 GCA_030390025.1 Squalus acanthias | reverse complement strand
TACCTCAGGGTGCTTAAAGATCTTCTCACAATCGGATCATTTAAAGTCGCTCTTGTCAGTGTGAACTCGCTGGTGTCTCAGCAGGGCAGTGACTGAGTGAATCCCTTCCACACAATGACCAGGTGAACGGCCCTCTCCCGGTGTGAATTCGCGATGAATTTCCAGCTCAAACAGGTAACTGAATGGTGCTTCTTGCTTCCATGTTCAAAGTGCGATGATATTCAGGTCCGATAAATCGAGTGACTCGGTCAGATCTTGATGTGATGTTTGGTTTGAGCTTCCTGTCTGCAAATCCTCCTTTCCTGTACCCTGTAAATGAATTTAAAACAAGAAAAGGAGCGCGAGAGAGAACCCAGAAATAAAACAGGGACAGGTTGTGAAATTGAGCTCAATGAATCTGGTCATTTGTGGGGACTGCACTAGAAAAAAGTGGACTATGAAGGCTGTCTGGTTGTTGTAAAAACCGAACTGGTTCACTAATGTCCTTCAGGGACGGGAAACCCGCCACCCGGTCTGGGCCTACACAAGACTCTGGCCTTTATGGGAGGAGAGAGAGGTGGGCGGGGGCAAAGGTGAAGGATTTTACACATCTGCAACTGGACAAGAACTTTGACAGAACCTCCCAAACCCGTGACCTGCACCACCTAGATGGACCAGGGCAGTTAGGTGCAATGGGAGCACCATCACCTCCAAGTTCCCCAAGTCACACACCATCCTGACTTGGGACATAAATCGCCGTTCCTACATCATCGCTGGGTGAAAATCCTGGAACTCCTTACCTGACAGCACTGTGGGAGCACCTTCACCACACGACTGCAGCGGTTCAAGAAGGCGGCTCACCATCACCTTCTCAACAGGAAACTGGGATTGGCAATATATCCTGGCTCTTGCCTAGCGACGTCCACAACCCAAGAATGAATAAAAAATCTGTATATGTAAAATAGATTAAAAGCCTTACAGAAATACTTGTTCCTAAAACAATACTCTTTTACATTGTAGGGACAGTGTCTGTTTAACAACCTAATCTCCCCCAGAATCCACCTCCCTTGACAGTCTCACATTGGAAATTGTTGGGTCCTCCTGGGCTCAGAAGTACTGGGGGTTAACCCAGCAGCTTCTCCTCCATCTCCACTCCAGCTCAAACTGAAGCAACAAAAAGACCAACACAGGCGGCCAGGGACCGACTTCCGCATCCAGCGCCCGCCCTGATACAAGCCGGCTCTGGATTGGCGGGTCTGCTGTGTCGATGCCAGTTGTGGTTTCTCCTGTCTGGGGGAGGCGCTGCACCCTGGGTTTCCTGGTGCCGGGGCCCGGCCGCTCTGATTCGGGGCCTGAGACGCGCACTCGGTGTTGCTGAGGCCGCGCTCGCCCCCGCTCAGTTTCCTGGAGCCGCACCGCGCATGCTCCGCGCAGGAAGCGGGCTCCGGAAACCAGCCCTTCCGCGCCTGCGCACTGCGCCCCTGCTGATGGAGATAGGCCGTATTCACCCGCGCGGGGCACTCTGGGTAAGGGCATCCGCCATGTTCAGTATTGTGTTTCCCTGGAGTTCCGGGTCTGAGTTTCAGACACTTCAGTGCCAAGTGGACCAGGTGTTTAAAGCTCATTCATTTCCCTCGCTCCATGTCGCTGTTAGTTAAAGGTACAGAGATTGATTTCCCCTCATTGTGCATCTGTTTGTGATATTTAGAGAAAGAAAGGACTTGCATTTATATAGCGCCTTTCACGACCACGGACCTCCCAAAGCGCTTTAATAGCCAATGAAAGTACTTTTTGAAGTGTAGTCACTGTTATGATGGAGGAAACACGGCACCCAGTTTGTGCACAGCAAGCTCCCACAAACAGCAATGTGATAATGACCAGGTAATCTGTTTTAGTGATGTTGATTGAGGGATAAATATTGGCCAGGACACCGGGGATAACTCCCCTGCTCTTCTTCGAAATACAGCCCTGGGATCTTTACATCCACCCGAAAGAGCAGACGGGACCTCGGTTAAACATCTCATCTGAAAGGCAGCACCTCCGACAGTGCAGCACTCCTTCAGTACTGCACTGGCGTGTCAGCCCAGATTTTTGTGCTCAAGTCTCTGAGTGGGAACTTGACCCCACAAGGCCTTACTGACTCAGAGGCGAGGGTGCTACCAACTGAGCCCTCGGCCTGACACAAAGGACAATGGACTCACCTCTCTGCACCTATAGTAGTTAAAGTAACATCCTTCCTGTTAGTAGTGAGTCACATTCTGTACTGGGGAGACTGCTTTCTATTTTGGTGGCTTCAGCCTTTAAAATTCTCATCCTCCAACCTTACAAGAGACCCCTGCGCTCCTCCAACTCTGGCCTCTTGTGCAACCCCCACTTCCTTTGCTCCACCATTGGCGGCCATTCCGACAGTTGCCGAGGCCGTAAGATCTTTGGCCAAGCTATTAGTCAACCAGTTCTAATGTCTCCTTCTCTGGCTCGGTGTCAGTTTTTGACTGATTCCGCCCTTGTGAAGCACCTTGAACATTTTACTGTGTTAAAGGCGCTATGTAAATGCAAGTTGTTGTTGGTGTGCTACCAGTTGGCCTCAACTTTGCCAGACAGAATCAGCCAAGGATGGCGGCTGTGATGCTCCCCATGGTCGAAATGCTGGCAGCTCACTGTATCGGCCCACAAGCTCAGAATTAGCTAGCACTTGGCAAAGTACTGGAGAGCAAAGAGTGACTGGGGCCAAACCCCACCATCACACAGCACCTTCAGGAGAGAAAGCGAGAAAATTCAGAGCCTGCTATGAAATCTGGATTTCAAACGGCGAGGATGAGGCGATGAGAGGGTGTGTGGGACGGGCATTTACAGCTTAGGAGGGGCAAGAGAGGAAAGAATGGTTCCCGAGAAACTAGAACAGTCTGTTCAGAATTTCTATCCTGTACTTCCAGAGATGACATTTGTAAATTATGAGGACAGGTTGCACAGACTAGGCTTGTATTTCCATGAATATAGAAGATTAAGGGGTGATCTAATTGAGGTGTTTAAGATGATTAAAGGAGTTGATAGGGTAGATAGAGAGAAAAACCCAAGTAAAACTGAAGTCAATGGGAATCGGGGGGAAAACTCTCCACTGGCTGGTGTCATACCTAGCACAAAGGAAGATAGTTGTGGTGGTTGAAGGTCAATCATCACAGTCCCAGGACATTGCTGCAGGAGTTCCTCAGGGCAGTGCCCTAGGCCCAACCATCTTCAGCTGCTTCATCAATGACCTTCCCTCCAACTTAAGGTCAGAAATGGGGATGTTCGCTGATGACTGCACAGTGTTCAGCGCCATTCACAACTCCTCAGATAATGAAGCAGTCCATGCTTGCATGCAACAGGACCTGGACGACGTTCAGGCTTGGGCTGATAAGTGGCAGGTAACATTCGCGCCACAGAAGTGCCAGGCAATGACTATCTCCAACAAGCGAGAGTCTAACCACCTCCCCTTGAGATTCAATGGCATTATCATCGCCGAATCCCCCCTCCCCCCAATCAACATCCTGGGGGTCATCATTGACCAGAAACTTAACTGGACCAGCCACATAAATACTGTGGCAACAAGAGCAGGTCAGAGACTGGGTATTCTGCGGCGAGTGTCTCACCTCCTGACTCCCCAAAGTCTTTCCATCATCTACAAGGCACAAGTCAGGAGTGTGATGGAATACTCTCCACTTGCCTGGATGAGTGCAGCTCCAACAACACTCAAGAAGCTTGACTCCATCCAGGACAAAGCAGCCCGCTTGATTGACACCCCATCCACCACCTTAAACATTCACTCCCTCCACCACCGGCGTACCGTGGCTGCAGTGTGTACCATCTACAAGATGCACTGCAGCAACTCGCCAAGGCTTCTTCGGCAGCACCTCCCAAACCTGCGGCCTCTTCCACCTAGAAGGACAAGTGCAGCAGGCGCATGGGAACACCACCACCTCCAAGTTCCCCTCCAAGTCACACACCATCCTGACTTAGAAGTATATCGTCGATCCTTCATCGTCGCTGGGTCAAAATCCTGGAACTCCCTCCCTAACAGCACTGTGGGAATACCTTCACCACACGGACTGCAGCGGTTCAAGAAGGCGGCTCACCACCACCTTCCCAAGGGCAATTTGGGATGGGCAATAAATGCTGGCCTTGCCAGCGACGCCCACATCCCATATACGAATAAAAAAGTGAGCAATTTCAACTTCCCCAATATTAACTGGGATAGTCAGAGTGTGAAAGGCTTAGAGGGTGCGGAATTCTTAAAGTGCATCCAGGAGAGCTTTTTGAGCCAGCATGTAGAAAGTCCTACAAGAGAGGGGGTGGTACTGGACCTAATTCTAGGGAATGTAGCCGGGCAAGTGGTAGAGGTGTCAGTAGGAGAGCATTTTGGTGACAGTGACCATAATTTGGTGAGATTTAAGGTAGTCATGGAAAAGGACAAAGATGGACCGGAAATAAAGGTTCTAAATTGGGGGAAGGCCGATTTTAATATGATAAGGCAGGATCTGGCCAAAGTGGACTGGGATCAGCTACTTGTAGGAAAATCCACATCAGAGCAGTGGGAGTCTTTCAGAAAGGAAATAGAGAGAGTACAATGCCAACATGTTCCCGTAAAGGTCAAGGGTGGGACCAACAAACCCAGGGAACCCTGGATGTCAAGATATATACAAGAATGGATTAGGAAAAAAAAGGAGGCTTTTGGCAGATACAAAGGACTAAAAACAGTGGAAGCCCTAGAGGAGTATAGAAAGTGCAGGGGGGGTACTTAAAAAATGAATTAGGAGAGTGAAGAGGGGGCATGAAAAAACACTGGCGGGCAAAATAAAGGTAAATCCCAAGGTGTTTTATAAGTATATTAAGGGCAAGAGGATAACCAGGGAAAGAGTAGAGCCCATTAGGGACCAAAGTGGCAATCTGTGTGTAGAGCCGGAAGATGTAGGTGAGGTTTTAAATGAATATTTTGCATCTGTGTTCATTATGGAGAAGAACGATGTAGGCATATAAATCAGGCAGGGGGATTGTGATATACTTGAACAAATTAGCATTGAGAGGGAGGAGGTACTAGCGGTTTTAGTGGGCTTAAAAGTGGATAAATCCCCAGGCCCTGACGAGATGTATCCCAGGCTGCTGTGTGAGGCAAGGGAGGAGATTGCAGGGGCTCTGACACAAATTTTCAGAACCTCTCTGGCCACAGGGGAGGTGCCAGAGGACTGGAGAACAGCTAACGTAGTACCATTATTCAAGAAGGGTAGTAGGGATAAACCAGGGATTACAGGCCAGTGAGCCTAAGATCAGTGGTAGGGAAATTATTGGAAAAAATTCTGAGGGACAGAATTAGTCTCCACTTGGAGAAGCAAGGGTTAATCAAGGATAGTCAGCATGGCTTTGTCAGGGGGAGATCATGTCGAACCAATTTGATTGAATTTTGAGAGGGGGTGACTAGGTGTGTGGATGAGGGTAGTGCAGTTGATGTAGTGTACATGGACTTCAGTAAGGCTTTTGACAAAGTCCCGCATGGGAGACTGGTCAAGAATGTAAGAGCCCATGGGATCCAGGGCAATTTGGCACATTGGATCCAAAATTGGCTTAGTGGCAGGAGGCAGAGGGTGATGGTCGAAGGTTGTTTTTGTGACTGGAAGCCTGTGTCCAGTGGTGTACCGCAGGGATCGGTGCTGGGTCCTTTGCTGTTTGTAGTGTACATTAATGATTTAGATATGAATATAGGACGTATGATCAGTAAGTTCGCAGATGACACGAAAATTGGTGGAGTAGTAAATAGCGAGGAGGGAAGCCTCAGGCTACAGGACGATATAGACGGGTTGGTCAGATGGGCAGAACAGTGGCAAATGGAATTTAACCCTGAAAAGTGAGGCGATGCATTTTGGGAGGACTAACAAGGCAAGGGAATACACAATGAATGGTAGGACCCTAGGAAGGACAGAGGATCAGAGGGACCTTGGTGTGCATGTACATAGATCCCTGAAGGCAGCAGGACAGGTAGATAAGGTGGTTAAGAAGGCATATGGGATAACTGCCTTCATTAGCCGAGGCATTGAATATAAGAGCAGGGAGGTTATGATGGAGCTGTACAAAATGCTAGTTAGGCCACAGCTGGAATACTGTGTGCAGTTCTGGTCGCCACACTATAGGAGGGATGTGATTGCATTGGAGAGGGTGCAGAGGAGATTCACCAGGATGTTACCTGGGCTGCAGCGCTTCAGCTATGAAGAGAGACTGGACAGGCTGGGGTTGTTTTCCTTAGAGCAGAGAAGGCTGAGGGGGGTCCTGATTGAGGTGTACAAAATTATGAGGGGCACAGATAGGGTAGATAGAAAGAAACTTTTCCCCTTAGTAGAGGGGTCAATAACCAGGGGGCATAGTTTCAAGGTAAGGGGCAGGAGGTTTAGAGGGGATTTGTATCAGTAATGGTGACCATGAAACGACCGGATTGTCGTTAAAACCCATCGGGTTCACTAATGTCCTTTAGGGAAGGCAATCTGCCTCCTTACCCGGTCTGGCCGATTGGTGACTCCAAACAATGTGGTTGACTCTTAACTGCCCTCTGAAATGGCCGAGCGAGTCACTCAGTTGTAACAAACTGCTACGATTCACCACACGGACTGCAGCGGTTCAAGAAGGTGGCTCACCACCACCTTCTCAGGGATATAGACAGGTTAACTGAGTGGGCAGTAAGGTGGCAGATGGAGTATAATGTGGGGAAATGTGAGGTTATTCACTTGGGTAAGAAGAATAGAAAAACAGAATATTTTTAAATGGTGAGAATCTATTAAATGTTGGTGTTCAGAGATTTAGGTGTCCTCGTGCTAGAAACACAGAAAGCTAGCATGCAGGTACAGCAAGCAATAAGGAAGGCAAATGGGATGTTGGCCTTTATTGCAAGGGCGTTGGAGTATAAGAGGAAGGAAGTCTTGCTACCATTGTACAGGGCCTTGGTGAGACCACACCTGGAGTACTGTGCACAATTCTGGTCTCCTTATCTAAGGAAGGATATACTTGCCTTGGAGGCGGTGCAACAAAGGCTCACCAGATTGATTCCTGGGATGAGAGGGCTGTCCTATGATGAGAGATTGAGTAGAATGGGCCTATACTCTCTGGAGTTTAGAAGAATGAGAGGTGATCTCATTGAAACATAAGATTCTGAAGGGGATTGACAGGGTAGATGCTGAGAGGTTGTTTCCCCTGGCTGGAGTGTCTAGAACTAGGGGGCATAGTCTCAGGAGAAGGGGTCGGCCATTTAAGACTGAGATGAGGAGGAATTTCTTCACTCAGAGGGTTGTGAATCTTTGGAATTCTCTGCCCCAAAGTGCTGTGGATGCTCAGTCGTTGAGTATATTCAAGGCTGAGATAGATAGATTTTTGGAATCAAGGGATACGGGGATCGGGTGGGAAAGTGGAGTTGAGGTCGAAGATCAGCCATGATCTTATTGAATGGTGGAGCAGGCTCGAGGGGCCGTATGGCCCACTCCTGCTCCTAATTCTTATTCTTTTCTTGAGGGCAACTAGGGATGGGCAATAAATACCTGGCTTTACCAGTGACGCCCACATCCCGAGAATGAATTAAAAGAAATTCTAGACTGCAACAATACTGGCCAGTTGCCCAGTCTGATCAAAGTGCAGATGGCTGGTGCTGACAAGATACAGATCAGCAGGAGTCGGATCTGATGCGAGAGGAAGTGGCGAGGATGGATGGAGGACTGAGGGACCTCGGCAAGAGCCTGTGCATCATCATGGGCGCCTCCAGGGGTCTGGGGAAGAGGCTGTCCCTGGTGCTGGCTCCCAGGCTGCGGGCTGGCTCCCACCTGGTGCTGATGGCCAGGTCTGGGGACAACCTGCGGGAGGTGGAGCGCCAGGTGCTGGAAGCAGCGGCTCTGCTGGGCGGCGGGTTGAGGGTGAGCCGTGTGGAAGCCAAGCTCAGTGAGGCAGAGGCGGTGCAGCGGGTGCTGAGCTCGGTCACCGGTGGCCAGGACCAGGACGGACCTCCGGAGCGGCTGCTCCTCATCAACAACACGGGTGAGGGCCGGAGGCTTGTTGATCAAATTAAGGCTCAGGGTATTAAAGGGAGTGGGGCAGCGCGGATAGGAAGTTGGGTAAAGGGCAGAGAACAGAGAGTTCTGGTTAATGAATGTTCTTCAGACTGGAGGGATGTAAACAGTGGTGTCCCCCAGGGTCAGTGTTGGCACCATTGCTCTTCTCAATATAGAGAAATGTTCTGGGCTTGGGTTTGTGGGGCACAAGACCAAAGTCTCTCGATGACACCAAAAAAGGGACCTTGGCCAACTGTGAAAGGCCTGTCAGTGACTTCAGTGAATACACAGGTTATAAATGGGGCAGGTAGATGGCCGATGAAGATTAACGCAGAGAAATGGGAGGTGATACATTTTTCTTCCTCCTAAAATCTAAACATGAAATGTTAGAACTTTGAAAGGAGTAGAGAAGAGAGACTTGGGGTGTAAGATTCTAGCGAACCCCTTGTCCTATTAATTTGCAGGTTCAAGTGTCCAGTGTCACCAACTTTAATACTCCATTAAGAAGCTGATGGGTTTATATCACATAGAAACATAGAATCTAGGAGCAGGAGTAGGCCATTCGGCCCGTCGAGCCTGCTCCACCTTTCAATACGATCATGGCTGATCATCCAAATCCAGTACCCTGTCCCTGCTTTAATCCCCACAGTACACATATCCCACCCTACCACCGTAACCCCACGTATTTAATTCCCCCTAACATATCCCATCCTATCCCCATAACCCCACATATTTAATCCCCCCCTAACACTAAGGGTCAATTTATCATAGCCAAATCAACCTAACCCGCACATTTTTGGACTGTGGGAGGAAACCGGAGCACCCGGAGGAAACCCACGCAGACACAGGGAGAATGTGCAAACTCCACACAGACAGTCACCCGAGGTCAGATTCGAACCCGGGTCCCTGGCGCTGTGAGGCACCAGTGCTAACCACTATGCCACCGTGTTGCCCTGTCAAACTATCTCCAGTCAGGTACAGCACGGGTCAGATACAGAGTAAAGTTCCCTCTACACTGTCCCATCAAACACTCCCAGAACAGGTACAGCACGGGTTAGATACAGAGTAAAGCTCCCTCTACACTGTCCCATCAAACACTCCCAGGGCAGGTACAGCATGGGTTAGATACAGAGTAAAGCTCCCTCTACACTGTCCCATCAAACACTCCCAGGGCAGGTACAGCACGGGTTAGATACAGAGTAAAGCTCCTCTACACTGTCCCATCAAACACTCCCAGGGCAGGTACAGCACGGGTTAGGATTACATTACACAGGATATACGGCACAGAAACAGGCCATTGGCCCAACCCGTCCATGCCGGTGTTTATGCTCCACTCGAGCCTCCTCCCATGTCTCCTCATCTAACTATCAGCAAAACCCTCTCTTCCCTTCTCCCTCATATGCTTATCTAGTCTCCCCTTAAATGCATCTATACTATTCGCTTCAACCACTCCCTGTGGTAGTGAGTTCCACATTCTCACCACTCTCTGGGTAAAGAAGTTTCATCTGAATTCCCTATTGGATTTCTTGGTGACTATCTTATATTGATGGACTCGAGTTTTGCTCTTCCCCACAAGTGGAAACACTCTTGTTTTGATAGATATATAGATATAGATATATAAATATAAATGGCCTGGATATTGGAATACAGAGTAGAATTTCTAAATTTGCCGATGACACCAAACTTGGGGGTGTGGCAAACAGTGATGATGATATCAATCGAATGCAACAGGACATAGAAAGGCTAGCAGAATGGGCAGACAAGTGGCAGATGGAATTTAATACAGAGAAGTTTGAGGTGATGCATTTTGGCAGAAGGAACAGGTAGAGGCAATATACACTTAATGGCACAGTTTTAAAGAGTGTGCAGGGACAGAGGGACCTGGGAGTTAATGTGCATCGGTCCCTGAAGGTGGCAGGACATATTGAGAGAGTGGTTAGCAAAGCATATGGGATCTTGGGCTTCATAAATAGAGGTATTGAGTACAAAAGTAGAGAAGTTATGCTGAACCTTTATAAAGCACTGGTTAGGCCACAACTGGAGTATTGCGTCCAGTTCTGGTCACCACACTTTAGGAAGGATGTGAAGGCCCTTGAGAGGGTGCAGAGGAGATTTACCAGAATGGTTCTGGGGATGGGGGATCTTAGCTACAAGGACAGGTTGGAGAAGATGGATTTGTTTGCTTTGAGCAAAGGAGGTTGAGGGGTGATTTGATGGAGGTGTACATGATTATGATGGGTTTGGATAGGCTAGACGGGGAAAGGCTGTTCCCACTGGTTGATGGTACAAGGACTAGGGGGACACAGATTTAAGGTTTTGGGCAAGAGATACAGGGGGGATGTGAGGAAAAACTTTTTTACACAGCGAGTGGTGAGAACCTGGAACTCGCTGCTGACGGAAGTGGTGGAAGCGGAGACACTCAATGTTTTCAAGGGGAATCTGGATAGGCACTTGAGGGAAATAAACTTGCAGGGCTACGGGGATAGAGCGGGGGAATGGGACTGACTGGAGTGCTCTACAGAGAGCCGGCACGGACTCGATGGGCCGAATGGCCTCCTTCTGTGCCGTTATGACTCTATGACTCTGTGTCTACTCTATCGAAACCGTTCATAATTTTAAAGACCTCTATTTGGTCACCCCTCAGCCTTCTCTTTTCAAGAGAAAAGAGAGCCAGCCTGTTCATCCACCCTCGCATTTCTGGTATCATCCTTGTAAATCTTCTCTGCACCCTCTCTAGTGCCTCGATATCCTTTTTATAATATGGCGACCAGAATTATACACAGTACTGAGTGTGGTCTAACCAAGGTTCGATACAAGTTTAGCATAACTTCCCTACTTTTCAATTCAATCCCTCTAGAAATAAACCCTAGTGCTTGGTTTGCTATTTTATGGCCTTGTGTTGCTACTTTTAGTGATTTGTGTATTTGTACTCCGAGATCCCTTTGCTCTTCTATCCCACTTAGATTCTTATTTTCCAAGTAATAAGTGACCGCCCTTTTTTCTTACCAAAATGTAATACATTTATCTGTGTTGAATTTCATTTGCCAATTATTTGCCCATTCTTCAAGTTTATTAATGTCTTGTAATTTGTTGCAGTCTCCTCAGTATTGACTAGCCCCGCCCCCTTTGTTGCAGTCTCCTCAGTATTGACTAGCCCCGCCCCCTTTGTTGCAGTCTCCTCAGTATTGACTAGCCCCGCCCCCTTTGTTGCAGTCTCCTCAGTATTGACTAGCCCCGCCCCCTTTGTTGCAGTCTCCTCAGTATTGACTAGCCCCGCCCCCTTTGTTGCAGTCTCCTCAGTATTGACTAGCCCCGCCCCCTTTGTTGCAGTCTCCTCAGTATTGACTAGCCCCGCCCCCTTTGTTGCAGTCTCCTCAGTATTGACTAGCCCCGCCCCCTTTGTTGCAGTCTCCTCAGTATTGACTAGCCCCGCCCCCTTTGTTGCAGTCTCCTCAGTATTGACTAGCCCCGCCCCCTTTGTTGCAGTCTCCTCAGTATTGACTAGCCCCGCCCCCTTTGTTGCAGTCTCCTCAGTATTGACTAGCCCCGCCCCCTTTGTTGCAGTCTCCTCAGTATTGACTAGCCCCGCCCCCTTTGTTGCAGTCTCCTCAGTATTGACTAGCCCCGCCCCCTTTGCTGTCATCTGGAATTTAGAAATTGTGTTTTTGATTCCAAAGTCTAAATCGTTAATGTAAATTGTGAACAGCAGTGGTCCCAGCACTGATCCTTGTGGAACACCACTCCCCACCTTCTGCCACTGTGAATAGCTGCCCTTTACTCCCACTCTCTGCTTTCTGTCCTGAAGCCAGCCAGCAATCCATTCTGCTACTTGTCCCCTGACTCCGCATTCTCTGACCTTGTTCATCAGTCTATTATGGGGTACCTTATCGAAGGCCTTTTGAAAATCCAGATAAATTACACTTAGTCCATCGGGAGAGGACGGGAAAGTGTTGAGGTCATAGAATCATAGAATGGTTACAGCACGGAAGGCGGCCATTCGGCCCGTCGAGCCCGTGCCGGCTCTCAGCTAGTCCCACTCCCCCGCCCTTTCCCGTAGCCCTGCAAATTTTTTCCTTCAGGTACTTATCCAACTCCCTTTTGAAAGCCGTGATTGAATCTGCCTCCACCACACTTTCAGGCCGTGCATTCCAGATCCTAACCACTCGCTGCTTAAAAAAGTTTTTCCTCATGTCGCCTTTGGTTCTTCTGCCAATCACCTTAAATCTGTGTCCTCTGGTTCTCGACCCTTCTGCCAATGGGAACAGTTTCTCTCTATCTACTCTGTCTAGACCTCTCATGATTTTGAACACCTCCATCAGATCTCCTCTCAACCTTCTCTGCTCTAAGGAGAACAACCCCAGCTTCTCCAGTCTATCCACGTAACTGAAGTCCCACATTCCTGGAATCATTCTCGTAAATCTTTTCTGCACCTTCTCTAAGGCCTTCACATCCTTCCTAAAGTGCGGTGCCCAGAATTGGACACAGTACTCCAGTTGTGGCCGAACCAGTGTTTTATACAGGTTCATCATAATTTCCACACTTTTGTACTCTATACCTCTATTTATAAAGCCCAGGATCCCGTAAGCCTTTCTCAACCTGCCCTGTCACCTTCAATGATTTGTGCACACAGACCCCCAGGTCTCTCTGTTCATGCACCCGCTTTAGGATTGTACCCTTTAATTTATATTGCCTCTCCTCATTCTTTCTACCAAAATGTATCACTTCACACTTTTCTGCGTTAAATTTCATTGACCACGTGTCCGCCCATTCCACCAGCCTGTCTATGTCTTCCTGAAGTCTATCACTTTCCTCCTCACTGTTCACTATACATCCAAGTTTTGTGTCATCTGCAAATTTTGAAATTGTGCCCTGTACACCCGCATCCAATTAATTAATATATAATCAAGTAAAGCAGTGGTCCTAGAACCGACCCCTGGGGAACACCACTGTGTACCTTCCTCCAGTCCGAAAAACAACCGTTCACCACTACTCTCTGTTTTCTGTCACTTAGCCAATTTCTTATCCATGCTGCCACTGTCCCTTTTATTTCATGGGCTTCAACTTTGCTGGCAAGCCTATTATGTGGCACTTTGTCGAACGCATTCTGGAAATCCATGTACACCACGTTAACCGCATTACCCTCATCAACCCTCTCTGTTACCTCATCAAAGAACTCAGTCAAGTTAGTTAAACACGATTTGTCTTTAACAAATCTGTGCTGGCTTTCCTTAATTAATCCACACCTATCCAAGTGACTGTTAATTTTGTCCCTGATTACTGTTTCTAAAAGCTTCCCCACTACCGAGGTCAAACTGACTGGCCTGTAGTTGCTGGGTTTATCTTTACACCCTTTTTTGAACAATGGTGTAACATTTGCAATTCTCCAGTCCTCTGGCACCACCCCCGTATCCAAGGAGGATTGGAATATTATGGCCAGTACCTCCGCGATTTCCTCCCTCAATTCCCTCAGCATCCTAGGATGCATCCCATCCGCTCCTGGTGATTTATCTACTTTAAGTACAGCCAGCCTTTCTAATACCTCCTCTTTATCAATTTTTATCCTATCAAGTGTCTCCACTACCTCCTCCTTCACTATGTCTATGGCAGCATCCTCTTCCTTGGTGAAGACAGATGCAAAGTACTCGTTTAGTACCTCAGCCATGCCCTCTGCCTCCATGCATAGGTCTCCTTTTTGGTCCCTAATTGGCCCCACCCCTCCTCTTACTACCCTTTTACTATTTAAATGCCGATAGAAGGCTTTTGGATTACCTTTTATAGTGGCTGCCATTCTATTCTCATACCCTCGCTTTGCCCCTCTTATTTTCTTTTTCACTTCTCCTCTGACCTTTTTATATATAGCCTGATTCTCAGATGTATTTGCAACCGGACATCTGTCATACGCACTCTTTTTCTGCTTCATCATATTCTCGAACTCTTTCGTCATCCAGGGAGCCCTGCCTTTCCCCCTAGTGGGAATGTACCTCAACTGTACCTGAACTATTTCCTCTTTAAAGGCAGCCCATTGTTCCATTACAGTTTTGCCTGCCAATCTTTGATTCCTGTTTACCCGGGCCAGATCCATTCTCATCCCACTGAAATTGGCCTTCCCCCAGTTAAACATTTTTACTCTAGATTGCTCCCTGTCCTTTTCCATAGCTAATCTAAACCTTATGATACTATGATCACTGTTCCCTAAATGTTCCCCGACTGACACTTGCTCCACTTGACCCACCTCATTCCCCAGAACCAGATCCAGCAATGCCTCCTCCCTTGTCAGGCTGGAAACATACTGATCAAGAAAGTTCTCCTGAACACACTTCAGAAATTCTTCCCCTTCTCTGCCTTTAACACTATTACGATCCCAGTCTATATTAGGATAGTTGAAGTCCCGCATTATCACTACTCTATAGTTCTTGCACCTCTCTGTAATTTCCCTGCAAATTTGCTCCTCCATATCTTTCCCACTATTTGGTGGTCTATAGAATACACCTAGTAGTGTAATGGCATCTCTATTATTTAACTCTAGCCATATAGATTCTGTCCTTGACCCCTCCAGAACATCCTCCCTCTCCAGCACTGTAACATTCTCCTTGACCAATACTGCCACACCACCTCCGACCTTTCCTTCCCTATCTTTCCTGAACACTCTATAACCAGGAATATTTAATACCCAATCCTGCCCTTTTTTGAGCCAGGTCTCAGTTATTGCCACACCATCATATTCCCATGTGGCTATTTGTGCCTGCAGCTCACTGACCTTGTTTACTACGCTTCGTGCGTTCACATACAGACACTGTGAACCCATCTTAGACCATCCTGTATTCTCTCTTAGTTTGACCCCACCTAATACCTCACTATATCTTACTTTAGTGCTCTCTGCCTCTCCCAATCCTGTGAGCACTTTACTTCCCCTTTCTAATGTTTCATCCTGGTGCCCATCCCCCTGACAAATTAGTTTAAACCCTCCCCAACAGCACCAGCAAACCTCCCCGTGAGGATATTGGTTCCGGCCCTGTTGAGGTGCAAGCCTTCGGGCCTATACAGGTCCCACCTCCCCCAGAACCAGTCCCAATGCCTCAGGAATCTAAAGCCCTCCCTTCTGCACCTTCTCTCCAGCCACACATTCATCTGCTCTATCCTCCTATTTCTATACCCACGAGCGTGTGGCACCGGGAGTAATCCGGAGATTACTACCTTTGAGATCCTGCTTTTTAATCTCTCCTAGCGCCCTAAAATCTGCCTGCAGGACCTCATCCCTCTTTCTACCTATGTCGTTGGTACTGATATGGACCACGACCTCTGGCTGTTCACCCTCGCCCCTCAGAATGTTCAGGGCCCGGGGCCAGGTGAGTCTGTGGGCCTTTATTCCCCTTATTGGACACAAGGCTCTTTGTTTCACAACGTACTGTCTCAGATTTTAAAGATGTTTCAATCACCAGAAAAAGATGAAGTACAACATTAAATAAATCTGCAATGAAAAGTTTGTATCAGTAATGGTGACCATGAAACGATCGGATTGTCGTAAAAACCCATCTGGTTCACTAATGTCCTTTAGGGATGGAAATCTGCCGTCCTTACCTGGCCCGGCCTATCGGTGACTCCAGACCCACAGCAATGTGGTTGACTCTTAACTGCTCTCTGAAATGGCCCAGCGAGTCACTCAGTTGTATTCAGAAGGCGGCTCACCACCACCTTCGAGGGCAATTAGAGATGGGCAATAAATACTGGCCTTGCTGGCGATGCCCACATCCTGTGAATGAATAAAAACACACAGTGGTCAGCTTAAGAACATAAGAATTAGGAGCAGGAGTGGGCCCTACGGCCCCTCGAGCCTGCTCCACCATTCAATAAGATCATGGCTGATCATCGACCTCAACTCCACTTTCCCACCCGATCTCCATATCCCTTGATTCCCCTAGAGTCCGAAAATCTATCTCAGCCTTGAATATACTCAACAACTGAGCATCCACAGCCCTTTGGGGCAGAGAATTCCAAAGATTCACAACCCTCTGAGTGAAGACATTTCTCCTCATCTGTCTGATATGGCTGACCCCTTATCCTGAGACTATGCCCCCTAGTTCTGGACTCTCCAGCCAGGGGAAACAACCTCTCAGCATCTACGCTGTCAATCCCACTCAGAGTCTTATATGTTTCAAACAGATCACCTCTCATTCTTCCAAGTCCCATCAAACACTCCCAGGGCAGGTACAGCACGGGTTAGATACAGAGTAAAGCTCCCTCTACACTGTCCCATCAAACACTCCCAGGGCAGGTACAGCACAGGTAAGAGACAGAGTAAAGCTCCCTCTACACTGTCCCATCAAACACTCCCAGGGCAGGTATAGCACAAGTTAGATACAGAGTAAAGCTCCCTCTACACTGTCCCATCAAACACTCCCAGGGCAGGTACAGCGCGGGTTAGATACAGAGTAAAGCTCCCTCTACACTGTCCCATCAAACACTTCCAGGGCAGGTACAGCAAGGGTTAGATACAGAGTAAAGCTCGCTCTACACTGTCCCATCAAACACTCCCAGGGCAGGTACAGCACGGGTTAGATACAGAGTAAAGCTCCCTCTACACTGTCCCATCAAACATTCCCGGGGCAGGTACAGCACAGGTTAGATACAGAGTAAAGCTCCCTCTACAGTGTCCCATCAAACACTCCCAGGGCAGGTACAGCACAGGTTAGATACAAAGTAAAGCTCCCTCTACACTGTCCATAAACACTCCCAGGGCAGGTACAGTACAGGTTAGGTACAGTCACTGACACCAATCTCCTCCTGTCTGATATAAACCAATCCCAGTCACTGACACCAATCTCCTCCTGTCCGATATTAACCAGCCCCAGTCACTGACACCAATGTCCTCCTGTCTGATATAAACCAATCCGTCACTGACACCAATGTCCTCCTGCCTGATATAAACCAACCCCACAGTCACTGACACCAATCTCCTCCTGTCTGATATAAACCAAACCCACAGGCCCAGAAAGATTAAACTCAGCCCGTTATTTGGATTGGACTTGTCTCCATTCCCGTGCCGAGGGGATTGCTGTACCAGACGGGAGGGGCAACGTTTGGGGACTCTCGATTCTCCACCAATTCCCATTCCCCTTCTTTCTGGTGGATAATGGAGGTGCCACTGTGTGTAATGTGCAAGTCAGTAAGAATTGACAGCGAGGATTAATCAGCACTTTCTAATTGGAGGTGTTAATCAGCGGAACCTTTCAGACACTGAATTGTAGATTTTGTACCAAAGGTCAATTTAGGGTTAAAGTAAAATTCATAATTTTATTGTCAAATAATTTCTTATGAAAGTCCTCAATTAAGGGGAACGATCACAGACAGCGGTTCTTAAAGGGACACTGCAGCCCCAACAAGTCAATCAGCTATATATCCAGAATATTAAACTCCAGCCAGTTATAGGGTTAACATCAGCAGAAACAAACCCCAACTGTTCGAATGAACATGGTTCAGTCCTGGATGTGATTAACAGCAGCAATAACAGCAGAATCCAACCCCTGCAGTCACTTGTGAACTCGCTGGTGTCTCAGCATGCTGGATAAATGAGTGAATCCCTTCTCACACACGGAACAGGTGAACGGCCTTTCCTCAGTGTGAATTCGCTGGTGAGTGAGCAGGTTGGATGACTGAGTGAATCCCTTCTCACACACGGAACAGGTGAACGGCCTCTCCCCAGTGTGAATTCGCTGGTGTCTCAGCAGGCTGGACGATCGAGAGAAACCCTTCCCACACACGGAACAGGTGAACGGCCTCTCCCCAGTGTGAATTGGCTGGTGTGTCAGCAGGTTGGATGACTGAGTGAATCCCTTCCCATACACGGAGCAGGTGAACGGCCTCTCCCCAGTGTGAGTGCGCTGGTGTACAATGAGATTGAATGACTGCCTGAAGCTTTTCCCACAGTGAGAGCAACTGAATGGTTCATCGTCAGTGTGAACTCGCTGGTGCTGAATCAGTTCCTCAGAGCTTTTAAAGCAGTTCACACAGTCGGAGCATTTAAAAGGTCTCTCCTCAGTGTGAACTCGCTGGTGTCTCAGATGGTGGGCTGAATTAGTGAATCCCTTCCCACACACGGAGCAGGTGAATGGCCTCTCCCCAGTGTGAACTTGCCAGTGTCTCAGCAGGTTGGATGACTGAGCGAATCCCTTCCCACACATGGAGCAGGTGAACGGCCTCTCCCCGGTGTGAACTCGCTGGTGTGTCAGCAGGTCGGATGACTGAGTGAATCCCTTCCCACACTCGGAGCAGGTGAACGGTCTCTCCCCAGTGTGACAGCGCCGATGAATTTCCAGCTGGGATGGGGAAATAAATCCCTTCCCACAGTCCCCACATTTCCACGGTTTCTCCATGGTGCGGGTGTCCTTGTGTCTCTCCAGGTTGGATGATCAGTTGAAGCCTCGTCCACACACAGAACACGTCTACGGTTTCTCCCCGCTGTGAATGGTGAGATGTTTTTTCAGGCTGTGTAACTGGTTAAAGCTCTTTCCACAGTCAGTGCACTGGAACACTCTCACTCGGGTGTGTGTGTCTCGGTGCTTTTCCAGTCACACTGATGTTTGAAATCTTTCCCCACAGACAGAACAGACAAACATTTCTCCTTCCACATTCAAAGGTGGATGATATTCAGGTCCTGATGAATTGAGTGACTCTCAGATCTTGACGTGATGTTTGGTTTGAGTTTCCCGTCTGTAAATCCTCCCCTTCTAATACCCTGTAAAAGGAGTTTACAAAAGTCATCACTGTAAGTACAGGATAGAAATTCAGAACAGACAATTCTAGTTTCTGTACAACATTCCTTCACACGTGTGGATTCTAACCCTGGGACTGTACATGGTGATCACTAAACACAAAACCCAGGCTGTTAATCATTTTCAGCTACTGGACTTAGCATGTGTCCCACAGCATCTCTCTCACTTTTAATGTGTGAATAGAGCATCACGCCTGCAAACCTGATTTTAAACTTAAATTCACTCACCAAATGTATTTAACAAAAGATGAACAAGTAAACACGTCACAGCCCACTAATCCAGCTCTACATTCACAGGAGGAAGCCTGTTATCGAACTCCTCAAGTGGATGAAATAAAGAAAGATCCCAAATGGAAGAGTTCCTCGAATCCTTTGTAAAGACCTTTCAAATCATGACCGGTTCCTTCCTTATTCTAGAATTCCCCATCCCTGTGGGAGTCGATATTGGTCAAAAACTGCTAATTGGACATTTTTAACCGATTTTTCAGCTGTTTCAAGCTGACCAGGTCCTTCACTCAGAGAATCTCCAAGGAGACTCTTTGATTTAAACACAGCTCTCCCCTCTTTTATATCCGGGAGTAGATTACTGGGAATTTGAATACCTGACCACTCAAATTTAAAAGGGCCAGTCAGTGATACACAGACTGAACCAATCACACAGCTCTGGGTCAGTTTGAATGATTCCTCTCTCCAGCCTGTAACCGATGAAACTTGTAACATTGAGGCTGAAATTCCACTTCCGGGTGTCGGATTCCAGCCCTGGGACTGTACATGGGGATTCCAACCCTGGAACCGGGGGTGTTTTAATAATGGGGCCTGGGGCCGCACTCGGGGTGTGTGCAGCCCGCGTCCCCCCGGGGTTTATTAACCCGCTCCCTGAGCTCTCTCACCTGATGTGTCAGCGGCTGCTGCCAAGGTCCGCGCATGCTCAGCTCACCTTCTGTTGTTCAGGTTTAAAGGTCAAGCCCCGCCCCTCACACACTCCGATTGGTTGGAGGACCCGCCGGCCTGCTCGGTCCTCCAGTCCCGCCCCGCTCTTCCTATTGGTCCGAGCCCCGTCAATCACCCGGGCAGTGGGAGCTGAGCATGCGCGGACCTTGGCAGCAGCCGCTGACACATCAGGTGAGAGAGCTCAGGGAGCGGGTTAATAAACCCCGGGCGGACGCGGGCTGCACACACCCCGAGTGCGGCCCCAGGCCCCATTATTAAAACACTCAACATTATCCGCTTCACAAACACCCGGGGTGGGCCTCAGGCCCCGAGCAAGAGCCTCCGGGCCGGGCGTTTGCCCCGAGCGGGGCGGCAGCTGCGGGGCTTTCTCCCGGTGACAGGCCCGGGTTAACGGCCGCCATCTTGACAGGCTCAGGGGGCAGCAGGGCGCATGCGCGGCCTCCTTGGCCAGGAACCAGGAGGAGAGAATCTTGTCCATTTCTATCCTGGACTCACAGTCATGGCTTTTGGAAATTCCTTTTACAGGCTGTGAGAAGGGCAGCATTTACACACCGCAAACTCAAACCAAACATCACATCAAGATCTGACAGAGTCACTCCTTTCATCAGGACCCGAATATCATCGGCCTTTGAATGTGGAAGGAGAAATGTTTGTCTGTGGGAAAAGATTTCAAACATCAGTGTGACTGGAAAAGCACCGAGACACACACACCCGAGTGAGAGTGTTCCAGTGCACTGACTGTGGAAAGAGCTTTAACCAGTTACACAGCCTGAAAAAACATCACACCATTCACAGTGGGGAGAAACCGTACCCGTGTTGTGTGTGTGGACGAGGCTTCAGCTGATTGTCCAACCTGGAGAGACACAAGGACACCCGCACCATGGAGAAACCGTGGAAATGTGGGGACTGTGGGAAGGGATTCAATTACCCATCTGAGCTGGAAACTCATCGACGCAGTCACACTGGGGAGAGGCCGTTCACCTGCTCCGTGTGTGGGAAGGGATTCACTCAGTCATCCAGCCTCCATACACACCAGCGAGTTCATACTGGAGAGTGGCGGTTCACCTGCATTGAATGCGGGAAGGGATTTACTGCTTTATCAACCCTCGTGACACACCAGCGAGTTCACACTGATAATAGACCTTTTAAATGTTCTGACTGTGAGAAGAGCTTTAAAAGCACAAAGGATCTGTTGACACACCAACGAGTTCACACTGGGGAGAGGCCGTTCACCTGCTCCATGTGTGGGAAGGGATTCACTCAGTCATCCCACCATCTGACACATCAACTTGTTCACTCTAATAACAAACCTTTTAATTGTTCTGACTGTGAGAAGTGCTTTAAAAGTAAAAAGGATTTATTGACACACCTACGCACCCACACTGGGGAGAGGCCATTCACTTGCTCCGTGTGTGGGAAGGGATTCACTTGTTCATCCCACCTCCTGACACACCAACTTGTTCACTCTGATAAGAGACCGTTTCAATGTTCTGACTGTGAGAAGAGCTTTAAAAGCAAACAGCACCTGCTGAAACACCAACACACTCACACTGGGGAGAGGCCGTTCATCTGCACATGTGTGGGAAGGGATTCACCCGATCATCCCACCTGTTGAGACACCAGCGAGTTCACACTGGGGAGAGGCCGTTCATGTGCACTGAGTGTGGGAAGGGATTCACTGATTTATCTGACCTTCTGACACACCAGCGAGTTCACACCGGGGAGAGACCGTTCACCTGCTGTGTGTGTGGGAAGGGATTCACTCAGTCATCCCACCTCACCGAACACCAAGATGTTCACACTGATGAGAGACCTTTTGAATGTTCTGACTGTGAGAAGAGCTTTAAAAGCACAAGTGGTCTGCTGAAACACCAACGCACTCACACTGGGGAGAGGCCATTCACCTGCTCCCTATGTGGAAAAAGATTTACTGATTCATCCTACCTGCTGACACACCAGCGAGTTCACACTGGGGAGAGGCCGTTCACCTGCTCCACGTGTGGGAAGGGATTCACGGATTCCTACAACCTGCTGGCACACCAACCTGTTTACACTGGGGAGTGGCTGTTCACCTGCTCCCTGTGTGGGAAGGGATTCACTCAGTCATCCTCCTTACTGAGACACCAGCGAGTTCACGACCGACTGCAGGGGTTGGATTCTGCTGTTATTGGTGCTGTTAATCACATCCAGGACTGAACCATGTTCACTCTGACAGTTGGGGTTTGTTTCTGCTGATGTTGATAACCGTATAACTGGGCTGGAGTTTAATATTCTGGATATCTGTCAAATAAATCAGCTTTGTTTCAAACACACTTTGTGTCGAGTCTGTGATGTCTCCATGATAAGAGGAGACTAATTGATGTCCTGTTACTGACTGCTCCATTTTTGGGCCGTTTCTCCTTTCTTACTCTGGATTATTTCGGTTCTGATCTAATTGGCCTTCTACCATCCTGGGAGTCCCACAATACAACGATAATGGAGTTGTTGACTAATCACAGCGATCAGTCTCTATCAATGAGTCTACAACAGACCCAGACATGAGGCGAGGAAAACCCCAGTGGTGGAGAGCTTTAGGAGCCATCGGACCAAAGTCACCTCTTCCTCCCGAGCATTCTACACTTACCACACGTCATGTCTCAAATTACTCACACACTGTGTCCCAAAATCTTATTCTATGAATGAAATCGGTCCAATTTACATTTGAATGAATCAACAGTAACTGCTTCCACCATCTCCCTAGGGAGCCTGTCCCATAGATTGACCACTCACTCACTGAAATATTGTTTTCACAGATTGGGTTTGAATTTACCCCCTTCAAGCGCAGGCCCTGTCCTCTGGTTCTACTGTTCTGGACAGGGTGAAATAACTTGTCATGCTCGACATTATCCAGTCCCTTTAGAATCCTAAAAACAGCAATCCTATCACCTCTCCACCTTCTCTTTCCAGTGTGAACAGGCCCAGTTTACATAACCTGGACATGTTGGCTCGATACTCAGTTAAATTCTGACACAAACCCTTTGATGCTTCTTAACTTGCATTAACCGACACTTCACAGAACCCTAGAATGATACAGCACAGAAGGAGGCCATTCGGCCCATCGTGCCTGTGCGGCTCTCTGAAAGAGCCATCCAATTACAAAAGCAAAATACTGCGGATGCTGGAAATCTGAAATAAAGAGAGAAAATGCTGGAAATCCTCAGCAGATCAGGCAGTGTCTGTGGAGAGAGAAACAGAGTTAATGTTTCAGGTCACAGACCTTCCATCAGAACCTTTCATCACACATTATAATTTAATGTATTATTCACTCTGGTTTAAGCTTATATTGTGGTTAATAACGGCAAACTCTGTTGTTTCTCCTGATCTGATTACAGTTTCCAACCAGTCGATTCAGTGGAATGTCCTATCAGTGTTGCCATGGCGATCTGTCTGCAGTGAAATGCCTGTTTGACTTCTTGAAAGTGCAAAGTATCTGCTGACACACCAACACACTCACACTGGGGAGAGGCCGTTCACCTGCTCCATGTGTGGGAAGGGATTCAGTCTATCATCCAACCTGCGGACACACCAGCGAGTTCACACTGGGGAGAGGCCATTCACCTGCTCCGTGTGTGGGAAGGGATTCACTCAGTCGTCCAACCTGCGGACACACCAGCGAGTTCACAAGTGACTGTAGGGGTTGGATTCTGCTGTTATTGCTGCTGTTAATCACATCCAGGACTGAACCATGTTCATTCTGACAGTTGGGGTTTGTTTCAGCTGATGTTAGTAACCCCTATAACTGGGCTGGAGTTTAATCTGTTTCAATGTCAAATAAATGAGCTTTGTTTCACACACACGCAGTGTGTCGGGTCCTTGATATCTCGACAATAAGACGAGCTGATTGAGGACTTGTTACAAACTGAGTGGAATCCATTTGAGAACTGAGTTCCCACAACTTTCTAAAAGATGGATCTACTAGATGTCCAAGTCTGACAGGACAGAAAATTCTATTATATCACAGGGTCTACTTCAATCATCCAGGGCAGTGAGTCCCTGTAACATTGGATTTTAACCTATGGGAAATATTCTGATAATCTGTTATTGTCACAGGACAAAGCAGCCTTGTTACTTTAACATCAGTTTAATCAAACTCAATGGACAATCCGATCTCCAAAGGGAAACGTCTCCTTAAAGCTGACGGTGTCGGCAGTTCTGCAGCTCATTTCTCAGTGTGAGCGTGTCAGAATGAAAAGCTTTAACAACAGCCGATGTTTCACAAAGGGAGACCTCACCAGACCAAAGGCCATTGGTGGAGTTTAATGGGCTGTGTGTGTCACGGGGCTACAGGAGGCCATTTTTAACTGAAGGAAAACTGGTCACAGCAAACAGAGAGTTTAACAGACTGTCCCTGGTCCACTCGAACCCCCACCTTCTCTCTCTCTCACTATTTATGGGCACTGCTGCAGTAATTGCTCCTCTGACCTTTCCTCTCTTGTCCCTCCTACACCCCTAATACACGGCCCGACACAATCTCCCTCCCCCTACATCCTCACTGTGCTGGAATCCACACCAGTCTCCCCATCTGCTCCTTGTTCTCTCCCTGGATCCTAAAACTACTGAACTCACTCTTCCCCTCCTGAAGTCTACAGACTCTAAAACTGAAGCTTGGTGTCCCTCAGTCCCGACTCCTTGATTTACCTCCCCTTCTCTCCTCCTCTTTCCCCCTTGGTTGTGTTCCACACTCTGGGCCTTGGGCCTTGGGCCTTCCCCGGGGATTCTCAGTATGAACAGGTGGGATGTGTTTGGAGACAGGGTGTCTCCGCTCTCCACCTTTAAAGGGACAAGGAGACGACCAGCTGGGCTGAATGGCCCTGCTTTATGACATCACTGCAGCTCCTAGCAACCAACCTCCCTGAGCCCTGCTCATTATGGGCTGGGTTTAGCTCAGTGCTGTTACAGGAAGGGAAACAGGAGCAGGATTCGCCCCGTGTGGAGCCCAGGATTAATGGGGAGAGGTACAGGATCAATTTATACCTTATTGAGTGAGAAATGTCATTGTCCCGGACACTCCCTGTCCCTCGGTATCTGTGTCGGGGAGCGGCTGATGGGTTTACTCTGTATCTAACCCGTGCTGTACCCGACTGGAGAGTGTTTGATGCTGACACTAGGGGCTCAGCTCCACGAGCACCACATTTAACCCAAAGATGATCTGATAAACCCATCAGCTTCTCCCCTGGACACAGGTCCTGAAGGACAGGGAGTGTCTCTGATATTTTGGTCGGTGTCATTGAACAACTTTAAACACCTCGCTCACATCTCCTCTCACCCTGCTTTGTTCGAATGAGAAGTGCCCCAGTTTCTCTCATCTCTCCTCCTGGGAAAGAGAAGTTCGCCTCAGTTAGAAACTCAAACAGGCGCTTCACTGCAGACAGGTCATCATGAGGAAACATTTCTTTACCCAGCGAGTTATTATGATCTGAAATGCACTGCCTGAAAGGGTGGAGGAAGCAGATTCAAGAGTAACTTTCAAAAGAGAATTGGATAAATATTTGAAGGGAAAACATTTACCGGGATATGGGGAAAGAGCAAGGGAGTGGGACTAATTGGATAGCTCTCCCAAAGAGCTGGCACAAGCATGATGGGCCGAATGGCCACCTTTTGTGCTGTATCGTTCTCTGATTCTCTTTAACTAAAGCCTCTCATCCGTGGTATAACCTCAGTGAATTTATTCTGCAGCCTCTCTGTGACCCCGACATCCTTCCTAGTGTAAGATTCCCAAAACTTATTCTAACTGCAGCCGAACCGATGGTTTTATTTTCTACGCCCCATTTATAAAAAATCTCGGGTAACATTTTTAAACCGCTTTATAAACTTGTCCTCCAACTTTTAAAGATTTGTGTATCTGATCTCCCTGTAGATTTTAGAGATATTAACATAACATGGCTGAAATACATTGAGATCAAGTGTCTGATATAATGTGTATTTTGGGAAAGAGAAGTTTAGTCGGAGTTAGAAACTCAAACAGGCGTTTCACTGCAGACAGGTCGCCATGGCAACACTGATAAGACATTCCATTCACTGAATCGACTGGTTGGAATCTGTAATCAGATCAGGGGAAAGAACAGGGTTTGTCTGTTATTAACCACAATATAAGCTCAGAATCACAGAATGGTTACAGCACAGAAGGAGGACATTCAGCCCATCGAGCCCGTGCCGGCTCTCTGCAATAGCACTTCAGCTAGTCCCACTCCCCGCCCTTTCCCCTTAGCCCTGCAAATATTTTTCCTTCAGGTACTTATCCAATTCCATTTTGAAAGCCGTGATTGAATCTGCCTCCACCACCCTTTCAGGCAGTGCATTCCAGATCCTAACCACTCGCTGCGTAAAAAAGTTTTTCCTCATGTCGCCTTTGGTTCTTTTGCCAATCACCTTAAATCTGTGTCCTCTGGTTCTCAACCCTTCCGCCAATGAGAACAGTTTGTCTCTCTCTACTCTGCCTAGACCCCTCGTGATTTTGAACACCTCTATCAAATCTCCTCTCACCCTTCTCTGCTCTAAGGAGAACAACCCCAGCTTCTCCAGTCTATCCACGTAACTAAAGTCCCTCATCCCTGGCCTCATTCTTGTAAATCTTTTCTGCACCATCTCTAAGGCCTTCACATCCTTCCTAAAGTGTGGTGCCCAGAATTGGACACAATACTCCAGTTGAGGCCGAACCAGTGTTTTATGAAGGTTCATCATAACTTCTTTGCTTTTGTTGCCTCTTGTTGCTGGCTCCAGGCACTGGAGCGGTTCCTGTGTGTTCAGCTCTCAGCTGCAGTCAGTACCTGGGCCGGGCTCAGCACATCTATGTCCACGTTGTCATATTGACACGGAGGGCTGTGCAGGCTTCTCGTCCACCTCAGTCAGGGCGAGAGGTCTCGACCACTCGTGCAAGTCTACGGGCATGTTGTGGCCGCACTGCGGACAGCCCGGGCTTAGGCTGCGCGAGCTGGAGCCGCGTGAGCTACACTGGAGAAGGTTGAGATACCAGAAATAGTGGGGAACCAAGGGGCTAATGAGAGTGAGGAACTTAAAGTAATTCATATCAGTCGAGAAAAAGTACTTGAGAAACTAATGGGACTAAAAGCCGACAAATCCCCTGGACCTGATGGCCTACATCCTAGGGTTCTAAAAGAGGTGGCTACAGAGATAGTGGATTCATTGGTTGTGATCTTCCAAAATTCCCTAGATTCTGGAAAGGTCCTCGTGGAATGGAAGGTAGCAAATGTAACCCGCTATTCAAGAAAGGAGGGAAGAGAGAAAACAGGGATCTACAGGCCAGTTAGCCTGACATCAGTCCTCGGGAAAATGCTGGAATTTATTAAGGAAGTGGAACAGGGCACTTAGAAAATGATAATATGATTAGGCAGAGTCAGCATGGTTTTATGAAAGAGAAATCGTGTTTGCATAAAGCTCAAAAGTGGGTTCCAAATCATTAATGCTCCAGCTTCCAAGATTGGGAAGTGAACAGCTGTGAAATGGTAGGTTTTATACCACTTTTGCAGCTTTCACCTATTCACAGCAATCCACAGTCATTGAGAACACGACATACTCACCTGACGTGATAGCCGCTCTCCGGGAACCTCGTTATAAACCTGGTAAAATGGTAATTACATGGGAAAATGGTGCTTAACTACCTTTTAACAAGCTTTAAAGTATCTAAATTGGCTGACCAGCCGCTTGGTGTCGGGTCTGTTCAGGGATGACAGACCCGACACTTAGGAAACTCACAAGGAGGGGGTTCAGAGCGGGATACCGACCCGGTCAATCTTTGTGGATTTGACAGCAGACCCGCCTCCAAACCTGCACTCTGAGAGCCGGCAAAATTCAGCCCTTGGAGTACTGCGTACAGTTCTGGTCGCCATATTATGAAAAGGATATAGAGGCACTGGAGAGAGTTCAGAGAAGATTTAGAAGGATGATACCAGAAATATGAGGGTATACATATCAGGAAAGGATGAACAGGCTGTGGGTCTCTTTTCTCTTGAAAAAAGGCTGAGCGGTGACCTAATAGTGGTCCTTAAAATTCTGAAAAATGTTGAAAGAGTGGATACAGAGAGAATGTTTCCACTTGTGGGGAAGAGCATAACTAGAGGCCATCAATATAAGATAGTCACCAAGAAATCCAATAGGGAATTTAGAAGAAACTTCTTTACCCAAAGAGTGGTGAGAATGTGGAACTCGCTACCACAGGGAGCGGTTGAAGCGAATAGTATCGATGCATTTAAGGGGAGGCTAGCCAGGCAGATGAGTGAGAAGGGAATAGAGGGTTACGCTGATAGATTTAGATGAGGAAAGACGGGAGGAGGCTCGAGTGGAGCATAAACGCCGGCATGGACTGGTTGGGCCGAATGGCCTGTTTCTGTGCCGTATATCCTGCGTAATCCAATGTAATTCCAACAATCTCAGTTTTACAATTTTCAATTCACTATTTCCTGTAAACCAATTTTTAAAACCTGAGCCAGTGTGTTGTGAGACAAAGAGCCTTGTGTCCAATAAGGGGAATAAAGGCCCACAGCCTCCCCTGGCCCCGGGCCCTGAACAAGGGACTGGAGAAACTCGCTGCCCCGCGGATCAGACAATCAGCCGGCGCTAGTCCCGCCCCTCGGGCTCCCCGATTGGTTGGAGGACCCGCCGCCGGCTCGCTCCTCCAGCCCCGCCCCACTCGCTCTCTATTGGTCGGAAGCTCCCGTCAATCAGGCCGTGGACCTGGGTCACGTGTCCCTCACCGACTTTACAAAGAAAGCCCCGCGCGGTCGCTGGGCGGAGCAGCAGGTCGGCAGGAGCGGGATTGGGAGATTAATAAACTGCGGGTAGGCCGCGCCGCAGGGTTTATAAAGTTGGAGAACGGCCTCAGGCCCGAATGAGATCCCGCGGCCCGGTCTGTATTCCGCCGGACGGCAGCGGTGAGGCTTTTTCTCGGAGACAGGCCCGGGTTACGCGCCGCCATCTTGGTGGAGGAAAGACGAACCGATTCCACCGACAACACGGCGCATGCGCGGCCATCTTGGTAAAGGAACAGTGAGTGGGCGGGGCTTCAGGGTCCCAGTGACCAGGAGAGACAATCATTGACTCATTGATTTTATTCTCACTCTGCACACAGCGGCTGTGGAACTGAACCCAACCAGAGTAGAGGGAGGGAGAAAACTGGGAGTGGAGGAAAGAAATGTTGGAGATGGTGCGATGGGTTTGGATTTCAGCACAGGGAGGAGGGAGAGAGTGTGGGACGGGGATTTACAGCTTTGGGGGAACAAGAGAGGTAAAAATGTTCCATAGAAACTAGAATTGTCTGTTCTGAATTTCTATCCTGTACTTACAGTGATGTCTTTTGCAAACTCCTTTAATAGGGTGTTCAAAGGGCAGGATTTGCAGACGGGAAACTCAAACCAAACATCACATCAAGATCTGACAGAGTCACTCCATTCATCAGGACCTGAATATCATCGGCCTTTGAATGTGGAAGGACAAATGTTTGTCTGTTGTGTCCGTGGGAAAAGATTTCAAACATCAGTGTGACTGGAAAAGCACCGAGACACACACACCCGAGTGAGAGTGTTCCAGTGCACTGACTGTGGAAAGAGCTTTAACCAGTTACACAGCCTGAAAAAACATTGCACCGTTCACAGCGGGGAGAAACCGTACACGTGTTCTGTGTGTGGACGAGGCTTCAACTGATCGTCCAACCTGGAGAGAGACAAGGACACCCACACCATGGAGAAATGTGAGGACTGTAAATGTGAAGACTGTGGGAAGGGATTCAATTACCCGTCAGATCTGGAAAAACATCGACGAAGTCACACCGGGGAGAGGTCGTTCACCTGTTCCGTGTGTGGGGAGGGATTCACTCAGAGATGCAACCTTCTCAGACACCAGCGAGTTCACACTGGGGAGAGGCCATTCACCTGCTCCGTGAGTCGGGAGAGATTCACTCAGTCATCCGACCTTCTGACACACCAGCGAGTTCACACTGGGGAGAAGCCGTTCACCTGTTCCGTGTGTGAGAAGGGATTCACTCATTCATCCAACATGCTGAAACACCAGCGAGTTCACAAGTGACTGCAGGGGTTGGATTCTGCTGTTATTGCTGCTGTTAATCACATTCGGGACTGAACCATGTTCATTTTGACAGTTGGGGATTGTTTCTGCTGATGTTAATAACCCCTATAACTGGGCTGGTGTTTAATATTCTGGATATATAGCTGATTGACTTGTTGGGGCTGCAGTGTCCCTTTAAGAACCGCAGTCTGTGATCATTCCCCTTAATTCAGGGACTCTCGTCAGAAATTTGTTTCCAATAAATTTATGAACTTTTACTTCAGTCCTAAATTGATCTTTGGTACAAAATCTACAATTCACTGTCTGAAAGATTCCATTGATTAACATCTCCAATTAGAAAATGCTGATTAATCCTTGCTGACAAAACTTACTGACTTGCACATTACACAAAGTGGCACCTCCATTATCCACCAGAAAGAAGGGGAATGGGAATTGGTGGAGAATCGAGAGTCCCCAAATGTTGCCCCTCCCGTCTGGTACAGCAATCCCCTCGGCACAGGAATGGAGACAAGTCCAATCCAAGTAACAGGCTGAGTTTAATCTTTCTGGGCCTGTGGGATTGGTTTATATCAGACAGAAGGAGATTGGTGTCAGTGACTGTGGGGCTGGTTTATATCAGACAGGAGGAGATTGGTGTCAGTGACTGTGGGGCTGGTTTATATCAGACAGGAGGAGATTGGTGTCAGTGACTGTGGGGCTGGTTTATATCAGACAGGAGGAGATTGGTGTCAGTGACTGTGGGGTTGGTTTATATCAGACAGGAGGAGATTGGTGTCAGTGACTGTGGGGTTGGTTTATATCAGACAGGAGGAGATTGGTGACAGTGACTGTGGGGTTGGTTTATATCAGACAGGAGGAGATTGGTGTCAGTGACTGTGGGGCTGGTTTATATCAGACAGGAGGAGATTGGTGTCAGTGACTGTGGGGTTGGTTTATATCAGACAGGAGGAGATTGGTGTCAGTGACTGTGGGGTTGGTTTATATCAGACAGGAGGAGATTGGTGTCAGTGACTGTGGGTTGGTTTATATCAGACAGGAGGAGATTGGTGTCAGTGACTGTGGGGCTGGTTTATATCAGACAGGAGGAGATTGGTGTCAGTCACTGTGGGGCTGGTTTATATCAGACAGGAGGAGATTGGTGTCAGTGTCTGTGGGTTTGGTTTATATCAGACAGGAGGAGATTGGTGTCAGTGACTGTGGGGTTGGTTTATATCAGACAGGAGGAGATTGGTGTCAGTGACTGTGGGGTTGGTTTATATCAGACAGGAGGAGATTGGTGTCAGTGACTGTGGGGTTGGTTTATATCAGACAGGAGGAGATTGGTGTCAGTGACTGTGGGGTTGGTTTATATCAGACAGGAGGAGATTGGTGTCAGTGACTGTGGGGTTGGTTTATATCAGACAGGAGGAGATTGGCTGTCAGTGACTGGGGGTTGGTTTATATCAGACGGGAGGAGATTGGTGTAATTGAATCATATCAGTTTAGGGCACAGGAGACCATTCTGCCCATCGTGTCTGTGCCGGCTGAAACGAGCTCTCCAGCCTAATCCCACTTTCCAGCTCTTGGTCCGTAGCCCTGTAGGTTACGGCACTCCAAATGCATATCCAAGCACTTCTTAAATACGATGAGGGTTTCTGCCTCTACCACCCTTTCAGGCAGTGAGTTGCAGACCCACACCACCCTCTGGGTGAAAAAAATTCTCAACTCCCCTCTGATCCTGATACAAATTACTTTAAATCTGTGCCCCCTGGTTATTGACCTCCCTGCTAAGGGAAATAGGTCCTTCCTATCCACTCAATCTAGGCCCCTCATAATTTTATACACCTCAATTAAATCTCCCTTCAGCCTCCTCTCTTACAAAGGAAGTAACCCCAGCTGATCCAATCTTTCCTCATAGTTAAAATTCTCCAGACCTGGCAACATCCTCGTAAATCTCCTCTGTACCCTCTCCAGTGCAATCATAGAAACATAGAAGATAGGAGCAGGAGTAGGCCATTCGGCCCCTCGAGCCTGCTCCGCCATTCGATGAGATCATGGCTGATCATCCAAATTCAGTACCCTGTACCTGCTTTCTCCCCATATCCCTTGATCCCTTTAGCTTTAAGAAATATATCTAACTCATTCTTGAATATATTTAATGACTTGGCCTCAACTACCTTCTGTGGTAGAGAATTCCACAGGTTCACCACTCTCTGGGTGAAGAAATTCTTCCTCATTTCTGTCCTAAATGGCTTACCCCTTATCCTTAGATTATGACCCCTGGTTCTGGACTCTCCGACCATCGGGAACATTCTTCCTGCATCTAGTTTGTCCAGACCTGTCAGAATTTTATATGTTTCGATGAGATCCCCTCTCATTCTTCTATACTCCAGCGAGTATAAGCCCAATTGACCCAATCTCTCCTCATATGTCATTCCTGCCATCCCAGGTATCAGCCTTGTGAATCTTCGCTGAACTCCTTCCATGGCAAGAACTTCCTTCCTCAGATAAGGCGACCAAAACTGCACACTGTACTCAAGGTGTGGTCTCACCAAGGCCCTGTACAACTGCAGCAGGACATCCCTGTTCCTATACTCAAACCCTTTCGCTATGAAGGCCAACATACCATTTGCCTTCTTCACCGCCTGCTGCACCTGCATGCTTACCTTCAGCGACTGGTGCACAAGGACACCCAGGTCTCGTTGCACTTCCCCTTCTCCCAATCTATTGCCATTCAGATAATAGTCTGCCTTTCTGTTTTTGACACCAAAGTGGATAACCTCGCATTTATCCACGTTATATTGCATCTGCCATGCTTCTGCCCACTCACCCAACCTGTCAAAATCATCCTGGAGTTCCTCAGTATCCTCCTCGGAGCACACACGCCCACCCAGCTTTGTGTCATCTGCAAACTTGGAGATATTACATTTAGTTCCCTTATCCAGATCATTAATGTATATTGTGAATAGCTGGGGTCCAAGGACCGAACCCTGCGGTACCCCACTCGTCACTGCCTGCCACTCGGAAAAAGACCCATTAATTCCTACTCTCTGCTTTCTGTCTGCCAACCAGTTCTCTATCCAAGTCAATACCTTGCCCCCAATCCCATGTGCCTTAACTTTACATGTTAATCTCTTATGCGGGACCTTATCGAAAGCCTTTTGAAAGTCCAAATACACCACATCTACTGGTTCTCCCTTATCTATTTTCCCACTTACATCCTCAAAAAATTCCAGTAGATTAGTCAAGCACGATTTACCTTTTGTAAATCCATGTTGACTTTGTCCGATCCTGTCACTGTTTTTCAAGTGCTCAGCTATTACATACTTTATAATAGACTCTAGCATTTTCCCCACTACCGATGTCAGGCTTACCGGTCTGTAATTCCCCGCTTTCTCTCTACCACCCTTTTTGAATAGCGGGGTAACATTAGCTACCCTCCAATCCATGGGTACAGTTCCAGATTCCATCAAATGTTGGAAGATGATCAGCAATGCATCTACTATTTCTAGGGCCACTTCCTTAAGTACCCTAGGATGTAGATTATCAGGCCCTGGGGATTTATCGGCCTTCAATCCCGTCAATTTCCCTAACACCATTTCCCTGCAAATACTGATTTCTTTCAGTTCCTCCCTTTCATCAGACCGTATGTTCTCCAAGATCTCTGGTAGGTTATTTGTGTCCTCCTTTGTGAAGACATAACCAAAATATGCATTTAATTGGTCTGCCATTTCCTTGTTCTCCATTATAACTTCCCCCGCTTCTGACTGCAAGGGACCTACACTTGATTTCACTAATCACGTTTCCTGTAATGTGGTGACCAGAACTGTACAGTACTCTAGCTGTGGCCTAACTAGTGTTTTATACAGTTCTAGCATAACCTCCCTGCTCTTATATTCTATGCCTCGGCTAATAAAGCCAAGTATCCCGTATGCCTTCTTAACCACCTTATCTACGTGTCCTGCTACCTTCAGGGATCTGTGGACATGCACGCCAAGGTCCCTCTGTTCCTCTACACTTCTCAGTATCCTACCATTTATTGTGTATTCCCTTGCATTGTTAGCCCTCCCCAAATGTATTACCTCACACTTCTCCGAATTGAATTCCATTTGCCACTGTTCTGCCCACCTGACCAGTCCATTGATATCTTCCTGCAGTCTACAGCTTTCTTCCTCACCATCAACCATACAGCCAATTTTTGAATCATCTGCAAACTTCTTAATCATACCCCCCTACATTGAAGTCTAAATAATTGATATATACCACAAAAAGCAAGGGACCCAGTACTGAGCCCTGCAGAACCCCACTGGAAACAGCCTTCCAGTCTCAAAAACATCCATCGACCATTACCCTTTGTTTCCTGCCTCTGAGCCAATTTTGGATCCAACTTGCCACTTTCCCTTGGATCCCATGGGCTTTTACTTTTCTGACCAGTCTGCCATGTGGGTACTTGTCAAAAGCCTTGCTAAAATCCATGTAGACTACATCAAACGTGCTACCCTCATCGACCCTCCTTGTTACCTCCTCAAAAATTCAATCAAGTTAGTCAGACACGACCTCCCCTTAACAAATCCATGGTGACTGTCCCTGATTAATCCTTGTCTTTCTAAATGATGATTTATCCTGTCCCTCAGAATTTTTTCCAACAATTTGCCCACCACCAAGGTTAGGCTGACTGGCCTGTAATTACTCGGTCTATCCCTTTCTTCCTTTTTAAACAACGGTACAATGTTAGCAGTCCTCCAGCACCACACCTGTAGGCAGAGAGGATTGAAAAATGATGGTCAGAACCTCTGCTATTTCCTCCCTTGCTTCTCTTAACAGCCTGGGACACATTTCACCCGGGCCTGGCGATTTATCCACTTTCAAAGATGCTAAACCCCTTAATACTTCCTCTCTCACTATGTTTGTCTCATCTAATATTTCACACTCCTCCTCCTCCTCAACTACAATGTCTGCATCGTCCTTCTCTATTGTGAAGACAGACACAGAGTATTCATTAAGAACCATACCCACGTCTTCCGCCTTCACACACAAGCTTCCATTTTGCTCTCTAATCGGCCCGACTCTTTAGTTATCCTCTTGCTCTTTATGTATTTATAAAACATCTTTGGGTTTTCCTTGATTTTACTTGCCAATAAGCCCTCTCTTTGCTTTCCTAATTTCCCTTTTTAATTTCACCCCTGCACGTTCTGTACTCCTCTCGGCTTTCTGCAGTATTTAGCTCTCAGTATCTGACATAAGCTTCCCTTTTTTGCCTTATCAAACCCTGTATAGATTTGGGACTCCCACCCTTTTTCTTTGTGGGAACATATTTGCTCTGAACCCTCACTATCTCCTCCTTGAATGCCTCCCACTGCTCTGACACTGATTTACCTTCAGGTAGCTGTTTCCAGTCCACTTTTGCTGAATCACATCTCAGCTTATTAAAATTGGCCTTTCCCCAATCGAGAACTTTTACTCCTGATCTATCTTTGTCCTTTTCCATAACTACGCTAAATATAACTGAATTATGATCACTACCACCAAAATACTCTCGCACTGATACCCCTTCCAGCTTCATTGCCTAAAACTAAGTCCAGAACCACCCCCTCCCTTGTTGAGCTTGCTACATACTGGTTAAAAAAAAGTTCTCCTGAAGGCATTTTAAGTATTCTGCTCCCTCTCTCCCTTTTATACTGATTCTATCCCAGTTAATGTGAGGGTAGTTGGAATCTCCTACTATTACTGCCCTACTGTTTTTGCACGTCTCAGAAATTTGCCTAATTATTTTCTCTTCTATCTCCCTCTGTCTATTTGGGGGTCCCAGCAGTGTAACTGCCCCTTTACGTGATGTTTGGTCTGAGCTTCCTATCTGTAAATGCTCCGGGAGGGGAGGGGAAGATGTGTTTGGTGGTGGGATCACGCTGGAGGTGGCAGAAATGACAGAGGATGATCAGTTGAATGTGGAGGCTGGTGGGGTGAAAGGTGAGGACAAGGGGAACCCCATCGTGGTTCTGGGAGGGAGGGGAAGGGGTGAGAGTAGAAGTGCAGGAAATGTCAACCACGGTAGAGGGGAATCCTCGGTTGAGGAAAAGGAAGACATGTCGGAAGCACTAGTATGGAAGATGGCATCATCAGAACAGATGTGACAGAGACAGAGAAACTGGGAGAATGGAATAGATTCCTTACAGGAAGCGAGGTGGGAGGACGTGTAGTCTAGGTAGCTGTGGCAGTCAGTGGGCTTATGGTGGATGTTTGTCGACAGCCTATCCCCAGAAATGGAGACAGAGAAGTCGATGAAGGGAAGAGTCGAGATGGACCATGTGAAGGTGAGCATGCGCGGCGCTGAGAAAGCTCCATCGATAGTGGCGCATGCGCGTTGTCAGCGTCAACTTAGTGTGGTGGCTGGAGCGCTTTGTGGAGCGCGGGGGCTTGTGGGTATTGCAGCCGCCATTACTGTTGATCCTTTCAACCAACCTTCCCGTGCAAGTGCAGGAGATGCAACACCTGCCCTTTTACCTCCTCCATTCCCACCGTCCAGGGCCCCAAACACTCATTCCAGGTGAAACAGCGATTTACTTGTACTTCTTGCAATTTAGTATACTGTATTCGCTGCTCACGATGCGGTCTCCTCTACACTGGGGAGACCAAACACAGATTGGGTGACCGCTTTGCAGAACACCTCCGTTCAGTCCGTAAGGGTGACCCCGAGCTTCCGGTCGCCTGTCACTTTAATTCACCGCTCCACTCCCACTCTGACTTTGGCCTCTTACACTGTTCCAATGAAGCTCAACGTAAGCTCGAGGAACAGCATCTCATCTTTCTATTTGGCACTTTACAGCCTCCTAGACTCAACATTGAGTTCAACAATTTCAGACTATAACCTCTGCCCCTATTTTTTCAGGCGGCATCTGTTGATGATTCTGCCACCCCCATTTGCAACATTTAACCACTCCTGCCTTCCACCCTATCACAGACCGTCCCTTTTGTTCTTTCTCCCCCCCCCCCTTCCCCTGTCTCTGTACTTGCTTAAAATCTGTTACATATCCAACTTTTTCCAGTTCTGACGAAGGGTCACAGACCTGAAACGTTGACTCTGTTTCTCTCTCCACGGATGTTGCCTGGCCTGCTGAGTGTTTCCAGCATTTTCTGTTGTTATTTCAGATTTCCAGCAGCCACAGTATTTTGCTATTGTATTATTTATATCTTTCCTGAGGTGCGTTGTGTAAAACTGAACACAGTACCTGTTGGAAAATAAAGCGCTTCTACAGAGGTTGAGCATTAAACAATGACTGAATGGCTAACGCAGGCACAACCAAGTTAATCTGAGAGAATACATGCAGCTAGACGCTGATTAACTGAATACTGACCACAGAAAGCACATTCTCCAGCAAAGCCAGATGAAACAGGAAGTTAAGGCGGAAACAGAAGCAGATGTCACTTGGCAGCAAACTCGGCTCTGACTCTGAAGGTTCTGGGTTCAAATCCCACTGCGAATTTCAGCCAATGAGGGAGCTCCGGGCTGTGCCCCGCCCACTAGGTGCCGCAAGCCCCGCCCCTCCCACACTCCGATTGGTTGGAGGACCCGCCGCCCGCTCGCTCCTCCAGCCCCGCCCCGCTCTTCCTATTGGTCGGGAGCTCCCGTCAATCACCTGGGCAGTGTGAGCTGAGCATGCGCGGACCTTGGCAGCAGCCGCTGACACATCAGGTGAGAGAGCTCAGGGAGCGGGTTAATAAACCCCGGGGGGACGCGGGCTGCACACACCCCGAGTGCGGGCCCAGGCCCCATTATTAAAACACTCCACATTATCCGCCTCCCCACAACTACCCGCCAGTTTAAGACACAAACTCCGGGACAACCAGGAAGTGCTGGGAAATCCCCAGCGAGTCAGGGAGCGTCTGTAAATGGAGGACAAATGGTTACTGGTCAGGGAGCGTCTGTAAATGAAGGAGAAATGGAGACTAGTCAGGGAGCGTCTGTAAATGGAGGAGAAATGGAGACTGGTCAGGGAGCGTCTGTAAATGGAGGAGAAATGGAGACTGGTCAGGGAGCGTCTGTAAATGGAGGAGAAATGGAGACTGGTCAGGGAGCGTCTGTAAATGGAGGACAAATGGTTACTGGTCAGGGAGCGTCTGCAAATGAAGGAGAAGTGGAGACTAGTCAGGGAGCGTCTGTAAATGGAGGGGAAATTGAGAGTGGTCAGGGAGCGTCTGTAATTGAAGGAGAAATGGAGACTGGTCAGGGAGCGTCCGTAAATGGAGGAGAAATGGAGACTGGTCAGGGAGCGTCTGTAAATGAATGAAGTAGAAATGGAGACTGGTCAGGGAGCGTCTGTAAATAAGGGAGAAATGGTGACTTGTCAGGGAGCGTCTGTAAATGGAGGAGAAATGGTGACTGGTCAGGGAGCATCTGTAAATGGAGGAGAAATGGTGACTGGTCAGGGAGCGTCTGTAAATGGAGGAGAAATGGTGACAGGTCAGGGAGCGTCTGTAAATGAAGGAGAAATGGTGACTGGTCAGGGAGCAATAACATCATAAGTATTAAAATAGAAAGGGATTGTCATCTTGGATAAAATAGGAGATCTGAAATTAGCTGGCGCTCCAGGTCCAGAAGATATCCACCCAAGGGTGTTTAAAGAGATGGGACGGTGCTCTGTGAGCCCCTTGCCCGTATCTTCACCAGTTCAATAGAGTCAGGGATTGATCCCTGAGATTGGAAGGTAGTTCACGTCATTTCCATTTTCAAAACAGGGAGAAGTCAGAGCTAGAGAACTACAGGCCCATCAGTGTGACTCGATCAGAAGGAAGATGCTTGAAGGGATCCTGAGAGATGCTGTTTATGGTCACTGGGGCAGGGAAGGATCCATTAGAAATACTCACACGGCTTCTGGAAAAGAAGGTCGCGTCCAACAAACTTGCCTTAGTCGGACGTGGGACTTGCCTGTTTACTCTGCTTGATGGATCAATATAAGATAGGGTAGAGGATAGAGAATCTGCTCATCTTAACGTTGTTGATGCTCAACTCTTGGACCTATTAATTAAATAATAAGACAAGGCGTTAGCTGGAATCTAACACCCCACTTCTCTCTGCTCCTCTACTCCTCTTAAAGTTTTACTATTTAGATTTTTTAATTGAATTGGGATGTGGACATCGCGGGCAAGGCCAGCATTTATTGCCCATCCCCAGTTGCCATTGAGAAGCTGGTCTTGAGCTGCCTTCATGAATCGCTACAGTCCGTGTGGTGAAGGTGCTCCCACAGTGCTGTTATATAGGGAGTTCCAGGATTTGGAACCAGCGACGATGAAGGAACAGCGATATATTTACAAGTCAGGATGGTGTGTGTAACTTGGAGGGGAACTTGCAGGTGGTGGTGTTCCCATGTGCCTGCTGTCCTTGTCCTTCTAGGTGGAAGAGGTCGCGGTTTTGGGAGGTGCTGTCGAAGAAGCCTTGGTGAGTTGCTGCAGTGCATCTTGTAGATGGTACACCCTGCAGCCACGGTACGCCGGTGGTGGAGGGAGTGAATGTTTAAGGTGGTGGATGGGGAGCCGATCAAGCGGGCTGCTTTGTCCTGAATGGTGTCGAGCCTCTTGAGTGTTGTTGGAGCCGCACTCATCCAGGCAAGTGGAGAGTACTTCCATCAGACTCCTGACTTATGCCTTGTAGATGTGGAAAGGCTTTGGGGAGTCAGGAGGTGAGACACTCACCGCAGAATATCCAGCCTCTGACCTGCTCTTGTAGCCACAGTATTTATGTGGCTGGTCCAGTTAAGTTTCTGGTCAATGGTAACCCCCAGGATGTTGATGGTGGGGGATTCGGTGATGGTAATGCCGTTGAATGTCAAGGGTCTGTGGTTAGACTCTCTCTTGTTGGAGATAGTCAATGCCTGGCACTTGTGTGGCACGAATGTTACTTGCCACTTATCAGCTCAAGCCTGAATGTCATTCATATCTTGCTGCATGCGGGCACAGACTACTTCATTAACTGAGGAGTTGTGAATGGAATTGATCACTGTGCAATCATCAGTGAACATCCCCACTTCTGACCTTATAAGAACATAAGAACATAAGAAATAGGAGCAGGAGTAGGCCAATCGGCCCTTCGAGCCTGCTCCGCCATTCAATAAGATCATGGCTGATCTGATCCTCACCTCAAATCTAAAGAACACAAGAAGTAGGAGCAGGACCCGGCCACTCAGCCCCTGGGCCCGCTACGCCACCCACAGGGCCTCGACCGATCCGAACTCAGCCTCATGTCCAATTTCCTGCCCGCTCCCCGTAACCCCTAATTCCCTTTACTTCTAGGAAACTGTCTATTTCTGTTTTAAATTTATTTAATGATGTAGCTTCCACAGCTTCCTGGGGCAGCAAATTCCACAGACCTACTACCCTCTGAGTGAAGAAGTTTCTCCTCATCTCAGTTTTGAAAGAGCAGCCCCTTATTCTAAGATTATGCCCCCTAGTTCTAGTTTCACCCATCCTTGGGAACATCCTTACCACATCCACCCGATCAAGCCCCTTCACAATCTTATATGTTTCAATAAGATCGCCTCTCATTCTTCTGAACTCCAATGAGTAGAGTCCCAATCTACTCAACCTCTCCTCGTATGTCCACCCCCTCATCCCGGGGATTAACCGAGTGAACCTTCTTTGTACTGCCTCGAGAGCAAGTATGTCTTTTCTTAAGTATGGACACCAAAACTGTATGCAGTATTCCAGATGCGGTCTCACCAATACCTTATATAACTGCAGCAATACCTCCCTGTTTTTATAATCTATCCCCCTAGCAATAAAAGCCAACATTCCATTGGCCTTCTTGATCACCTGCTGCACCTGCATACTAACTTTTTGATTTTCTTGCACCAGGACCCCCAGATCCCTTTGTACTGCAGTACTTTCCAGTTTCTCGCCATTAAGATAATAACTTGCTCTCTGATTTTTCCTGCCAAAGTGCATAACCTCACATTTTCCAATATTGAATTGCATCTGCCAAATCTCTGCCCACTCACCCAGCTTGTCTATATCCCCTTGTAGGTTTTTTATGTCCTCCTCACTTTCTACTTTCCCTCCCATCTTTGTATCATCTGCAAACTTTGATATGTTACACTCGGTCCCCTCCTCCAAATCGTTAATATAGATTGTAAAGAGTTGGGTATGGTAAGAGAAGGACATTGGTGAAACAGCTGAAGATGGTTAAGCCTAGGACACTGCCTTGAGGCACTCCTGCAGCGATGTCCTGGGGCTGAGATGATTGACCTCCAACAATCACAACTATCTTCCTTTGTGCTAGGTATGACTCCAGCCAGTGGAGAGTTTCCCCCTGATTCCCATTGGCTTCTTTTTTACAAGGGCTCCTTGATGCCACGCTCGGTCAAATGCTGTCTTGATGTCAAGGGCAGTCACTCTCACCTCACCTCTGCAATTCAGCTCTTCTGTCCATGGCTGCAGGGTGACAATGCCTGGGAATTAAACATACCAGGTTATTTAACGATCAGGAAGGACAGGCAGGAAGGAAGGGGAGGTGGGGTGGCTATGTTAATAAAGGAAGGAATCACTGTAATACAGAGTAATGATATTGGGTCAAAAAATCATGATAATGAAACAGTTTGGGTGGAGATAAGGAATAATAAGGGGAAAAAAACACTAGTGGGCGCAGTCTATAGGCCTCCGAACAGTTGCAACTCTGTTGGACGGAGTATCAATCAGGAAATAGTTGAGGCATGTAATAAGGGAACATCTATAATTATGGGGGATTTTAACTATCATATTAATTGGACAAATCAAATGGGGCAGGGCTGCCTTGAGGATGAGTTCATTGAGTGTATTAGGGATGGGTTTCTTGAGCAGTATGTAACTGAACCGACCAGGGGGCAAGCAACCTTAGATCTGGTCCTGTGTAATGAGGCAGGATTAATTAAAAATGTCCTAGTAAAGGATCCCCTTGGAATGAGTGACCATAACATGGTTGAATTCCATATTCAATTAGAGGGTGAGAAGGTTGGATCTCAAACAAGCGTGCTAAGCTTGAATAAAGGAGACTATGAAGGTATGCGAGCGGAATTGAGTAGAGTGGATTGGGAAAATAGATTAAAGGGTAAGACGACACATGATCAGTGGTGTACATTCAAGGAGTTATTTTACAACTTCCAAAAAAAATATATTCCACTGAAAAGAAAAGGGTGTAAAAGAAAGGACAGTCATCCGTGGCTAAGTAAAGAAATTAAGGATAGTATTCGACTAAAAACAAGGGCATATAAGGTAGCGAAATCTAGTGGGAGGACAGAGGATTGGGAAAACTTTAAAAGGCAGCAAAAAATAATAAAAAGATTGATTAAGAAAGGGAAGATAGATTATGAAAGTAAATTAGCAAAAAATATAAAAACAGATAGTAAGAGTTTTTATAGTTATATAAAAAGAAAAAGGGTGGCTAAAGTAAATGTTGGTCCCTTAGAGGATAAGACCGGGAAATTAATGGTGGGAAATATGGAGATGGCAAAAACACTGAATGAATATTTTGTATCAGTCTTTACAGTAGAGGACACTAAGAATATCCCAACACTGGACAAACAGGGGGCTATAGGGGGAGAGGAGCTAAACACGATCAAAATCACTAAGGACGTGGTACTCGGTAAAATAATGGGACTCAAGGCGGATAAATCACCTGGACCTGATGGCTTACATCCTAGAGTCTTGAAGGAAGTGGCGGTAGGGATTGTAGATGCATTGGTAATAATTTTTCAAAACTCCCTGGATTCCGCTAAGGTCCCGGCAGACTGGAAAACTGCTAATGTAACACCCTTATTTAAAAAGGGCAGTAGACAGAAGGCTGGTAACTATAGACCGGTTAGCCTAACATCTGTGGTAGGTAAAATTTTGGAGTCCATTATTAAGGAAACAGTAACAGGACATTTGGATAATCATAATTTAATAGGACAAAGTCAGCATGGTTTTACGAAGGGGAAGTCATGTTTGACAAATTTGCTGGAGTTCTTTGAGGAAGTAACATATAGAGTGGATAAAGGGGAACCAGTAGACGTAGTGTATTTAGACTTCCAAAAGGCATTTGACAAGGTGCCACACAAAAGATTATTGCTTAAGGTAAAAAATCACGGGATTGGGGGTAATATTCTGGCATGGATAGAGGATTGGCTATCTAACAGAAAGCAAAGAGTTGGGATAAATGGTTCATTCTCAGACTGGCAATCAGTAACTAGTGGTGTTCCACAGGGGTCAGTGCTGGGTCCCCAACTCTTTACAATCTATATTAACGATTTGGAGGAAGGGACCAAGTGTAACATATCAAAATTTGCAGATGATACTAAGATGGGAGGGAAAGTAGTGAGTGAGGAGGACATAAAAAACCTGCAAGGGGACATAGACAGGCTAAGTAAGTGGGCAGAGATTTGGCAGATGGAATACAACACTGGAAAGTGTGAGGTGATGCACTTTGGCAGGAAAAATCCTAGAGCAATTTATTATCTTAATGGCAAGAAACTGGAGAGTACTGAAGTGCAAAGGGATCTGGGGGTCCTGGTGCACGAAACTCAAAAGGTTAGTATGCAGGTGCAGCAAGTGATTAAGAAGGCAAATGGAATGTTGGCTTTCATTGCTAGGGGGATAGAATATAAAAATAGGGAGGTATTGCTTCAGTTGTACAAGGTATTGGTGAGACCACACCTGGAATACTGCATACAGTTTTGGTGTCCTTACTTAAGGAAAGACATCCTTGCTCTCGAGGCAGTGCAAAAAAGGTTCACTCGGTTAATCCCGGGGATGAGGGGGTGGTCATATGAGGAGAGGTTGTGTAGATTGGGCCTCTACTCATTGGAGTTCAGAAGAATGAGAGGCAATCTTATTGAAACATATAAGATTGTGAAGGGGTTGGATCGGGTGGATGCGGGGAGGATGTTCCCGATGACGGGTGAGACTAGAACTAGGGGACATAGTCTTAGAATAAGGGGCTGCTCTTTCAAAACTGAGATGAGGAGGAACTACTTCACTCAGAGGGTGGTAGGTCCATGGAATATGCTGCCACAAAAAGCTGTAGAAGCTACATCATTAAATAAATTTAAAACAGAAATAGACAGTTTCCTAGAAGTAAAGGGCATTAAGGGTTACGGGGAGCGGGCAGGAATTTGGACATGAGTCTAGGTTCGGATCGGTCATGGCCCTGTGGGTAGTGGAGCGGGCCCAGGGACCGTGTAGCCTGATTCTGCTCCTATTTCGTGTGTGCAATTCTGTTAGATGCAGGAGATGGTTCTGTGATAGTAGATAGTAGATTGGCGGTTAGGATCAGATCAGCCATGATCTTATTGAATGGCGGAGCAGGCTCGAGGGGCCGATTGGCCTACTCCTGCTCCTATTTCTTATGTTCTTATGTTTGGATCAAGTCTGTAATGAGTTCTGGAGCCGAGTGGTCGCGGTGGAACCCAAACTGAATATCGGTGAGCAGGTTATTGGTGAGTAAGTGCCGCTTGACAGCACTGTCGACGACACCTTCCATCACTTTGCTGATGATTGAGAGTAGAGTGATGGGGCAGTAATTGGCCGGATTGGATTTGTCCTGCTTTCTGTGGAGAGGACATACCTGGGAAATTTTCCACATTGTCTAAAGTCTCCTCCTTTGTCTCGGTGTCAGTTTTTGACTGATTCCGCTCTTGTGAAGCACCTTGGAACGTTTTACTTCGTTAAAGGCACTGTGTAAATGTAAGTTGTTGTTGCTGTGCTACCATTGGCCTCAGCTTTTCCAGACAGAATCAGCCAGGGCCGGCGGCTGTGCTGCTCCCCATGGTCGAAATGCCGGCAGCACCTTCAGTATAGGATCGCAGCTCAGAATTAGCAATGTACTGGAGGGCAAACAGTGACTGGGGCCGAACCCCACCATCACACAGCACCTTCAGTATAGGATCGCAGCTCAGAATTAGCAATGTACTGGAGGGCAAACAGTGACTGGGGCCGAACCCCACCATCACACAGCACCTTCAGTATAGGCTCACAGCTCAGAATAGCAATGTACTGGAGGGCAAACAGTGACTGGGGCCGAACCCCACCATCACACAGCACCTTCAGTATAGGCTCACAGCTCAGAATTAGCAATGTACTGGAGGGCAAACAGTGACTGGGGCCGAACCCCACCATCACACAGCACCTTCAGTATAGGCTCACAGCTCAGAATTAGCAATGTACTGGAGGGCAAACAGTGACTGGGGCCGAACCCCACCATCACACAGCACCTTCAGTATAGGCTCACAGCTCAGAATTAGCAATGTACTGGAGGGCAGACAGTGACTGGGGCCGAACCCCCACCATCACACAGCACCTTCAGTATAGGCTCACAGCTCAGAATTAGCAATGTACTGGAGGGCAAACAGTGACTGGGGCCGAACCCCACCATCACACAGCACCTTCAGTATAGGCTCACAGCTCAGAATTAGCAATGTACTGGAGGGCAAAGAGTGACTGGGGCCGAACCCCACCATCACACAGCACCTTCAGTATAGGCTCACAGCTCAGAATTACCAATTAGTGAGGTACTGGAAGGCAAACAGTGACTGGGGCCGAACCCCACCATCACACAGCACCTTCAGGAGTGAATTGGAGAAAAGTCCGAGCCTGCGATAAATGGGGATTTCAAACAGCGAGGATGAGGCGATGAGAGAGTGTGTGGGACGAGGGTTTGATAGCTCAGGAGGGGCAAGAGAGGAAAGAATGTTCCAGGGAAACGAGTACTGTCTGTTGAGAATTTCTACCCTGTACGTAACTCGATGTAAAGTTATGAGGACAGGTTGCACAGACTAGGCTTGTATTCCCTTGAATATTGAAGATTAAGGGGTGATCTGATTGAGGTGTTTAAGATGATTAAAGGAGTTGATGGGGTAGATCGAGAGAAACGATTTCCTCTGATGGGAGAGTCCACAACAAGGGGACAGAACCTTCCAATCAGAGCTCGGCCATTCAGGGGTGATTTTCAGGAAGCACATCTTCACACAAAGGGTATTGGAAATCTGGAACTCTCTCCCCCAAAAAACTGTCGAGGCTGAGGGGCAATTGAAATTTTCAAAACTGAGTGTACCAGATTTTTGTTAGGCAAGAGTACTAAAGGTTACAGAACCGAGGCGGGTAAATGGAGTTAAGATACAGACCAGCCATGATCTAATAGAATGGTGGAACAGGCTTGAGGGGCTGAATGGCCTACTCCTGTTCATATGTTGCTATCTACAGTGATGACATTTGTAAACTCCTTTTACAGGGTGTTAGAAGGGGAGGATTTGCAGACGGGAAACTCAAACCAAACATCACATCAAGATCTGACGGAGTCACTCGATTCATCAGGACCTGAATATCATCGACCTTTGAATGTGGAAGGAGAAATGTTTGTCTGTTCTGTCTGTGGGAAAAGATTTCAAACATCAGTGTGACTGGAAAAGCACCGAGACACACACACCCGAGTGAGAGTGTTCCAGTGCACTGACTGGAAAGAGCTTTAACCAGTTACACAGCCTGAAAAAACATCGCACCGTTCACAGCGGGGAGAAACCGTACACGTGTTCTGTGTGTGGACGAGGCTTCAACTGATCGTCCAACCTGGAGAGACACAAGGACACCCGCACCACGGAGAAACCGTGGAAATGTGGGGACTGTGGGAAGGGATTCAATGACACATCCCAGCTGGGAGAGGCCATTCACCTGCTCCGTGTGTGGGAAGGGATTCTCCCGTTCATCCCACCTGCTGACACACCAGCGAGTTCACAAGTGACTGCAGGGGTTGGATTCTGCTGTTGTTGCTGCTGTTAATCACATCCGGGACTGAACCATGTTCATTGTGACAGTCGGGGTTTGTTTCTGCTGATGTTAATAACTCCTGTAACTGGGCTGGAGTTTAATATTCTGGATAAATGTCAAATAAATCAGCTTTGTTTTAAACACATTGTTGTAGATTTTCTTCTTTCCCACCTGAGTGTTTAGCATCACCTGGCTGGAGCTCAGAAAGGACAATCTGGGGGAGGATCGTACGGCGGGAACAGAACTTCAGCCTGGACACAGTCCTTCAGGACCACACTGAGAGGGGCAAACGGCACTTTGGTCTTTCTCGTCTCTCTTCACCGACAGGAAAGTTATCGTGCGGATTAATCTCGAGGCGTGTGAGAAATGTGTCCCAGCCGCTCTCTTCCATGGTTCAGAGCTCCTAGGCACGGAACAGAAGGCTCCTTTACAACAGGAAGAACAACAGTGAATGCTGAAAACGTGCTGTCAAATCAGAGATTGGTGTCAAACTGGTGACAGTCCTGAGTCTTCCATTTTAACATAAGAACATAAGAAATAGGAGCAGGAGTAGGCCAATCGGCCCCTCGAGCCTGCTCCGCCATTCAATAAGATCATGGCTGATCTGATCCTAACCGCCAATCTACTATCTATCACAGAACCATCTCCTGCATCTAACAGAATTGCACACACGAAATAGGAGCAGAATCAGGCTACACGGTCCCTGGGCCCGCTCCACTACCCACAGGGCCATGACCGATCCGAACCTAGACTCATGTCCAAATTCCTGCCCGCTCCCCGTAACCCTTAATGCCCTTTACTTCTAGGAAACTGTCTATTTCTGTTTTAAATTTAATTAATGTTGTAGCTTCTACAGCTTTTTGTGGCAGCATATTCCATGGACCTACCACCCTCTGAGTGAAGTAGTTCCTCCTCATCTCAGTTTTGAAAGAGCAGCCCCTTATTCTAAGACTATGTCCCCTAGTTCTAGTCTCACCCGTCATCGGGAACATCCTCCCCGCATCCACCCGATCCAACCCCTTCACAATCTTATATGTTTCAATAAGATCGCCTCTCATTCTTCTGAACTCCAATGAGTAGAGTCCCAATCTACCCAACCTCTCCTCATATGACCACCCCCTCATCCCCGGGATTAACCGAGTGAACCTTTTTTGCACTGCCTCGAGAGCAAGGATGTCTTTCCTTAAGTAAGGACACCAAAACTGTATGCAGTATTCCAGGTGCGGTCTCACCAATACCTTGTACAACTGAAGCAATACCTCCCTATTTTTATATTCTATCCCCCTAGCAATGAAAGCCAACATTCCATTTGCCTTCTTAATCACTTGCTGCACCTGCATACTAACCTTTTGAGTTTCGTGCACCAGGACCCCCAGATCCCTTTGCACTTCAGTACTCTCCAGTTTCTTGCCATTAAGATAATAAATTGCTCTAGGATTTTTCCTGCCAAAGTGCATCACCTCACACTTTCCAGTGTTGTATTCCATCTGCCAAATCTCTGCCCACTTACTTAGCCTGTCTATGTCCCCTTGCAGGTTTTTTATGTCCTCCTCACTCACTACTTTCCCTCCCATCTTAGTATCATCTGCAAATTTTGATATGTTACACTTGGTCCCTTCCTCCAAATCGTTAATATAGATTGTAAAGAGTTGGGGACCCAGCACTGACCCCTGTGGAACACCACTAGTTACTGATTGCCAGTCTGAGAATGAACCATTTATCCCAACTCTTTGCTTTCTGTTGGATAGCCAATCCTCTATCCATGCCAGAATATTACCCCCAATCCCGTGATTTTTTACCTTAAGCAATAATCTTTTGTGTGGCACCTTGTCAAATGCCTTTTGGAAGTCTAAATACACTACGTCCACTGGTTCCCCTTTATCCACTCTATATGTTACTTCCTCAAAGAACTCCAGCAAATTTGTCAAACATGACTTCCCCTTCGTAAAACCATGCTGACTTTGTCCTATTAAATTATGATTATCCAAATGTCCTGTTACTGTTTCCTTAATAATGGACTCCAAAATTTTACCTACCACAGATGTTAGGCTAACCGGTCTATAGTTACCAGCCTTCTGTCTACTGCCCTTTTTAAATAAGGGTGTTACATTAGCAGTTTTCCAGTCTGCCGGGACCTCAGCGGAATCCAGGGAGTTTTGAAAAATTATTACCAATGCATCTACAATCCCTACCGCCACTTCCTTCAAGACTCTAGGATGTAAGCCATCAGGTCCAGGTGATTTATCCGCCTTGAGTCCCATTATTTTACCGAGTACCACTTCCTTAGTGATTTTGATCGTGTTTAGCTCCTCTCCCCCTATAGCCCCCTGTTTGTCCAGTGTTGGGATATTCTTAGTGTCCTCTACTGTAAAGACTGATACAAAATATTCATTCAGTGTTTTTGCCATCTCCATATTTCCCAACATTAATTTCCCGGTCTCATCCTCTAAGGGACCAACATTTACTTTAGCCACCCTTTTTCTTTTTATATAACTATAAAAACTCTTACTATCTGTTTTTATATTTTTTGCTAATTTACTTTCATAATCTATCTTCCCTTTCTTAATCAATCTTTTTGTTATTTTTTGCTGCCTTTTAAAGTTTTCCCAATCCTCTGTCCTCCCACTAGATTTCGCTACCTTATATGCCCTTGTTTTTAGTCGAATACTATCCTTAATTTCTTTACTTAGCCACGGATGACTGTCCTTTCTTTTACACCCTTTTCTTTTCAGTGGAATATATATTTTTTGGAAGTTGTAAAATAACTCCTTGAATGTACACCACTGATCATGTGTCGTCTTACCCTTTAATCTATTTTCCCAATCCACTCTACTCAATTCCGCTCGCATACCTTCATAGTCTCCTTTATTCAAGCTTAGCACGCTTGTTTGAGATCCAACCTTCTCACCCTCTAATTGAATATGGAATTCAACCATGTTATGGTCACTCATTCCAAGGGGATCCTTTACTAGGACATTTTTAATTAATCCTGTCTCGTTACACAGGACCAGATCTAAGGTTGCTTGCCCCCTGGTCGGTTCAGTTACATACTGCTCAAGAAACCCATCCCTAATACACTCAATGAACTCATCCTCAAGGCAGCCCTGCCCCATTTGATTTGTCCAATTAATATGATAGTTAAAATCCCCCATAATTATAGATGTTCCCTTATTACATGCCTCAACTATTTCCTGATTGATACTCCGTCCAACAGAGTTGCAACTGTTCGGAGGCCTATAGACTACGCCCACTAGTGTTTTTTTCCCCTTATTATTCCTTATCTCCACCCAAACTGTTTCATTATCATGATTTTTTGACCCAATATCATTACTCTGTATTACAGTGATTCCTTCCTTTATTAACATAGCCACCCCACCTCCCCTTCCTTCCTGCCTGTCCTTCCTGATCGTTAAATAACCTGGTATGTTTAATTCCCAGGCATTGTCACCCTGCAGCCATGTTTCTGTAATGGCCACAATATCATAACCATATGTAGTTATTTGTGCCATTAACTCGTCTATTTTGTTACGAATGCTACGTGCATTCAGATAGAGAACTTTCAAATATGCTTTGTGGCACTTAGTTCCAGCTTTTTCACTTTTTACCACTTTACCTTTTACTCCACACACTCTGTCCCTTCCTGCCACGCTCTGATTAGTGATTCCCCTACTGCTACCTATGTCTATGACCCTCTCTGTTGTCATTTTTATTTTTTGCTCTCTTGAAACCTCCCCCCCACTAATTAGTTTAAAGTCCTCTCCACAGCCCTAGTTATTCGATTCGCCAGGACACTAGTCCCAGCACTGGCCAAGTGAAGTCCGTCCCAACGGAACAGCTCTCTCCTGCCCCAGTACTGGTGCCAGTGTCCCAAGAAGCAAAACCCATTTTTCCCACACCAGTCTTTGAGCCACGCATTCAACTCCCTGATTTTATTTACCCTAGCCAAATTTGCTCGTGGCTCAGGTAGTAATCCAGAGATTATTACCCTCGAGGTTCTGCTTTTTAATTTGGCCCCTAGCTGCTCAAACTCCCTCAGCAGAACCTCTTTCCTTGTCCTATCTATGTCATTGGTACCAACATGGACCACGACAACTGGATCCTCCCCCTCCCACTCCAAGTTTCTCTCCAGCCCAGAGGAGATGTCCTTAACCCTGGCACCGGGCAGGCAACACAGCCTTCGGGACTCTCGCTCTTGGCTGCAAAGAACCCTATCTATCCCCCTAATGATACTATCCCCTACCACTACAACATTTCTTTTTACTCCCCCCACTTGAATGGCCCCCCCTACCACGGTGCTGTGGCCAGGTTGCTCATCCTCCCTGCAGTCCCCGCTCCTATCCACACAGGGAGTAAGAGCCTCGAACCTGTTGGACAGGAGCAAGGGCTGCGGCTCCTCCAACACTACCTCCTGGATCCCTGTACCTGCCTCACTCGTAGTCACACCTTCCTGTCCCTGACCACGGGCTACTTCTGAATTAGTTACTCTAATTGGTGTGACTACCTCCTGAAACACGGAGTCCAGGTAACTCTCCCCCTCCCTGATGTGTCGCAGTGTTTGAAGCTCGGACTCCAGCTCATCAACACGGAGCCGGAGTTCCTCGAGCAGCCAACACTTACTGCAAATGTGTTCACCGTGAACATCAATGGTGTCCACCAGCTCCCACATATTGCAGCAGTAACACATCACCTGCTCTCCCATTCTATGTAATTAATTAAAAATTTATTATTTACCCTTCAGTTAATTTATGCCAGCAGTCTCCGCTACACCACAGATACCCGAGAAACTATAAACTATGGAATTGAAGTTTTGTATAAAAAAAAGAGAAATACTCACCAACCAATCACTTACCTGCTTTCTGGTGACGTCACACTTCGATTTTTTTTTACCTCTCTCCTGCTCTCGGCTTGGTGAAAGCCTACCTGGTCGCTGCCGCCTTTTACCGCCGCCGCCTCGCCGCTGTTGCTCCACCCAGGTCCGCCGCCTCTGGTAAGGCAGGCATTACCCCATTTAAAATAAAACCATTTAAAATAAATTGGTTAAAGTCTGCATTAAAATAGCAGAGGGAGGAGTTATCAGGAGCCTGTTAACTGCTGGTACAATTATACATTTAGACATTTGATTTCCAGATAAAGAAGGACCTACATCGTGTTTCCAGGAATTCCCTGTTTTATTGATGTGTGTGTGTGTTAGACACCAGGATAACTAAAAATACATGACCCGGAACATCCACGGGGGTGCGATCCCGACAGTTACTCTGGGATCACTCCCGCTGTGGAACTCCAGCACTGACCCTGCTGAAGGTTGTAGGCTCAGGGAGTGGGGCCTCCAGGAGTGGACGGTAAGAAAGCTGGGTTTCGGTATCCTGACAAATATATGGTGAGGAACCAGAGGAATTCTTACTGAGGAACCGTGTGGGGTTTTACCGGCCAGTCTAGGTCTCGGGGTGAATGATTCCTGACTCCCCGAACTGTCCTACATTGAACCCAGTTTGGAACAACATGAAATAAAAACAGAAAATGCTGGAGATACTCAGCAGGTCAGGCAGCATCTGTGAAGAGAGAAACAGAGTTAATGTTTCAGGTCGATGACCTTTCGTCTGACAAATAGGGACAAATATCACCCACAATTGAGGGAGACAAAAGCAGCCATTAGTAAAGCTAAGAGATTTTTGGAAAAGAAGATGGTGCACAAATGTGGTAATAATAGCAAAAGCTTTTCCAGCTACGTCATCAGGCAGAAGGCACAGTTACACAGAGTTACTTCAACAACAACAAAAACTTGTATTTATATAGCACATTTAACATAGTAAAGCCACCCAAGGCACTTTACACGAGAGTTATGAAACTAAATTTGACACCGTGCCACATAAGGAGATATTAGGGCAGGTGACCAAAAGCTTGGTAGGTTTTAAGGAGCCTCTTTAGAGAGGTAGAGAGGTTTAGGGAGGGAATTCCAGAGGTTAGGGCCTTGGCAGCTGAAGGCACGGCCACCAATGGTTGAGCGATTAAAATCGGGGATGCTCAAAAGGCCTGAATTAGAGAATTGCAGATAACTCGGATGGTTGTGAGGTTGGAGGAGATGACAGAGTTAGGGAGAGGCGAGGCCATTCCTGTTCAGCCTTTCCTGCTAAGTATATCCTGTCAGGTCTACGATCATCCTTGCAAATCTTTTTTGCACCTTCTCCAGTGCCTCTACTTTTTATAATATGGAGACCAAAACTCTGCACAATATTCCCAGTGTGGTCTAACTGAGGTTCAATACAAGTTTAACATAACTTCTCAGCTTTTCAATTCTATCCCTCTGGAGAAGAACCCCAGTGCTTTGTTGGCTTATTTTATGGCCTTATTAACCTGCGTCGCTACTTTTAGTGATTTGTGTATCTGGACCCCGAGATCCCTTTGCTCCTCTACCCCATTTAGACTCAGATTTTCCAAGTAGTATGTGGCCTCCTTATTCTTCCCACCAAAATACACCACCTCACACTGATCTATATTGATATTCATTTGTCAATTACACCCCCATTCTGCAAATGTATTAATATCTTCCTGTATTTTGTCGCAGTCTTCCTCAGTAATAACTTTACCCTCCAACTTGGTGCAAACAACAAATTTTGAATTTGTACTTCTGATTCCCGAGTCCAAATCGTTTAAGTAAACAATGGTCCCAGCACCGATCTCTGTGGAACACCACTTTCCACCTTTTGCCAGTCTGAGTAGCTACTCCTGACCCCTACTCTCTGTTTTCTGTTTTGTGACCAGCTTGCTGTCCATAACAGTATGTCAGATCTAGAAGATGACCAAGGTCAGGCCGTGTGGAGTGAAGGGCCAGGCAGCAGAATGGATGGAGCGATGGTTACAAAACAGAAATCAGAGGGTTGGAGTTAAGGGAAGTTTGTAGCCATCTTTCTATCGTATTTGTGTGTGTCGCTGTACACTACATAGTTATTATTGTTTGTTTCATACTTGTGGTGCACTAGGGCTCTTGCCTAAACGGTTTTGTTCCTGTCTGGTGACAGTGGGACGACTCAGTGTCGCCCCTACCGGTGGTCAAAAAATGATTACAGGAGCCAAGTGCGCAGGCGCAGGACGGGGCAGTGCTCTGAGCATGCGCAGTGCGAGTAGCAGAGCCGGGAGTGAAACGGAAGACACGCTCCCAGGAGGTGGTAGGAGTTTGTGGGCTCGGGGAGGAATTGGACCCGCGGCTGGGCTGGGAAGATTCATAAACACCCGGTGTCGGCCTCAGGCCCCAAACAAGAGCCCACAAGCCCCGTGTTTGCCCCGCGGTGACAGGCCCGGCCGCCCGGGTCAGCGGGGTCACTGGCCGCCATCTTGGACAGGCCGGGATCACGGCGCATGCGCGGCCATCTTGGCCAGGAACAAAGAGTGGGCGGGGCTTCAGGGTCCCAGTGACCAGGAGAGACAATCATTGACTCATTGATTTTATTCTCACTCTGCACACAGCGGGTGTGGAACTGAACCCAACCAGAGTAGAGGGAGGGAGAAAACTGGGAGTGGAGGAAAGAAATGTTGGAGATGGTGCGATGGGTTTGGATTTCAGCACAGGGAGGAGGGAGAGTGTGTGGGACGGGGATTTACAGCTTTGGGGGAATAAGAGTGGGAAGGAGTTGTTGCTTTTTGCCTACACTACTTGTAGTGCTTTGTGTTACAGGTAGATATTTAATTAATCTAGATCAAGTAAGTAGTCAGGAAACGACACTGTAAACTAAGTTACCTAATTACAAATTTAATTAAATTAAATAAATCAAGGTCATATAGGGATGGCAGTGCAGGTGGTGTGCCGCAACTGCAGCATGTGGGAGTTTGTGGAGAGCATTGTGATCCCGGACAACCACGTTTGCAGTAAGTGCCTGCATCTTGAGGAACTTCAGCTCAGAGTTTTTGAGCTGGAGTCTGAGGTGCAGACATTGCGGGGCATCATGGATGGGGAGAGTTACCTGGACACTTTGATCCAGGAGGCAGTTACACCCCTTAGGTTAGGTAGTGGTACAGGTCTGGTTAGTGGTCAGGGACAGGAGGGTGTGACTGCAACTCAGGCAGATAAGGGGACCCCAGGTGCAGTGCTGGAGGAGCCTCAGCCTTTACCTGCCTGGTGCCAGGGTTAAAGACATCTCCTCGCGGCTGGAGAAGAAGTGGGAGGGGGAGGATCCAGTTGTCGTGGTCCACGTAGAAACCAACGACATAGGTAGAACTAGGAATAAGGTTCTGCTGAGGGAGTTTGAGGAGCTAGGATCCAAATTAAAAAGCAGAACCTCAAAGGTAATCATCTCTGGAGCCACGTGCAAATTAGCGTAGGGACAAACAGATTAGAGGTTTAAATGCGTGGCTCAAAGAGTGGTGTGGAAGGAAGGGGTTTCAGTTCATGGGGCACTGGCACCAGTACTGGGGAAAGAAGGAGCTGTTCCGTTGGGACGGGCTCCACTTAAACCGGGCTGGGACCAGTGTCCTGGCGAACCAAATAACTAAGACAATAGACAGGGCTTTAATCTAATGAAGGGGGTGGTGGGAGGATTCAGGAAAGAGTAAATTTAAAAGCAATGAGAGAAATGTAATGGCTCTAGAGCAGAGTAGAGTTTTGGGTAAAAATAAGCAGAGTGGGTCAGGAAGGGACAGAGAGCGTAACAAAGGTAATAAGACATCAGTGACTAAGGTGACATCAGGGAAAAATAGAAATAAGTCAAAGCTAAAGGCACTATATCTGAATGCGCGAAGCATTTACAACAAAATAGATGAATTAATAGCGCAGATAGAAATTAACAGGTTTGATCTAATAGCCATAACGGCGATGTGGTTGCAAAGTGGCCAAGGTTGGGAACTAAATATTCCAGGATACATAACTTTTAGAAGGGATAGGCAAAATGGAAAAGGAGGAGGGGTAGCCCTGATAATAAAGGATGGGCTAAAGACAGGAGAGAGAAAGGATCTGAGCTCTGAAAATCAGGAAGTAGAATCAGTTTGGGTGGCGCTAAGAAACAGCAAGGGGCAGAAAATATTGGTGGGAGTTGTTGATAGGCCCTCAAACAGTAGTTGTAATGTAGGGCAGAGTATAAATCAGGAAATTAGAGGCGCATGTAACAAGGGTAATACAGTGATCATGGGGGACTTTAATCTACATATAGACTGGGCAAACCAAATTTGCAGTAATAGTGTGGAGGACGAATTCATGGAATGTATGCAAGATAGTTTTCTAGATCAATATGTTGAGGAACCAACGAGGGAACAGGCTATTTTAGATCTAGTATTGTGCAATGAGAAAGGGTTAATTAATAACCTTGTAGTAAAGGGGCCTTTAGGGAAGAGTGACCATAATATGATAGAATTTTATATTGAGTTTGAAAGTGACTTAGTTAAATCCGAAACTAGGGTCTTAAATCTAAACAAAGCAAACTATGTAGGTATGAGGGGCGAGATGGCTAAGGTAGATTGGGGAACTACATTAAAAGGTATGACAGTGGATGAGCAATGGCTAGCGTTAAAGAATTAATACATAAGTTACAACAAATATACATTCCTTTAAGGCACAAAAACCCCACAGGAAAGTGGTCCAACCGTGGCTAACAATAGCAGTTAAAGATAGTATTAGATCAAAGGAAGAGGCTTATAATGCTGCCAAAAAGAGTTGTAAGCCTGAGGATTGGGAGGATTCTAGAATTCAGCAAAGGAGGACCAAGAAATTGATAAAGGAAGGGAAAATAGAATATGAGTGTAAACGAGCGAGAGACATAAAAACAGACTGTAAAAGCTTCTATAGGTATGTAAAAAGAAAAAGATTAGCAAAAATGTGGGTCCCTTACAGGCTGAGACAGGAGAAATTATAATGGGGAATAAGGACATGGCAGAGAAATTAAACAAATACTTTGTGTCTGTCTTCACAGAAGAAGACGCAAAAAACTTCCCGGAAATAATGAAGTTCCAAGGGTCTAACGAGAATGAGGAACTGAAAGAAATTAGTATTAGTAAAAAAGTAGTACTGGAGAAATTAATGGGACTGAAAGCCAATAAATCCCCTGGACCTGATGGCCTACATCCTAGGGTTTTGAAAGAGGTGGCTATAGAGATAGTGGATGCATTGGTTGTCATTTTCCAAAATTCCATAGATTCTAGAACGGTTCCCACAGATTGGAAGGTAGCAAATGTAACCCCACTATTTAAGAAAGGAGGGAGAGAGAAACCGGGGAACTACAGACCAGTTAGCCTGACATCAGTAGTAGGGAAAATGCTAGAATCTATTATTAAGAACATGGTAACAGGGCACTTAGAAAATAATAATAGGATTGGGCAGAGTCAACATGGATTTATGAAAGGGAAATTGTGTTTGACAAATCTGTTAGAATTTTTTGAGGTTGTAACTAACAGAATAGATAACACGGTGGCATAGTGGTTAGCACTGTTGCCTCACAGCGCCAGGGACCCGGGTTCGAATCCGGCCTCGGGTGACTTTCTGTGTGGAGTTTGCACATTCTCCCCCGTGTCTGTGTGGGTTTCCTCCGGGTGCTCCGGTTTCCTCCCACAGTCCAAAGATGTGCGGGTTAGGTTGATTTGGCTATGATAAATTGACCCTTAGTGTTAGGGGGGATTAAATACGTGGGGTTACGGGGATAGGGTGGGATATGTGTCGGTGCAGGCTCGATGGGCCGAAATGGCCTCTATCTGCACTGTGGGGATTCTGTGATAAGGGGGAACCAGTGGATGTGTATTTGGATTTTCAGAAGGCTTTTGATAAAGTCCCACTCAAGAGGTTGTTAAACAAAATTAGGGCTCATGGGATTGGGGGTAATATACTAGCATGGATTGAGGATTGGTTAATGGACAGAAAACCGAGAGAAGGAATAAGCAGGTCATTTTTGGGTTGGCAGGCTGTAACTAGTGGGGTACTGCAAGGTTCAGTGCTTGGGCCTCAGCTATTCACAATCTGTATCAATGATTTGGATGAGGGGACCAAATGTAATATATCCAAGTTTGCTGATGATACAAAGCTGGGTGGAAATGTAAGTTGTGAGGAGGATGCAAAGAGGCTTCAAGGAGATATAGACAGGCTAAGTGAGTGGGCAAGAACATGGCAAATGGAATATAATATGGAGAAATGTGAAGTTATCCACTTTGGTCAGAAAAATAGAAAAGCAGAATATTTTTTAAATGGTGAGAGATTGGGAAATGTTGGTGTTAAAAACATAGAAACTAGGAGCAGGAGTAGGCCATTCGGCCCGTCGAGCCTGCTCCACCATTCAATACGATCATGGCTGATCATCCAAATCCAGTACCCTGTCCCTGCTTTCTCACACAGAATCCCCATCGAGCCTGCACCGACACATATCCCACCCTATCCCCGTAACCCCACGTATTTAATTCCCCCTAACATATCCCATCCTATCCCCGTAACCCCACATATTTAATCCCCCCCCTAACACTAAGGGTCAATTTATCATAGCCAAATCAACCTAACCCGCACATTTTTGGACTGTGGGAGGAAACCGGAGCACCCGGCGGAAACCCACGCAGACACGGGGAGAATATGCAAACTCCACACAGACAGTCACCCGAGGCCAGATTCGAACCCGGGTCCCTGGCGCTGTGAGGCACCAGTGCTAACCACTATGCCACCGTGTTCAGAGGGACCTGGGTGTCCTTGTACACGATTCACTGAAAGTTAACATGCAGGTACAGCAAGCAATTAGGAAAGCAAATGATATGTTGGCCTTTGTTACAAGAGGATTTGAGTATAAGAGTAAAGACGTCTTACTGCAATTATATAGGGCCCTGGTAAGACCACACCTGGAGTATTGTGTACAGTTTTGGTCTCCTTACCAAAGGAAGGTTATACTTGCCGTAGAGGGAGTGCAACGAAGGTTCACCGGACTGGTTCCTGCGATGGGGGGATTGTCCTATGAGGAGAAATTGAGTAGAATGGGCCTATATTCTCTAGAGTTTAGAAGAATGAGAAGTGATCTCATTGAAACATATAAAATTCTTACAGGGCTTGACAGGGTAGATGCAGGGAGGATGTTTCCCCTGGCTGGGGAGTCTAGAACCAGGGGTCACAGTCTCAGAATAAGGGGTCAGCCATTTGGGACTGAGATGAGGAGAAATGTCTTCACTCAGAGGGTGGTGAATCTTTGGAATTCTCTACCCCAGGGAGCTATGGAGGCTCAGTCGTTGAATATATTCAAGATAGAGATCGATAGATTGTTGAATATTAAGGGAATCAAGGGATATGGGGATAGTGCAGGAAAGTGGAGATGAGGTAGAAGATCAGCAATGATATTGAATGGCGGAGCAGGCTCGAGGGCCCAAATGGCCCACTCCTGCTCCTATTTCTTATGTTCTTATGAAAGAAAGTTCCATAGAAACTAGAATTGTCTGTTCTGAATTTCTATCCTGTACTTACAGTGATGACTTTTGTAAACTCCTTTTACAGGGTATTAGAAGGGGAGGATTTACAGACGGGAAACTCAAACCAAATATCACCTCAAGATCTGACAGTCACTCGATTCATCAGGACCTGAATATCATCGGCCTTTGAATGTGGAAGGAGAAATGTTTGTCTGTTCTGTCTGTGGGAAAAAATTTCAAACATCAGTGTGACTGGAAAAGCTCCGAGACACACACACCCGAGTGAGAGTGTTCCAGTGCACTGACTGTGGAAAGAGCTTTAACCAGTTACACAGCCTGAAAAAACATCGCCCCATTCACAGCGGGGAGAAACCGTACACGTGTTCTGTGTGTGGACGAGGCTTCAACTGATCGTCCAACCTGGAGAGACACAAGGACACCCGCACCACGGAGAAACCCTGGAAATGTGGGGACTGTGGGAAGGGATTCAGCGCCCCGTCCCAGCTGGAAATTCATTGGCGCAGTCACACCGGGGAGAGGCCGTTCACCTGCTCCGTGTGTGGGAAGGGATTCACTTGTTCTTCCCACCTCACTGAACACCAGCGAGTTCACACTGGAGAGAGACCATTCATCTGCTCTGTGTGTGGGAAAGGATTCATTAAATCATCTCACCATCTGAGACACCAATCTGTTCACACAGAGGAGAGGCCGTTCACCTGCTCCTTGTGCGGGAAGGGATTCTCAAATGCATCCACCCTTCTATCTCACCAGCGTTTTCACACTGAGGAGAGGCCATTCACCTGCTCCGTGTGTGGGAAGGGATTCACTCTGTTATGCCACGTCACTGCACACCAACTTGTTCACACCAATAGGAGACCGTTTAAATGCTCTGACTGTGAGAAGCACTATAAAAGCAGAAAAGATCTGATGAAACACCAACGCACTCACACTGGGGAGAGGCCGTTCACCTGCTCCAAGTGTGGGAAGGGATTCACTCGTTCATCCCATGTGCTGAGACACCAGCGAGTTCACACTGGGGAGAGGCCGTTCACCTGCTCTGTGTGTGGGAAGGGATTCACTCGGTCATCCAGCCTGCTGACACACCAGCGAGTTCACACTGGAGAGAGACCGTTCACCTGCTCCGTGTGTGGGAAGGGTTTCACTTGGTCATCCACCCTGCTGAATCACCAGCGAGTTCACACTGGGGAGAGGCCGTTCACCTGCTCCGTGTGTGGGAAGGGATTCACTCGGTCATCCAACCTGTTGAATCACCAGCGAGTTCACGACTGACTGCAGGGGTTGGATTCTGCTGTTGTTGCCGCTTATAATCACATCCAGGACTGAACGATGTTCATTCTGACAATTGGGGTTTGTTTCCTCTATAACTGGGCTGGAGTTTAATATCTGACAAATAAATCAACTTTGTTTCGAACACACAGTGTGTCGAGTCCTTGATTTCTCCCATAATAAGAGGAGACTAATTGTTGTCCTGTTACCGACTCTTCCTTTTTTGGGTCGTTTCTCCTTTGTTAAATAAAGACTTGTATTTATGCAGCACCTCACACGACCTCAGGACGTCCCAAAGTGCTTTACAGCCAATGAAGTACAACAACATCAAAGTACATTTGAAGAGCATTCACTGTTGCAGGAAATGCAGCAGCCAATTTGCGCACAGCAAGCTGCCACGAACAGCAATGGCCAAACAATCTGTTTTAGTGATGTTGATTGAGGGCTGATGGGGCCTCGGCTCAACAACTCATCCAAAAGATGGCACCTCTGACAGTGCCGCACTCCCTCAGTACTGCATTGGAGTGTCGGTCCAGATTTTGTGCTCAAGTCTCTGGAGGTGGGCTTGATCCCACAACCTCCTGACTCAGAGACGAGAGTGCTCCCACTGAGCCTCGACTAACACCCGATCATTACCCTAGATTATTTCAGTTCTCATACCTTTGGTTACTCTCATGGACAAGTTCCAGCTCCCCATATCATCCAGGGTGCCTCTCCCAGCCTTGGTATCCAGGAAAGATATCGATAACACACCCCTGTACCTGCCCTGGGAGTGTTTGATGGGACAGTGTAGAGGGAGCTTTACTCTGTATCTAACCCGTGCTGTACCTGCCCTGGGAGTGTTTGATGGGACAGTGTAGAGGGAGATTTACTCTGTATCTAACCCGTGCTGTACCTGCCCTGGGAGTGTTTGATGGGACAGTGTAGAGGGAGCTTTACTCTGTATCTAACCCGTGCTGTACCTGCCCTGGGAGTGTTTGATGGGACAGTGTAGCGGGAACTTTACTCTGTATCTAACCCGTGCTGTATTCCCCTGGGAGTGTTTGATGGTCATGATGCGGAGATGCCGGTGTTGGACTGGGGTGGACAAAATTGAGAGGTCGCACAACACCAGGTTATAGTCCAACAGTTTTATTTGAAATCACAAGCTTTCGGAGTTATCGATTGCCCCTTCCTCAGGTGAAGTAAATAGATACAGAATCGCCAAAGCATATATAGATAGAGAACAAAGCATGTGTACCTTACAATTGCAGACAACTAAATTAAATCATCCTGACTATCTGCCGAGGTGTGATAAAGTTAATCAGGTCAGCCAGGAAGGTACCACATCAAACACATAGCAAGATACAACTGAGACAATGAGGTGTAGTCGCAGGGGTTCTAACGTGTCAAAAGCTGCCGTCTGTATGTAAAACGAAAAGCTTTAAAAATATTACTTTTTTACTGGGAAAATTTTTACTTTTTTACTGGGAATCACATCTGTGAACAAGCCAACGACAACTCGAGTCCGGATCACGTCATGTATCGTGACATAAACCCAAGATCCCGGTTGAGACCGTCTTCATGAGTGCGGAACTTGGCTATCAGTTTCTGCTCGATGATTTTGCGTTGTCGTGTGTTTCTAAGGTTGCCTTGGAGAACGCTTACCCGCAGATCCGAGGCTGAATGTCCTTGACTGCTGAAGTGTTCCCCGACTGGGAGGTAACAATCCTGCCTGGCGATTGTTGCGCGGTGCTCGTTCATACGTTGTCTCAGTGTCTGCATGGTCTCGCCGATGTACCATGCCGTGGTGCATTCTTTCCTGCAACGTATGAGGTAGACAACGTTGGCCGAGTCACATGAGTATGTACCATGTACCTGGTGGGTAGTGTCCTCACGTGTGATGATGGTATCTGTGTTGATGATCTGGCATAATGAAAAGAGCCCCAGTTTCTCTAATCTCTCCTGATAACTAAAGCCTCTCTTCCCTGGTATCATCTCAGTGAATCTCTCTGCACCCTCTCCACGGCCTTGACATCCTTCCTGGTGTAAGATGCCCCAAAACTTGACCCAATATTCGAACTGCAGCCGAACCAATGATTTGTACAGGTTTACATGACCTCTGCCCTTTTGTACTCTACACCCCTATTTATAAAACCGAGGATCCCTCGTGCTTTTTTAAACTACTTTATCAACTTGTCCTCCCACATTTAAAGGTTTGTGTATCTGAACCGCTTGTAGGTTTTAGAGATATTAACATAACATGGTTAAAATACATTGTCATCAAATGTCTGATATAATGTGTATTGTGGGAAAGAGAAGTTTAGTCTGAGTTAGAAACTCAAACAGGTGTTTCACTGCAGACAGGTCGCCATGGCAACACTGATAAGACATTCCATTCACTGAATCGACTGGTTGGAATCTGTAATCAGATCAGGGGAAAGAACAGGTTTTGTCTGTTATTAACCACAATATAAGCTTAAACCAGAGTGAGTAATAGAATAGACTAGATTATAATGTGTGATGTTTATACCTATCATTGTGAAACTGTAAGAAATAACATAATTAACAGCAGGCAGGGTAGTTTAGGGATAATGAGAAAATTACTGAAGAAAAGTCACTGCTGGGATCCATGGAATGTGTCCTTGTAAATCACAGATTAGAGAAATTCCAGCTGTCTTTCTCACTTCCTGCCAAAACCCAGAGTCCGGTGCCAGAGATGAATCACTGCAGGGTATAAAAGTGAGGGGATCCTGATGTAAGGGGGCAGTCGGGACTGGAGACACCAGAGATCAAGCTCAGGGCGCCCGAGGTTCCATCCAGCGGGCTGACCTCGTGTAAGTTACTGTGGACACGCGGGACTTGCATGTTTGCTGTGATAGAGGATCACTATAAGGTACGGTAGAGGGCAGGTAATCTGCTCATCTTATATTTCTTAATAAGGTATTAAAGATGCTGAGACTAGACTCTCGATCCTGCTAATTAATAAGACAAGGCATTAGCTCGAATCTTACACCTCTTTAAAGTTCTACTCTTCTACTCCTTTTAAACATTTCCCATTTAGTGTATATTTTATCTTTTTCTGACTCACAAAAGGCATCAAGAGGTCCCAGCGAACTGCAAATCCGCAAATGTAACGCCCCTATTTAAGAAGGGAGGGAGACAGAAAGCAGGAAACTATAGACCAGTTAGCCTAACATCTGTCATTGGGAAAATGCTGGAGTCCATCATTAAGGAAGTGATAGCAGGACATTTAGAAAATCATAATATAGTCAAGCAGAGTCAGCATGGTGTTATGAAAGGGAAATCATGTTTGACAAATTTACTAGAGTTCTTTGAGGATGTAACGAGCAGGGTGGACAAAGGGGAACCAGTAGATGTCGTGTATTTGGATTTCCAGAAGGCATTAGATAAGGTGCCACATAAAAGGTTACTGCACAAGATAAGAGCTCACGGGTTGGGGGTAATATATTAGCATGGATAGAGGATTGGCTAACTAACAGAAAGCAGAGATTTGGGATAAATGGGTAATTTTCAGGTTGGCAAACTGTAACTAGTGGGGTGCCTCAGGGATCAGTGCTGGGGCCTCAACTATTTACAATCTATATTAATGACTTGGATGAAGGGACTGAGTGTAATGTACCAAATTTGCTGATGATACAAAGATAGGTGGGAAAGCAATTTGTGTGGAGGACGTAAAGAATCTCCAAAGGGATATAGATAGGCTAAGTGAGTGGGCAAAAATCTGACAGATGGAGTTTAATGTGGAAATATGCGAGGTTATCCACTTTGGTAGCAAAAATAAAAAAGCAAATTATTATTTAAATGGGGAGAGATTACAAAATGCTGAGGTACAGAGGGATCTGGGGGTCCTTGTACATGAATCATAAAAAGTTAGCATGCAGGTACAGCAAGTAATTAGGAAGGCAAATGGAGTGTTGGCCTTTATTGCAAAGGGAATGGAGTATAAAAGTAGCAAAGTCCTGTTACAACTGTACAGGGTTGATGAGACCACACCTGGAGTACTGCATACAGTTTTGGTCTCCTTATTTAAGGAAGGATATACTTGCATTGGAGGCAGTTCAGAGAAAGTTCAGTAGGTTGATTCTGGAGATGAAGGGGTTGACTTATGAAGAAAGGTTGAGCAGGTTGGGCCTATACTCATTGGAGTTTAGAAGAATGAGAGGGGATCTTATTGAAACATATAAGATTCTGAAGGGGCTCGACAGGGTAGATGCAGAGAGGATGCTTCCCCTCGTGGGGGAATCTAGAACTAGGGGGCATAGTTTCAGAATAAGGGGCCACCCATTTAAATCGGAAATGAGGAGGAATTTCTTCACTCAGAGGGTCGTGAATCGTTGCCCCAGAGAGCTGTGGAGGCTGGGTCATTGAATATATTTAAGGTGGAGATAGAGAGATTTTTGAATGGTAAGGGAGTGAAGGGTTATGGGGAGCGGGCAGGGAAGTGGAGTTGAGGCCAAGATCAGATCAGCCATGATCTTATTGAATGACCTACTCCTGCTACTACATCTTATGTTCTTATGTTTTTATCAACTCATTTTTCTTAGCATGAAATTTAATTTGACATCTACCCGCCCCATATACGAACCTGTGTATTCACACTGAAGTCAATTACAGTCCTGGAAAAACTCAGCAGGCCAGGCAGCATCCGTGGAGAGAGAAACAGAGTTAACGTTTCAGGTCGAAGACCTTTCGTCAGAACTGGAAAAAGCAGGAAATGAAATAGATTTAAAGCAAGGATAAAGCTGGAAAAAGGGGGAGGGGATGAAAGAACAAAAGGAGAGATTAAGAGACATTGAGAGACTTTAAGAGATTATCAAGGCAAGAGGAGGTGTTAATGTGACAGGTTGAGGCTAAAAGAAGTGTGAAATGCCTGGCAGAATGAAGGACAGCTGCCAGCTGATTTCCCCCCCACGGCCACCAACCTCATAGTTCCCCAACCCCGCACAGCCCGCTTCTACCTCCTTCCCAAGATCCACAAACAGGACTGCCCCGGTAGACCCATCGTTTCAGCCTGTTCTTGCCCCATGGAACTTATCTCTTCCTATCTCGCCTCTATTTTTTCTCCCGTTGTCCAGTCTCTTCCCACCTACATTCGGGACTCTTCCGATGCCCTCCGTCACTTTAACAGTTTCCAGTTTCCTGGCCCCAACCGCCTCCTTTTCACTATGGACGTACAGTCCCTCTACACCTCCATCCCCCACCAGGATGGCCTGAGGGCGCTCCGCTTCTTCCTTGAACAGAGGCCCAACCAGTCCCCATCCACCACCACCCTCCTCCGCCTGGCTGAACTTGTTCTCACATTGAACAACTTCTCCTTTGACGCCACCCATTTCCTCCAAATTAAAGGTGTTGCTATGGGTACCCGCATGGGTCCTAGCTATGCCTGCCTTTTCGTGGGATATGTGGAACACTCTTTGTTCCAGTCCTACTCGGGTCCCCTCCCTCACCTCTTTTTCCGGTACATTGATGACTGTATCGGTGCCGTCTCCTGCTCTCGCCCTGAACTAGAACATTTCATTCACTATGCTTCCAATTTCCACCCTTCCCTCAGCTTCACATGGTCCATCTCCGACTCTTCCCTTCCCTTCCTCGACTTCTCGTCTCCATCTCTGGGGATAGGTTATTGACTAACATTCACTGCAAGCCCACTGACTCCCATAACTACCTGGACTACACTTCCTCCCACCCGGCCTCCTGTAAGGACTCTATTCCATTCTCCCAGTTTCTCTGTCTCCGCTGCATCTGCTCTGATGATGCCACCTTCCATACCAGTTCTTCCGACATGTCTTCCTTTTTCCTCAACCAAGGATTCCCCTCTACTGTGGTCGACACGGCCCTCGACCGTGTCCGTTCTATCTCCCGCACTTCTGCCCTCACCCCTACCCCTCCCTCCCAGAACCACGATAGAGTTCCCCTTGTCCTCACCTTTCACCCCACCAGCCTCCACATTCAACGGATCATCCTCCGCCATTTCCGCCACCTCCAGCGTGATCCCACCACCAAATGCATCTTCCCCTCACCTCCCCTTTCAAAATTCCGCAGGGACCGCTCCCTCCGCGACACCCTAGTCCATTCCTCTACCACCCCCAGCACCCCTTCCCCTTCGCCCGGCACCTTCCCGTGCAAGTGCAGGAGATGCAACACATGCCCTTATACCTCCCCTCTTCCGATTGTCCAGGGCCCCAAACACCCCTTCCAGGTGAAACAGCGATTTACTTGTACTTCCTGCAATTTAGTATACTGTATTCGCTGCTCACGATGTGGTCTCCTCTACATTGGGGAGACCAAACGCAGATTGGGTGACCGCTTTGCGGAACACCTCCGTTCAGTCCGTAAGGGGGACCCCGAGTTCCCGGTGGCCTGTCACTTTAATTCTCCGCTCCACTCCCACTCTGACCTCACCGTCCTCGGCCTATTACTCTGTTCCACGGAAGCTCAGCGTAAGCTCGAGGAACAGCACCTCATCTTTCGTTTAGGCACCCTACAGCCCTCTGGACTCAATATCGAGTTCAACAATTTTAGATCATAACCTCAGCTCCTATCACATTAATATTTTATTTTTTCATCCACCCTTTTATTTGGCCCCCCCTTTTTTTCCCTCCTAGAAGCTGGCAGCTGTCCTTCATTCTGCCAGGTATTTCACACTTCTTTTAGCCTCAACCTGTCACATTAACACCTCCTCTTGCCTTGATCCTCTCTTAATGTCTCTCAATGTCTCTTAATCTCTCCTTTTGTTCTTTCATCCACTCCCCCTTTTCCCAGCTTTATACTTGCTTTAAATCTATTTCATTTCCTGCTTTTTCCAGTTCTGACGAAAGGTCTTCGACCTGAAACGTTAACTCTGTTTCTCTCTCCACGGATGGTGCCTGGCCTGTTGAGTTTTTCCAGCGCTTTCTGTTGTTATTTCAGATTTCCAGCATCCGCAGTATTTTGCTATCAATTACAGTCCTCTTCACAGGTGGCCATGCTCCCTATTTCAGCCTCATCTGGTGAATTTGACCTTGTGCCCCATAAACCCAAGCCCAGCTCATTTAGTTATATTGAGAAGAGCAATGGTTCCAACACTGACCCTGGGTGACACCACTGTTTACATCCCTCCAGTCTGAAGAACATCCATTACCCACTACTCTCTGTTTTCTGCCCTTTACCCAACTTCCTATCCACGCTGCCCCACTCCCTTTAATACCGTGAGCCTTAATTTGATCAACAAACCTCCTGTCCGGCACCTTATCAAACACCTTTTGACAATCCATCTCCACAACATCCACTGCATTTCCTTTCTCACTACACTGTGTTATTTTCTGAAATAATCCCTGCTGTCTGTCCTGAATGAATCCATTTCACTGCCAAATGCTGCAATGTTTGCTCCACACCACAGGGTTTCATCTGTTTAAAGCCACAACAGAAAGGTCCAGTTTCCTCCTGGAGTTTGAGAGAAATCAGGTTTGAAAATGCTGCAGAGTTTCAGCCAATGAGGGAGCTCCGGGCTGAGCCCCGCCCACTGGGTGCCGCAAGCCCCGCCCCTCACACACTCCGATTGGTTGGAGGACCCGCTGCCCGCTCAGTCCTCCAGTCCCGCCCCTCTCTTCCTATTGGTCCGAGCTCCCGTCAATCACCCGGGCAGTGTGAGCTGAGCATGCGCGGACCTTGGCAGCAGCCGCTGACACATCAGGTGAGAGCGCTCAGGGAGCGGGTTAATAAACCCCGGGGGGATGCGGGCTGCACACACCCCGAGTGCGGCCCCAGGCCCCATTATTAAAACACTCCACATTATCCGCTTCACAAACACCCGGGGGAGGACAGACAGAGGCAGAGGCTGCGAGATTCTCAGCTCAACTCGGTGCTGTGTGAACGAGTGAGCGCCACACCCCGGCTGCTTGCGGGGAATGCCGGTGCGGAGGGCCCGGTGCAGAAGGCCCAAGGTGGAAGACCCGGAGGAGAGTGGCCTGAGCGGGAGGCCCAGCATGGAGAACCCCAGGCGGGGGGCCCAGGGCGGGGCGGCTGGTCGGCAGAGGTGGAGTCGGGAGATGCGGTTGGTGAGCATTGCTGCACTGGTTCTAAAAGTTGCAGAATGGTTTCGGGCCTGAATGAGTTCCAGCGGCCCAGCATCTGCTCTGCCTGGCGGCAGCTGTGAGGCTTTTTCTTGGACATGGGACCGGTTTATGCGTCGCCATATTGGTGAAGGAAAGACAAACTGTTTCCATCTGTAATGGGGCGCGTGAGCGGTTACAAGATGGAAAATGTGAATGGTTAAAAGACGGAAAATAAAAGGAGAGTAAAAGACAGAGCAAAGTAATATCAGTAAGGAATGATGAGTATTCTTTGATGGTTGGGTCCTGTGAGCGATAACAGCAAGCAGAAGAAGATTTGAGTGTTCGGTCTTTTTACGGGATTTCAGGAAGTGGATGGCTTCTTTTTCCGTGGAAGGGCTGAAGACTGTGGACAAGGACTATGATTTTACATGGTTCGACAACATCAAATGATATTCGTTAATGGATTGCCAAAAGGACTGGCGTAGATGGTAATGGGACAAATTAAGAAACAAAAGAGGACTCTAGAAGAAGTGTAAATGGCAATGGCAGAATGATCAACAGCTGCCGTGTGAGAGAGAGGGAAAAATGATGGGGGCAGAGGTTATGGTCTGAAATGATTGAACTCGATGTTGAGTCCAGAAGGCTGTAAAGTGCCTAATCGAAAGATGAGGAGCTGTTCCTCGAGCTTACGTTGAGCTTCATTGGAACAGTGTAAGAGGCCGAGGACAGAGAGGTCAGAGTGGGAGTGGAGCGGAGAATTAAAGTGACAGGCGACCGGAAGCTCGGGATCACGGACTGAACGGAGGTGTTCCGCAAAGCAGTCACCCAATCTGCGTTTGGGTTCCCCAATGTAGAGGAGACCGCATCGTGAGCAGTGAATACATTATACTAAATTGCAAGAAGTACAAGTAAATCGCTGTTTCACCTGGAAGGAGTGTTTGGTGCCCTGGACAGTGGGAAGGGGGAAGGTAAAAGGGCAGGTGTTGCATCTCCTGCGCTTGCACGGGAAGGTGCCGGGCGAAGGGGAATGGGTGTTGGGGGTGAGAGAGGAGTGGGCCAAGGTGTCGCGGAGGGAGCGGTCCCTTCGGAATTCAGAAAGGGGAGATGAGGGGAAGATGTGTTTGATGGTGGGATCATGCTGGAGGTGCAGGAAATGGCGGAGGATGATCCATTGAATGTGGAGGCTGCTGGGGTGAAAGCTGAGGACAAGGGGAACCCTATCGTGGTTCTGGGAGGGAGGGGAAGGGGTGAGAGCAGAAGTGCGGGAAATAGAACGAACACGGTCGAGGGCCGTGTCAACCACAGTAGAGGGGAATCCTCGGTTGAGGAAAAAGAAAGACATGTCGGAAGCACTAGTATGGAAAGGTGGCGTCGTCAGAGCAGATGCGGTGGAGACTGAGAAACTGGGAGAATGGAATAGAGTCCTTACAGGAAGCGGGGTGGAGGAAGTCTAGTTTAGGTAGCTGTGGGAGTCAGTGGGCTTGTAGTGAATATTTGTCAATAACCTATCCCCAGAGATGGAGACGGAGAAGTCGAGGAAGGGAAGGGAAGAGTTGGAGATGAACCATGTGAAGTGAGGGAAGGGTGGAAATTGGAAGCAAAGTGAATGAAATTTTCTAGTTCAGGGCGAGAGCAGGAAACAGCACCGATATAGTCATCAATGTACCGGAAAAAGAGGTGAGGGAGGGGACCTGAGTAGGACTGGGACAAAGAATGTTCCACATATCCCACGAAAAGGCAGGCATAGCTAGGACCCATGCGGGTTCCCATAGCAACAACTTTGATTTGGAGGAAGTGAGTGGAGTCAAAGGAGAAGTTGTTCAATGTGAGAACAAGTTCAGCCAGGCGGAGGAGGGTGGTGGTGGAAGGGGACTGGTTGGGCCTCTGTTCAAGGAAGAAGCTGAGCGCCCTCAGGCCATCCTGGTGGGGAATGGAGGTGTGGAGGGATTGGACATCCATAGTGAAGAGGAGACGGTTGGGGCCAGGAAACTGGAAACTGACAGACCAGCTGACGGACAGCCGGGTCAACCAATCGCTGAGCGCCACCGCCGCCACACCCCGACCAATCGGAGCACAGCCGTGCGGTTAATCTCCCGCCCGGCGTCATTGCATCATTCCGCTGTGACGGACCGTCGAGTCGGGCCGCTGCTGGGCGCCAGAACCAATGAGAGAGCGGAGGCAGGACAGCGCTCTTAAAGCGGAGCCGCGCTCCCAATTACAGTTATGCAACTATATTTCACTGCTGATCATTAAAGCGGGAATCGGACTGCGGAAAGGAGGAGGAACTCGGGAGAGAGGAAGGCCTAAATAAATGGGGGGAAGGGCAAAAGAAATAGAGAGAGAGGTTTAGGGAGGGAATTCCAGGGCTTCGGGCCTCGGCTGCTGAAGGCACGGCCGCCAATGGTGGAGCGATTAGAATCAGGGATGTGCAAGAGGCCAGAATTGTGGGAACAGAGATATCTCGGGGAATTCTAGAGCTGGAAGTGCTTACAGAGATAGGGAGTGCTGAGGCCATGGAGGGATTTGAAAACAAGGGTGAGAATTTAAAAGTTAACAGATTGGAGAAAAGCTGATTTTGAAGGGCTGAGAATAGAACTTGGGAAGATAAAGTGGGCAACAACATTGGCAAACAATGACGTAGAACAGCAATGGGAAACATTTCAAATGGTGTTCAACAGAGTGCAGGAAAAATATATTCCGCTAACAGGAAAGAACAAACTAAACAACAATGAGACTCGATGGATGAATAAAGCCATAAGGGAACAATTGAGGGTAAGGAAAGAGGCATACAATAAGTACATAGACAGCAGAGGACTGCATGATAAGAGAGAACATGAAGGGATTCGGAGAGAAGTCTAAAAAATCATTAGGAAGGCAAAGAGGAACTATGAAATTAAATTATCAAGGAACATAAAACAAAATGGTGTAATGTTTTAGAGGCAGGTTGGGATGGGAATAGGGCCATTAAGGGATAGACAGGACAATACCACAGGTAACGATAGGGAGATGTCAGAAATATTAAATCATTATTTTGCTCCGGTATTTACCAGAGAAATAGAACAGATGGACATGACATTGGATGATGAGATGAGTATAAGTGCATTTAAAATAAAAAAGGAGATATATTAAATAAACTAATCAAACTCAAAAAGGATAAAACCCCTGGTCTGGATGGATTGTATCCATGCATTTTAAAAGAATCTAGAGAAGAGATAGCAGAGGCATTACTACACATATTTAATAATTCATTAGAAAAAGGTGTAGTGCCAGAGGACTGGCGGACAGCTAACGTAATACCGATATTTCAGAAGGGGGATAGAACATGTCCATGGAATTATAGACCAGTCAGTTTAACATCAGCGGTAGGGAAAATAATGGAATCCCTAATAAAGGAGAGAATAGAAGAACATCTAGAAACGAAGAGTATAATAATGAATAGTCAGCACGGATTTCAAAAGGGAAAATCTTGCTTGACCAACCTTATTGAATTTATTGAAGAGGTAACAGAGAGAGTAGACAATGGTAATGCAGTAGATGTAATTTATCTAGATTTTCAAAAGGCCTTCGATAAGATACCCCATAATAGACTAATGAATAAGGTCAGAGAATGCGGAGTCAGGGGACAATTAGCAGAATGGATTGCTAGCTGGCTTCAAGACAGAAAGCAGAGAGTGGGAGTAAAGGGTTCCTATTCACAGTGGCAGAAGGTGGGTAGTGGTGTTCCACAAGGATCAGTGCTGGGACCACTGCTGTTCACAATTTACATCAACGGTTAATACTTTGGAATCAAAAACACAATTTCTAAATTTGCAGATGATACCAAATTGAGGGGGATAGTCAATACAGAGGAGAACTGCAACAAATTACAGGAGGACATTAATAAACTTGCAGAATGGGCAAATAATTGGCAAATGAAGTTTAACACAGACAAATGTGAGGTATTACATTCTGGTAGGAAGAATAGGGAGGTCACTTATCACTTGGAGGGTGCGAGTCTAGGTGGGGTAGGATCTCGGAGTACAAATACACAAATCACTAAAAGTTCCGCCATAGGTTAGCAAAGCCATAAAAAAAGCAAACCAAGCACTAGGGTTTATTTCTAGAGGGATAGAATTGAAAAGTATGGAAGCTATGCTTAACCTGTATCGAACCTTGGTTAGACCACTCTTGGAGTACTGCGTGCAGTTCTGGTCACCATATTATACAAAGGATATAGAGGCACTGGAGAGGGTGCAGAGAAGATTTACAAGGATGATACCAGAAATGCGAGGGTATACATATCAGGAAAGGATAAGCAGGCAGGGTCTCTTTTCTCTTCAAAAAGAAGGCTGAGGTGTGACCTAATAGAGGCCTATAAAATTATGAAAGGTTTTGATAGAGTGGATACAGAGAGAATGTTTGCACTTGTGGGGAAGAGCATAACTAGAGGCCATCAATATAAGATAGTCACCAAGAAATCCAATAGGGAATTCAGAAGAAACTTCTTTCCCCAAAAAGTGGTGAGAATGTGGAACTCGCTACCATAGGGAGTGGCTGAAGCGAATAGTATAGATGCATTTAAGAGGAGGCTGGACTAACATATGAGGGAGAAGGGAATAGAAACTAGGAGCAGGAGTAGGCCATTCGGCCCGTCGAGCCTGCTCCACCATTCAATACAATCATGGCTGATCATCCAAATCCAGTACCCTGTCCCTGCTTTCTCACACAGAATCCCCACATCGAGCCTGCACCTATCCCACCCTATCCCCGTAACCCCACGTATTTAATTCCCCCTAACATATCCCATCCTATCCACATAACCCCACATATTTAATCCCCCCATAACACTAAGGATCAATTTATCATAGCCAAATCAACCTAACCTGCACATTTTTGGACTGTGGGAGGAAACCGGAGCACCCGGAGAAAACCCAGGCAGACACGGGGAGAATGTGCAAACTCCACACAGACAGTCACCCGAGGTCAGATTCGAACCCGGGTCCCTGGCACTGTGAAGCACCAGTGCTAACCACTATGCCACCATAGAGGGTCATGCTGATAGATTTAGATGAGGAAAGACGGGAGGAGGCTCGAGTGGAGCATAAACATCGGCATGGACTGGTTGGGCCGAATGGCCTGTTTCTGTGCCGTATATCCCATGTATTTAATCCTATGTAAATCAGGGGTTCTGGACTGCGAGCCAATGTAGGTCAGCGAGCACAGGGGCGATGGGTGAATGGGACTTGGTGCAAGTTAGGATGCGGGCAGGAGAGCATTGGAATAGTCAAGTCTAGAGGTGCCAAAGGCATGGATGAGGGCTTCAGCAGTGTTTGAACTGAGGCAGGGTCGGAGATGGGTGGTGTTGCACACCTGAAAGTAGGCGGTCTTGGTGATGGATCGGATATTTTGTCGGAAGCTCATCTCAAGGTTGGGAACACTCTGGTTCAGCCTCAGCCAGTTGCCTGGGAAAGGAACGGAGATTGTGGCGGGAACCGAAGACAATGCCTTTGGTCTTCCCAATATTTAGTTGGAGGGATTTTCTGCTCATCCAGTGCTGGATATCGGACAAGCAGTGAGACAAATCAGACAGTGGAGGGGTCGAGAGAGGTGGTGGTGAGGTAGAGCTGGTGTTGTCAGTATACATGTGGAACCTGATGCTGTGTTTTTGGATGATGTTGCCGAGGGACAGCATGTAGATGAGAAAGAGGAGGGGACCAAGGATAGATCCTTGGGGGAACACCAGAGGAAATGGTGTGGGAGCGGGAAGAGAAGTCATTGCAGGTGATTCTCTGGCTAAGACAGGAGAGATAAGAATGGAACTGGGCAGGGCAGTCCCACCCAGCTGGACAACAGAGGAGACGAGTTGGAGGAGGTTGGTGTGGTCAGCCGTATCAAAGCCTGCAGACAGGTCGAGAAGGATGAGGAGGGACGGTTTACCA
>JASTWF010001092.1:0-40000 GCA_030390025.1 Squalus acanthias | reverse complement strand
CCAATGTGTCTGGGCCATTCACCTCCCCAGAAAGGGCTGAATTTTCTGTTTAAATTGGTGCATGCTGATTAATTTAATTCTGGTATTTAACAGCAGCAAACAACTCCTGTAAACCCTCAGCAACTGAATCTCTATTTGGAATAGTTCACCAGTACCGGCGACTGCTCCAACTCACCCTATATATCTGTCTGTCCCACTATCCTTCCCCGGTGGGTTTGGATGTTGCAGACCGACAGTGAAAGATCCAGTGACAGATTCCTACCAGCCCGAGCACTCCAAGTTCTCACTGAATGAAACCTTCGTTCACGGGAAGCAGGCTCTGTTTGATTGTTTAGGTCCCGTAACCCCTGACCCTGTGTTACTGCTGTCAGAATACTCAGAAATAAAACTTACTGCATTGATCACAGTTTCACATCCGTGTCTTGTTTCTCTTTAGGATCAGTGTGTCCAAGAACAAGCTGTTTGCGGATGTAATGAGGCTGGGAGAAGATTTGGGAATCGCAGGAAATGGGAAGAGGAAACTGCTGCAGGGAATCTGTAAGTGTCTAATAACACATTCAGTAAGGTACTGAGATAAGACGGATGTTCCAGAGTGTCAGCACTGTGACCGTTCGGGGTTCAAGATATCTCACTTGATCGGGTTTCTTCAGAAAGATTGGTAATAGACCGTTTGATGGGACAGTGTAGAGAGAGATTTACTCTCTATCTGACCCGTGCTTCTGCTATCATGTTTTTTTCTCTCTTTCGCTATCTGCCTCATTTTATTTCTCTCTGCCTCACTCTCATCTCTCTGCCTCTGTCTCTTTCTCTCTCAATGGCCCTCTCTCCCTGCCTCGTCTTCTCTCTGCCATTCATCTTTGCTCTGTCTTTCTCTCTCTCCTCTCCACCGCTCCTGTTGGTCTGAATGGCCTGTTTCTGTGCTGTAAATACTGTGTAATTCTATGGTGAATTCTGAAAAGACACATTACAGCACTAGAAACAATCTTCAGCAATGGGCTGGGTGTCATAGGGTCGAAACTCTGACCTTTCCCCCCTACCGATCTGAAGGTCTTGTGTAAATGTGGGGAGTTCAAACGCGTCCTTGGTGAGAGGTCAGATTTGTACCACACTAGGCCCTAAATCGGTGGACTGGCTGTTAGGTGCCGACCAAGTGCCTTCAAAAGCCTCTTAAACCCTTTCTCTCCGTCACTGATTTCAATCTACCTACAACCTCAACCTGTGTGTGTGTCTGTGTGTGTGTGTCTGTGTGTATACAGACACACAAAACACTGCCTAACAAAATCTATCAATCTCAGTCTTGAATTTTTCAATTGAGCTCCAGCCTCAACAGCTTTTTGGGGAGTGTTTTCCAGATTTCTGCTACCCTTTGTGTGAAGAAGTGCTTCCTGACATCACACCTGAATGGCCTGGCTTTAATTTCAAGGTTTTGCCCCTTGTTCTGGACTCTCCCACCAGATGAAATAGTACCCATTATACCGACTCTCTGTCTCCTGCCGCTCAGCTAATTTCCTAACCACGTCAATAATTTGCAAAGCATTCCTACTATCGCCACATTCTTTCACGCTGCTTGCAATCCACTTTTCTTTAATGTTACAAGTCAAAAGCTCAATTCCAGTCTGATGATTTCTTGCCTTCCTTACCGAATACCTACCAGTCAATTCCTACTATCACCAAATTCTTCCACTCTGCTTGTGTGATAGATCCAGTGACAGATTCCCACCAGCCCGAGCTCTCCACGTTCTCACTGCATGGAACCTTCGTTCACGGGAAGCAGGCTCTGTTTGATTGTTTAGGTCCCGTAACCCCTGACCCTGTGTTACTGCTGTCAGAATAATGGGCTGTACTCCGAAATAAAACTTACTGCATTGATCACAGCTTCACATCCGTGTCTTGTTTTTCTTTAGGATCAGAGTGTCCGAGGGCAAGGTGTTCGGGGTGGAATGAGGCTGGGAGAAGATTTGGAAATCGCAGGAAATGGGAAGAGGAAATCGCTGCAGGGAATCTCTGCAAGTGCCTAATAACACATTGAGAAAGGTACTGAGATAAGACGGGTGTCCCAGAGTGTCAGCACTCTGACCGTTCGGGGTTCAGGATATCTCACTTTATCGGGTTTCTTCAGGCAGATTGGAAATAGACATCCATTGTTTCAGATGGGACAGTGTAGAGGGAGATTTACTCTCTATCTAGCCCGTGCTTCCTCTATCTCGTTTTCTCTTTCACTATCTGCTGCATTTTCTCTCTCTCTCTCTGCTTCATAAGAAATAGGAGCAGGAATAGGCCACTTGGCCCCTCGAGCCTGCTCCGCCATTCAATAAGATCATGGCTGATCTTGGGCTCAAAGCCTCCACGGCTCTCTGGGGCAGAGAATTTGCTTCATCTCTCTGCCTCGATCTCATCTCTCTGCCTCTGTGTCTTACTGTCTCATTGGCTCTATCTCTCCGCACCTTGTTGTCTCTCTCGTTTCTCTCAGCATCGCTGTCTCTCACCCTTTATCTTTTCTGCCTCTTGGTCTCTCTTTCTGCCTCACTCAGTCCTCGTCTCTCCACCTGTATTGTCCCTCTCGCTTCTCTCTGCCACATTCTCTCTCTCTCTCTCTCCCGCTCCCTCTTTTTGCTTTAAGTCTCTATTTTAGTGACTCAGTTTCCTCTCACTCTGGCCATCTCTCCATTTCTCTCTTTTTCTCACTCTCCCATCTCTTTGTCTCTCCCTCACTTTCTCCCTCTCTGTCTCTGTTTCCTCTCTCTCTCTGCCCCTCTCTCTCCCAGTTTCTCGATTTCTCTCTCTCCCAGTTTCTCGATTTCTCTCTTTCTCGCTCCAAGTATCTTCTCAGTCAAGATTCCTGATGTAACAGGACTGTCCGAACACACACACTTTAACACTGAGCCCAGCCCGTGCTCTGAACACATTGCATGAGCTGATCACAGCTTCTGAGCCCCCAGTTTTAAAATGAGCCGTCCAGGATGTGCCAGGCCCCACCAGGTGCTGGGAGTCCTGCAAGATTTCACTCGAAACAATCTTCCGCAATGGGTTGGGTGTCACGGAGGGTCAAAACTCCGACCTTTCACCCCTACTGATCTGAAAGTCTTGTGTAAAATGAATGTGGGAAGTTCAAGCACAGTCCTTGGTGAGCGGTCGGATTTGTACCGACCGCACGAGGCCCTAAATCGGCAGACTGACAAAAGCCTGTTTAATCCCTCTCTCTCAGTCACTGATTTCAATCCACCGACAACCCTCTCCCTCCTGCTCGGTCTGTGTCTGTCTGTAATTTGTGTGTTTCTGTGTCCGTCTGAATGTTTGTGCAAGAGTGTCTGTGTTTTGTGTGTGTTTTCCTGTGTGTGTGTTTATTTGTGTCTGAATGTCTAGATTTGTGTCTGTGTGTGGGTATAGACACAAACAGCCTGAGCTAACAAAAATCTATCAATCTTACTTTTAAACTATTCAAATGATCCCCAGCCTTGACAGCTTTTTGGGTGACAGTTCATGCTTCCCACTAGGCTTTGTGTGAAGATGTGCTTCCTGACATCGCCCCCTGTATTGACCATTTACAATGCAAAGTTTATGTCCTCTTGTTCTGGACTCCCCCACTAGAGGGAATAGTTTCATTCTAAAATTTTGACTGACTGGATTGAGTGTTTTGGTGCGGTAACAGAGGGTGGATGAGGGCAGTTCAGTTGATGCTGTGTATATGGACTTTAAAAAGTCCTTTGATGCAGTACCCCATAATAGGCTGGTTAGCAAAATTGAAGCCCGTGGGATAAAAGGGGCAGTAGCAGCAGGGATAGTAAACAGAGTTGTGAATGGCTGTTTTTCAGACTGGAGGGAGGTATACAGTGTTGTCCCACTGGGTTCAGTGCGGGGACAACTGCTGTCTTTGATCTACATTAATGAATTGGACTTGGGGGTGCAGGGCACAATGTTCAAATTTCCAGCTGACTCGAAACTTGGAAGTGTGGAACACAGTGAGGAAGATAGTAACAGACTTCAAGAAGACATAGACAGGCTGGTGGATTGGGCGGACACATGGCAGATAAAATTCAACGCAGAAAGTGTGAGGTTCTACAGTTTGGTAGGAACAATGAGGAGAGACAATCCAATCTAAAGGGTACAATTTAAAGGGGGTGCAAGAACAGAGAGACCTGGGGGTGCTTGTGCACAAATCTTTGGGGGCAGGACAGGTTAACAAAGCAGATGGGATCCTGGGCTTTATAAATAGAGGCGTAGAGTGCAACAGTCAGGAAGTTATGCTGAAACTTTATAAAACACTAGTTTGGCCTCCGCTGGAGTATTTTGTCCAATTCTGGGCACCACACTTTAGGAAGGGTATGAAGACTTTGGAGAGGGTACAGAAGAGATTTACTGGAATGGTTCCAGGGTTGAAGGATTACAGTTACATCATGTACTACTAGCCCTCTGACAGTGCAGCGCTCCCTCAGTACATCCCCTCCGACAGTGCAGCGCTCCGACAGTGCCGCGCTCCCTCAGTGCTGCCCCTCCGACAGTGCCGCGCTCCCTCAGTGCTGCCCCTCCGACAGTGCCGCGCTCCCTCAGTGCTGCCCCTCCGACAGTGCCGCGCTCCCTCAGTACATCCCCTCCGACAGTGCAGCGCTCCGACAGTGCCGCGCTCCCTCAGTGCTGCCCCTCCGACAGTGCCGCGCTCCCTCAGTGCTGCCCCTCCGACAGTGCCGCGCTCCCTCAGTGCTGCCCCTCCGACAGTGCCGCGCTCCCTCAGTACTGCCCCTCCGACAGTGCCGCGCTCCCTCAGTGCTGCCCCTCCGACAGTGCCGCGCTCCCTCAGTGCTGCCCCTCCGACAGTGCCGCGCTGCCTCAGTGCTGCCCCTCCGACAGTGCAGCGCAGCCTCAGTGCTGCCCCTCCGACAGTGCAGCGCTCCCTCAGAACTGCCCCTCCGACAGTGCAGCGCTCCCTCAGTATTGCCCCTCCGACAGTGCAGCACCCCCTCAGCACTGCCCCTCCGACAGTGCAGCGCCCCCTCAGCACTGCCCCTCCGACAGTGCAGCGCTCCCTCAGTACTGCCCCTCCGACAATGCAGCGCTCCCTCAGCACTGCCCCTCCGACAGTGCAGCACTCCCTCAGTACCGCCACTCCGACATTGCAGCGTTCCCTCAGTACTGCCCCTCCGACAGTACAGCGCTCCCTCAGTACTGCCCGTCCGACAAAGCAGCACTCCCTCAGTACTGCGCCTCCGACAGTGCAGCGCTACCTCATTACCCCTCCTTCAACAGCGCAGCACTCCCAAAGTAGTGCCCCTCCTATAGTGCAGCACCCCTTCAGTCCGGCTCCTCTGACAATGCAGTGCTACCTCTGTATGGACCCTCTGACAGTGCAGCGCTCCCTCAGTCCTTACCATCCGACACTGCGGCAGTCGCTCTGTACAGCCCCTGACAGTGCAGCGCTCCCTCAGTACTGTCCCTCTGACAGTGCAGCGCTCCCTCAGTACTGCTCCTCTGAAAGTGCAGCGATCCCTCAGTCCTTACCATCTGACACTGCGGCACTCCCTCTGTACAGCCCCTGACTTTGCAGCAATCCCTCAGTACTGCCCCTCCGACAGTGCAGCACTCCCTCAGTACTGCCCCTCCGACAGTGCAGCACTCCCTCAGTACTGCCCCTCCGACAGTGCTGCGCTCCCTCAGTACTGCCCCTCCGACAGTGCAGCGCTCCCTCAGTACTTCCCCTCCGACAGTTCAATACCAACTCAGTACTGCCCCTCCGACACTGCAGCGCTCCCTCATTCCAGCTCCTTCATAAGTGCAGCAACCCCTCCTTACTACCCCTACAACAGTGCAACACTCCCGCAGTACTGCCCCCCCCGACAGAGCAGCGCTCCCTCGGTACTGCCCCTCCATAACTGCAGCACTTCTTATTACTGTTCCTTCAACAGTGCAGCGCTCCCTCAGTACTGCCCCTCCGACAGTGCTGTGCTCCCTCAGTACTGCCCCTTCGACAGTGTAGCACTCCCTCTGTACTGCCCCTCGGACAGTGCAGCGCTCCCTCAGTACTGCCCCTTCGACAGTGTAGCACTCCCTCTGTACTGCCCCTCGGACAGTGTAGCACTCCCTCTGTACTGCCCCTCGGACAGTGCAGCACTCCCTCAGTACTGTCCCTCCGACAGTGCAGCACTCCCTCAGTACTGCCCCTCCGACAGTGCAGCGCTCCCACAGTACTGCGCCCCGACAGTGCTGCGTTCCCACAGTACTGCCACTCCGACAGTGCAGCGCTCCCTCAGCACTGCCCCTCCGACAGTGTAGCGCTCCCTCAGTACTGCCCCTCTGACAGTGCAGCGCTCCCTCAGTACTGCCCCTCCGACAGTGCAGCGCTCCCTCAGTACTGCCCCTCCGACAGTGCAGCGCTCCCTCAGTACAGCCCCTCCGACAGTGCAGCGCTCCCTCAGTACTGCCCCTCTGACAGTGCAGCGCTCCCTCAGTACTGCCCCTCCGACAGTGCAGCACTCCTTCAGTACTGCCCCTCTGACAGTGCAGCGCTCCCTCAGTACTGCCCCTCCGACAGTGCAGCGCTCCCTCAGTACTGCCCCTCCGACTGTACAGCGCTCCCTCAGTACTGCCCCTCTGACAGTGCAGCGCTCCCTCAGTACTGCCCCTCCGACAGTGCAGCGCTCCCTCAGTACTGCCCCTCCGACTGTACAGCGCTCCCTCAGTACTGCCCCTCCGACAGTGCAGCGCTCCCTCAGTACCGCCCCTCCGACAGTGCAGCGCTCCCTCTGTACTGACCCTCCGACAGTGCAGCGCTCCCTCAGTACTGCCCCTCCGACAGTGCAGCGCTCCCTCAGTACAGCCCCTCCGACAGTGCAGCGCTCCCTCAGTACTGCCCCTCTGACAGTGCAGCGCTCCCTCAGTACTGCCCCTCCGACAGTGCAGCACTCCCTCAGTACTGTCCCTCCGACTGTACAGCGCTCCCTCAGTACTGCCCCTCTGACAGTGCAGCACTCCCTCAGTACTGCCCCTCCGACAGTGCAGCGCTCCCTCAGTACTGCCCCTCCGACAGTGCAGCGCTCCCTCAGTACTGCCCCTCCGACAGTGCAGTGCTCCCTCAGTACTGCCCCTTCGACAGTGCAGCACTCCCTCAGTACCGCCCCTCCGACAGTGCAGCGCTCCCTCGGTACTGCCCCTCCAATAGTGCAGCGCTCCCTCAGTACCGCCCCTCCGACAGTGCAGCGCTCCCTCAGTACCGGCCCTCTGACAGTGCAGCGCTCCCTCAGTACGGCCCCTCCGACAGTGCAGCGCTCCCTCAGTACTGACACGGGGTGTCACACTGGATTTTAGGGCTCGAGTCTCTGGACTGCGGCTCAAACCCATGACCTTGTCACTCAGACGTGAGAGTGACACAAAGTGAGCCACAGCTGAGAGCTGAGCAATGTCACAGAAAGGTCAGGGGTCATGATGACCCTGCGCAGTCAGACATTTGATGATCATTGGATCATCGAATCAGACAGCACAGAAGGAGGCCATTCGGGCCATCGTGCCTGTGTCGTCTCTTTTAAAGAGCGATACAGTTAGTCTCACTCCCGACTCTTTCCCCATTGCCCTGCGAATTTCACTGCTTCAAGTATTTATCCAATTCCCTTTTGAAAGTTATTATTGAATCTGCTTCCACCGCCCGTTCAGGCAGTGCATTCCAGATCACAACAACTCGCTGTGTCAAAAAAATCTCCTCATCTCCCCTCTGGTTCTTTTGCCAATTATCTTAAATCGGTGTCCTCTGGTTACCGAGCCTCCTGCCACTGGAAACAGTTTCTCCTTATTTACTCCATCACAGCCCTTCAAAAGTTTGAACATCAATATCTAATCTTCCCTTAACTTTCTCCGCTCTAAGGAGAACAATCCCAGCTCTCCTGTCTCTCCACAGAACTGAAACCCCTTTTCTCTGAAACCCTTCTATAAATCTCCTCTGCACCCTCCCCAAGACCTTGACATCCTTCCATAAGTGTGGTGCTTATAGTTGAACACAGTACTCCAGCTGAAGCCTAAGAAGTGATTTAGAAAGTTTTATTCCCATGCTCCCTTCATAAATCCGAAGGGGGAAAAATTGGGTGTCACCCATTTTGGGGGTCGAATATCGGCCGGGCACAAAGTTTAGCGCCCGGCGCTAATGATCGCCTCCGACTGCAAAATTTGCCCCTGGAGGTGATTTGAGCGCTAAATCAGGCGCTACACACCTCTCTCAAGGCGCTAACGTCGAGGAGCGAGGCGCTCCCTCAGAACGCTACCGAAGCTCAGGTGATGTCAGTTACCATGGAACCCAGACAGACAGTTCTTAAAGGGGAGGGGCCATCTTGCTAGCCAGCCACACCCTGGTCATTGTAGCGTTGACTCTGGTGCTGGAGAGACCTCCCACCATTCTGCTGAGAGGAGTGATGGACAGGCCCAGGGAGAGAGCTCAGCCCTTTAGCGAACAGGCCTTGGTGGCTCTGGTTGGTGCTGTGGAACGGCGATGGGCAGTGCTGCACCCTGAGAGTGGCAGGAGGACATTGACCCGGGAGTTTGGAAGGGTGTGGAGGGAGATGGCTCAGCACATCTCCTCGAGGAGCCTGGTGCCGAGGACCCACACCCAATGTCGGAAGAAGTTCAACGACCTCACTCGGGTGGTCAGGGTGATTACCTGCTTTTCAATACCTCTACATTCCTCCATCTCAACTTCACTCTGTGTCCAGAGGGTTTAAAAACCCCAAATGCCCAACACTCATCCAAGACCTATGGCCATCTCATAAAACACACACGCACATTCCACACCTTGCATACATTAAGGGCTATTCAACTATGGGAGGCACAGCAGGCAAGCACATGGCTGCACACTCACTCAGACGCCATCCTTTTTCTTGCAGGTCAAGCTCTCTCATAACAGACGGGAGCAGCAACGCACGGGAGGAGAACCGGCTGACCTACACCCCCTGACTGAGTTGGTGGCGAGAGTGCACGGGATCGTTGCCAGCCAGGTCATAGGTGCCGTGGTCGCTGGAGAGCTCGACCCCCTTGGGGACAGCAATGGTAAGTTCATCAGCTTTCTCTCCTCTCTCACACCACTTCCCCCTCACAACAACAGCCTTTTACACTTTCAATCCAACTAACTGTCTCCAGTCCTTGCTCCCTTCCTGCCCCCCTGCCCTCACGCTAAAGCCACTCTTGTACCTCCCTGGTGTCCGAAAGTGAACCACCAGCTGACCGGTCTGTCCCTCAGCCTGCCAGTGGCAGCGACGCCCCAGACGAGGAGGAAGAGGAAGCTGGAGCCTCACCGCCTGCGTCTCCCGAGGGTGACACATCATACATTGGAGCCACACTTTCCCTGGAGGGGAGTAGGGTGTTAGGATCTGATGAGAGTGAAGCTCCTGGTCCCAGCGGGCTGCAGCAACGCCATGGGGGTAGGGAAGCTCGGGGGCCAGCTCCCCGGAGGGTGAGTAGGCAAGCGAGTTCTGCTGCACAGGACTCGGATGCGGACCGTGCCATCGCGGCCATGAATAGCCAGGCCTTGAGCATGCACACTGAGCTGATGGGTGCAATGGCAAGGGTGCCCGACAGCATGGATGGACTGGCTAGGAGTGTGGAGCAGTCCGCTGCAGCACAGGCCGACGCAACGCAATGGCTTAGTGCTGCAATTGAGTCATTGGCTGGTGCCATCCAGTCTCAGACTGCTCTCATGCAGTCTCAGATTGATGTCACGCAAGCACTGACTGCTGCCATCCTCGCTGGGTCGCCCACAGTCCCCTGGGATCTCACAGTACTGCAGCAGGCCAGCAATCTGTGCTCGAGCAGATTGCTCCGGATGCTGAGGTGCTGCCCCGTGGGAGTGGCAGTGTGTCGGTCGAGCAGGAAGGTGCTGTCCTCTCTCAGGATTACAGCATTCCTGCTCCCACCACTGCCACTTCCCCATTGCACTTGGCACGGCCTGCAACACAGCCAGCCCAGACTGCTGCCACCCATGCAGAGTTGGTGCAGTCTGCAGCCGGGCCCTCCAGGCCCAGAGCTGGTCGAGGGGGTCCTTCAAGGACATCTGTAGTCTCCGCATCTGACATTCAGCAGCCTTCCACCAGCCTTGCTGCAGCCACTGGGGCCCCATTACGGAGGAGCAGTAGGGTGGGAAGGGGGGAAGTGTGCAGGGGATGGAGATCACCCTCGAAGGCCCAACAGTAGGAGGTGTAAATAAATGGTGGGAATGTTTGTGGTAAAGGTCGAGGTTCGTGTGATTACATTTGTTTACTGTTTTGCCATTTATCTCCATCTTGTGAGAACCAGTTCTGTTAGTTCATGATTTGTTGTGTTGGTTTCTAATTGTTTGTCCTGAATAAATGACACACACCGTGTTTGTAAAATAAATAAGTTTATTATTCAAAATTTAAATTTTTGGTCTTTTGAATCATTCCAGCTTTGGCCGGCAATAGGGGGGGTGTGGGATGCTTTCCATGATGTTGTTCTCCATGCCAGAAGCCATCTTCTCAGTAAGGGCCCTGAAGCGGCTTCTTATCAGCCGTTCACGGACGGCCCTTGCACTGGCAACATTGTGCGCCTCCCTCCCACGTTGGTGCTGCTGATCCTCCTCCTCCTCCTGCTCCTCCGGTGGTGCACCAATCCCTGGTGGCATTGGTTGGGTCCTCAGGACTGCCAGGTTGTGAAGAATGCAGCACACAACTATGAAGAGGGAGACTCGCTCGGGAGAGTACTGCAGGGCTCCTCCTGAGTGGTCCAGACAGCGGAACCGTTGCTTCAGCACGCCGATCGTCTGCTCAATGATGTTCCTGGTGGCGATATGGCTCTCATTATACCGCAGCTCGGCAGGAGTGTTGGGGTTACGGAGCGGTGTCATCAGCCAGGTGCAGAGTGGATAACCCTTGTCCCCGAGGAGCCGTCCACTTGGGTGATGCGGTGCCTGGAAATGGTCTGGCACACCAGTCTGGCGCAGGATGAAAGCATCGTGGCTGCTGCCAGGATAGTGGGCATTGATGGCGAGTATGAGCTGTGTGTGGTCACAGACCAACTATACATTCAGAGAGTGGAAGTCCTTGCGGTTTCGGAATATCTCTGCATTTTCATGCGGTGCCCGCAATGCCACCTGCGTGCAGTCAATGGCGCCCTGCACCATGGGGAAGCCCGCTATCCTCGCAAAGCCTCATACACATTCACGCTGCTTGCCCCGGGGCATGGGGAAAGAGATGTACTGGCATCTCCTTTTATACAGGACGTTTGTCACCTCCCGGGTACAACAATGGACAGCGAACTGGGAGATATCGGCGATGTCCCCAGTAGAAGCTTGAAAGGAGCCACTGGCATAAAAATTCAGAGCCACTGTCACCGACAGAGACGTCCTGGTCCTGAGCTGAGGCTGCAGATCTGGTTACAGCAGGTGGCAGAGCTCAGTGACCACCTCCTTGCTGAAGCGCAGCCTGCGTAAACACTGCTCCTCAGACAAATGAAGGTATGAGAACTGCTCCCTGAATACCCTGGGAGGGTAAGGTCTCCTGTGCAGAGGCCTGTTGGCCCTCCTCCCTCTGGCCATGTTTTCCACTCTCTCTCTGCTCTGCCTCTGCTGCCTCTGATTCTGCAGGTGCAGGACGACGCCCCGAGTCAGTGCAGCCCCCAGAGTATCCTCTAAATCTCCGGAATGAAGGTGAAATAAAAATGAACCTGCAAAGTGCTGCTCAGGATCCGAAAGCCCTTCGCACAGCGTTGAATCTCTCCAGACGTGTCTCTCCCTCTCAGCATGCGTGGTGCAAAGATTTTTCTGACAAGAAAAGGCAGGAAGCGGCCGCCTTTAAATAGCGCTCCTCCAGCCCCTTCCCGACTGCCAAACGTTCCCCGCTACCTGTCGTTGCTGGCGGCAGGCAGAAAGGCAGGGGGCGCGACTCAATATCTGGTCCGGGGCGCTACCGCGGCGTTGCACGCTGGACTGAAGTCGCGATCTGCGGGCGCAGGAGATCGTGGCGGTCGTGTTTAGCGCCGCCGCAAAACGTCTAAGCAACCGAATTTTTCCCCCTAACACTTTGACCAAGCTTTTGGTCACCTGTCCTAATATCTCTTGTGACTCGGTGTCAAACTGTGAATCTTTACGCTCCTGTCAAGTGCTTCAGGATGTTTTACTTGAGCACTTTTTTCCCTCATCTCCAATATTTTTACAACTAATTAACAAAAGTGTTGATGAAAATAGAAAACACACAATATTTTGTTCAATGTCCCGGTGATTGTTCTCCCTTGCTGCTGTTAGCCGTGTCCTGGAGATTAATCTTTACCTCCTGCAGACTCCAGGACAAGCCTGGAGATTTGGCAACAGTAGAGTTAACTGACCGGGGACATTGTCATGGATAATCCTCGCTCCTGGTAATCGTTCAGCCTGGGATGTGAGGGCTGGGGGAAAGAGAAGATCCAATTGTGCTCTTCCTGGAACCAAAGATAACGATTCAACTCCATTATCACAGGACCACACGGCCAGTATCAGATCGTCAAATGTCAGTGAGCGAGAACTGAACACATATTAAAATATAACACTGAGTCTATCTGATCATCCTCCCAGGTGAGCTACAGAATAACTCCCCACTCGCTCCGAATCCAGTGTAAAACCCGAGGTAGCGAGGCTCCAATAGCCCAGGTCTGGTGTCAGGGGTGACTCAGTGGGTAGCACTCTCGCCTGTGAGTCAGATGGTCGTGTGTTCGACCACCCACTCCAGAGACTGGAGGACATAATCTAAACCAAAACTCCCGGTGTCCCTCCGACAGTGCAGCGCTCCCTCAGTACTGAACCCTCCGACAGTGCAGCGCTCCCTCAGTACTGACCCTCCGACAGTGCAGCGCTCCCTCAGCACTGCCCCTCCGACAGTGCAGCGCTCCCTCAGCACTGCCCCTCCGACAGTGCAGCGCTCCCTCAGTACTGCCCCTCCCACAGTGCAGCGCTCCCTCAGTACGTCCCCTCCGACAGTGTAGCGCACCCTCAGTACTGCCCCTCCGACAGTGTAGCGCTCCCTCAGTACTGCCCCTCCGACTGCAGCGCTCCCTCAGTACTGACCCTCCAACAGTGTAGCGCTCCCTCAGTACTGCCCCTCCGACAGTGCATCGCTCCCTCAGTACTGCCCCTCCGACAGTGCAGTATTCCCACAGTACTGCCCCTCAGAAATTGCAGCACTCCCTCAGTACTGCCCCTCCGACAGTGCAGCGCTCCCTCAGTACTGCCCCTCCGACAGTGCAGCACTCCCTCAGTACTGCCCCTCCTATAGTGCAGCGCTCCCTCAGTACTGCCCCTCCGACAGTGCAGCACTCCGTCAATCCTTACCATCGGACACTGCGGCGCTCCCTCTGTACAGCCCCTGACTTTGCAGCACTCCCTCAGTACTGCCCCTCCAACAGTGCAGCGCTCCCTCAGTACTGCCCCTCCAACAGTGCAGCGCTCCCTCAGTACTGCCCCTCCAACAGTGCAGTGCTCCCTCAGTACTGCCCCTCCAACAGTGCAGTGCTCCCTCAGTACTGCCCCTCCAACAGTGCAGCGCTCCCTCAGTACTGCCCCTCCAACAGTGCAGCGCTCCCTCAGTACTGCCCCTCCGACAGTGCAGCGCTCCCTCAGTCCTGCCCCTCGAACAGTGCAGCGCTCCCTCAGTACTTCCCCTCCGACAGTTCAACACCGACTCAGTACTGCCTCTCCGACACTGGAGCGCTCCCACATTCCTGCTCCTTCATCAGTGCAGCAATCCCTCCTTACTGCCCCTACGACAGTGCAGCACTCCCGCAGTACTGCCCTTCCGACAGTGCAGCGCTCCCTCAGTACTGCCCCTCCGACACTGCAGCGCTCCCTCAGTACTGACCCTCTGACAGTGCAGCGCTCGCTCAGTACTGCCCCTCCGACAGTGCAGCGCTCCATCAGTGCTGCCCCTCCGACGGTGCTGTGCTCCCTGCCACTGTCACCTTCACTGTCACCGACAGAGACGTCCTGGTCCTGAGCTGAGGCTGCAGATCTGGTTACAGCAGGTGGCAGAGCTCAGTGACCACCTCCTTGCTGAAGCGCAGCCTGTGTAAACACTGCTCCTCAGACAAATGAAGGTATGAGAACTGCTCCCTGAATACCCTGGGAGGGTAAGGTCTCCTGTGCAGAGGCCTGTTGGCCCTCCTCCCTCTGGCCATGTTTGCCACTCTCTCTCTGCGCTTCCTCTGCTGCCTCTGATTCTGCAGGTGCAGGTCGACACCCCGAGGCAGTGCAGCCCCCAGAGTATCCTCTAAATCTCTGGAATGAAGGTGAAATAAAAATGAACCTGCAAAGTGCTGCTCAGGATCCGAAAGCCCTTCGCACAGCGTTGAATCTCTCCAGACGTCTCTCTCCCTCTCAGCATGCGTGGTGCAAAGATTTTTCTGACAAGAAAAGGCAGGAAGCGGCCGCCTTTAAATAGCGCTCCTCCAGCCCCTTCCCGACTGCAAAACGTTCCCCGCTACCTGTCGTTGCTAGCGGCAGGCAGAAAGGCAGGGGGCGCGACTCAATATCTGGTCCGGGGCGCTACCGCGGCGTTGCACGCTGGACTGACGTCACGATCTGCGGGCGCAGGAGATCGTGGCGGTAGTGTTTATCGCTGCCGCAAAACGTCTAAGCAACCGAATTTTTCCCCCGAACACTTTGACCAAGCTTTTGGTCACCTGTCCTAATATCGCTTGTGACTCGATGTCAAACTGTGACTCTTTACGCTCCTGTCAAGTGCTTCAGGATGTTTTAGTTGAGCACTTTTTTCCCTCATCTCCAATATTGTTACAACTAATTAACAAAAGTGTTGATGAAAATAGAAAACACACAATACTTTATTCAATGTCCCGGTGCTTGTTCTCCCTTGCTGCTGTTAGCCGTGTCCAGGAGATTAATCTTTACCTCCTGCAGACTCCAGGACAAGCCTGGAGATTTGGCAACAGTAGAGTTAACTGACCGGGAACATTGTCATGGATAATCCTCGCTCCTGGTAATCGTTCAGCCTGGGATGTGAGGCCTGGGGGAAAGAGAAGATACAATTGTGCTCTTCCTGGAACCAAAGATAACGATTCAACTCCATTATCACAGGACCTCACGGCCAGTATCAGATCATCAAATGTCAGTGAGCGAGAACTGAACACATATTAAAATATAACACTGAGTCTATCTGATCTTCCTCCCAGGTGAGCTACAGAATAACTCCCCACTCGCTCTGAATCCAGCGTAAAATCCGAGGTAGCGAGGCTCCAATAGCCCAGGTCTGGTGTCAGGGGTGACTCAGTGGGTAGCACTCTCGCCTGTGAGTCAGATGGTCGTGTTTTCGACCACCCACTCCAGAGCCTTGGCCACATGACCTAGGCCGACACTCCTGCTGTCCCTCTGACAGTGCAGTGCTCCCTCAGTATTAGGCCTCCGACAGTGTAGCGTTCCCTCAGTCCTGCCACTCCGACAGTGCGGCGCTCCCTCAGTACTGACCCTCCCACAGTGCAACACTCCCTCAGCACAGCCCCTCCGACAGTGCAACACTCCCTCAGTACTGCCCCTCTGACAGTGCGGCGCTCCCTCAGTACTTCCCCTCCGACAGTGCAGCGCTCCCTCAGTACTGCCCCTCCGACAGTGCAGTGCTCCCTCAGTACTTCCCCTCCGACAGTGCACCGCTCCCTCAGTACTGTCCCTCTGACAGTGCAGCACTCCCTCAGTACTGCCCCTCCGACAGTGCACCGCTCCCTCAGTACTGCCCCTCCGACAGTGCACCGCTCCCTCAGTACTGCCCCTCCGACAGTGCACCGCTCCCTCAGTACTGCCCCTCCGACAGTGCAGCGCTCCCTCAGTACTGCCCCTCCGACAGTGCAGCGCTCCCTCAGTACTGCCCCTCCGACAGTGCAGCGCTCCCTCAGTACTGCCCCTCCGACAGTGCAGCGCTCCCTCAGTACTGCCCCTCCGACAGTGCAATGCTCCCTCAGTACTGCCCCTCCGACAGTGCAGCGTTCCCTCAGTACTTCCCCTCTGACAGTGCAGCGTTCCCTCAGTGCAGTACTCCCTCAGTACTGCCCCTCCGACAGTGCAGCGCTCCCTCAGTACTTCCCCTCTGACAGTGCCGCGCTCCTTCAGTACTACCCCTCCGACAGTGTAGCGCTCCCTCAGTACTGACCCTCCCACAGTGCAGCGTTCCCTCAGTACTGCGCCTCTGACAGTGCAACGCTACCTCATTATCCCTCCTTCAACAGCGCAGCACTCCCAAAGTAGTGTCCCTCCTATAGTGCAGCACTCCCTCAGTACTGCCCCTCCAACAATGCAGCACTCCCTTAGTACCGCCCCCCCCGACAGTGCAGCACTCCCTCAGTACCGCCCCTCCGACAATGCAGCACTCCCTGAGTACTGCCCCTCCGACAATGCAGCACTCCCTCCGTACTGCCCCTCCGACAGTGCAGTGCTCCCTCAGTACGTCCCCTCCGACAGTGTAGCGCACCCTTAGCACTGTCCCCCCGACAGTGAAACACTCCCTCAGTATTGCCTCTCCGACTGTGCAACATTCCCTCAGTACTGCCCCTCCGACAGTGCAGCGCTCCCTCAGTACTGCCCCTCCAACAATGCAGCGCCCGCTCAGTACTGCCCCTCCAAATATGCAGCACTCCCTCAGTACTGCCCCTCCAACAATGCAGCACTCCCTCAGTACTGCACCTCCGACAGTGCAGCACTCCCTCAGTACTGCTCCTCTGACAGCGCAGCGCTCCCTCAGTACTGCCCCTCCAACAGTGCAGCGCTCCCTCAGTACTGCCCCTCCGACAGTGCAGCGCACCCTCGGTACTGCCCCTCTGACAATGCAGCGCTCCCTCAGTACTGCCCCTCCGACAGTGCAGCGCTCCCTCGGTACTGCCCCTCTGACAATGCAGCGCTCCCTCAGCACTGCCCCTCCGACAGTGCAGCGCATCCCTCAGTACTGCCTCTCCGACAGTGCGGCACTCCCTCAGTACTGCCCCTCTGACAATGCAACGCTCCCTCAGTACTGCCCCTCTGACAATGCAGCGCTCCCTCAGTACTGACCCTCCCACAGTGCAGCGCTCCCACAGTACTGCCCCTCCCACAGTGCAGCGCTCCCTCAGTACTGCCCCTCCGACAGTGCAGCGCTCCCTCAGTACTGCCCCTCCGACAGTGCGGCACTCCCTCAGTACTGCCCCTCTGACAATGCAGCGCTCCCTCAGTACTGACCCTCCCACAGTGCAGCGCTCCCTCAGTACTGCCCCTCCCACAGTGCAGCGCTCCCTCAGTACTGCCCCTCAGACATTGCAGCGCTCCTTCAGTCCTGCCCCTCGAACAGTGCAGCACTCCCTCAGTACTGCCCCTCCGACAGTGAAGCAGAAGCTCCCTCAGTCCTGCCCCTCCGACAGTGCAGCGCAGCCTCGGTACTGCCCCTCTGACAGTGCAGTGCTCCCTCAGTACTGCCCCTCCGACAGTGCAGCGCTCCCTCGGTACTGCCACTCTGACAATGCAGCGCTCCCTCAGTACTGCCCCTCCGACAGTGCAGCGCTCCCTCAGTACTGCCCCTCCGACAGTGCGGCACTCCCTCAGTACTGCCCCTCCCACAGTGCAGCGCTCCCTCAGTACTGACCCTCCGACAGTGCGGCACTCCCTCAGTACTGCCCCTCGAACAGTGCAGCACTCCCTCAGTACTGCCCCTCCGACAGTGCAGCAGAAGCTCCCTCAGTACTGCCCCTCTGACAATGCAGCGCTCCCTGAGTACTTCCCTTCCGACAGTGCAGCGCTCCCTCAGTACTGCCCCTCCGACAGTGCAGCGCTCCCTCAGTCCTGCCCCTCGAACAGTGCAGCGCTCCCTCAGTACTTCCCCTCCGACAGTTCAACACCGACTCAGTACTGCCTCTCCGACACTGGAGCGCTCCCACATTCCTGCTCCTTCATCAGTGCAGCAATCCCTCCTTACTGCCCCTACGACAGTGCAGCACTCCCGCAGTACTGCCCTTCCGACAGTGCAGCGCTCCCTCAGTACTGCCCCTCCGACACTGCAGCGCTCCCTCAGTACTGACCCTCTGGCAGTGCAGCGCTCGCTCAGTACTGCCCCTCCGACAGTGCAGCGCTCCATCAGTGCTGCCCCTCCGACAGTGCTGTGCTCCCTGCCACTGTCACCTTCACTGTCACTGACAGAGACGTCCTGTTCCTGAGCTGAGGCTGCAGATCTGGTTACAGCAGGTGGCAGAGCTCAGTGACCACCTCCTTGCTGAAGCGCAGCCTGTGTAAACATTGCTCCTCAGACAAATGAAGGTATGAGAACTGCTCCCTGAATACCCTGGGAGAGGGTAAGGTCTCCTGTGCAGAGGCCTGTTGGCCCTCCTCCCTCTGGCCATGTTTTCCACTCTCTCTCTGCGCCTCTGCTGCCTCTGATTCTGCAGCTGCAGGACGACACCCCGAGGCAATGCAGCCCCCACAGTATCCTCTAAATCTCTGGAATGAAGGTGAAATAAAAATGAACCTGCAAAGTGTTGCTCAGGATCCGAAAGCCCTTCGCACAGCGTTGAATCTCTCCAGACGTCTCTCTCCCTCTCAGCATGCGTGGTGCAAAGATTTTTCTGACAAGAAAAGGCAGGAAGCGGCCGCCTTTAAATAGCGCTCCTCCAGCCCCTTCCCGACTGCAAAACGTTCCCCGCTACCTGTCGTTGCTAGCGGCAGGCAGAAAGGCAGGGGGCGCGACTCAATATCTGGTCCGGGGCGCTACCGCGGCGTTGCACGCTGGACTGAAGTCACGATCTGCGGGCGCAGGAGATCGCGGCGGTAGTGTTTAGCGCCGCCGCAAAAAAGTCTAAGCAACCGAATTTTTCCCCCTAACACTTTGACCAAGCTTTTGGTCACCTGTCCTAATATCGCTTGTGACTCGATGTCAAACTGTGACTCTTCACGCTCCTGTCAAGTGCTTCAGGATGTTTTAGTTGAGCACTTTTTTCCCTCATCTCCAATATTGTTACAACTAATTAACAAAAGTGTTGATGAAAATAGAAAACACACAATACTTTATTCAATGTCCCGGTGCTTGTTCTCCCTTGCTGCTGTTAGCCGTGTCCAGGAGATTAATCTTTACCTCCTGCAGACTCCAGGACAAGCCTGGAGATTTGGCAACAGTAGAGTTAACTGACCGGGAACATTGTCATGGATAATCCTCGCTCCTGGTAATCGTTCAGCCTGGGATGTGAGGCCTGGGGGAAAGAGAAGATACAATTGTGCTCTTCCTGGAACCAAAGATAACGATTCAACTCCATTATCACAGGACCTCACGGCCAGTATCAGATCATCAAATGTCAGTGAGCGAGAACTGAACACATATTAAAATATAACACTGAGTCTATCTGATCTTCCTCCCAGGTGAGCTACAGAATAACTCCCCACTCGCTCTGAATCCAGCGTAAAATCCGAGGTAGCGAGGCTCCAATAGCCCAGGTCTGGTGTCAGGGGTGACTCAGTGGGTAGCACTCTCGCCTGTGAGTCAGATGGTCGTGTGTTCGACCACCCACTCCAGAGCCTTGGCCACATGACCTAGGCCGACACTCCTGCTGTCCCTCTGACAGTGCAGTGCTCCCTCAGTATTAGGCCTCCGACAGTGTAGCGTTCCCTCAGTCCTGCCACTCCGACAGTGCGGCGCTCCCTCAGTACTGACCCTCCCACAGTGCAACACTCCCTCAGCACAGCCCCTCCGACAGTGCAACACTCCCTCAGTACTGCCCCTCTGACAGTGCGGCGCTCCCTCAGTACTTCCCCTCCGACAGTGCAGCGCTCCCTCAGTACTGCCCCTCCGACAGTGCAGCGCTCCCTCAGTACTTCCCCTCCGACAGTGCACCGCTCCCTCAGTACTGTCCCTCTGACAGTGCAGCACTCCCTCAGTACTGCCCCTCCGACAGTGCACCGCTCCCTCAGTACTGCCCCTCCGACAGTGCACCGCTCCCTCAGTACTGCCCCTCCGACAGTGCACCGCTCCCTCAGTACTGCCCCTCCGACAGTGCAGCGCTCCCTCAGTACTGCCCCTCCGACAGTGCAGCGCTCCCTCAGTACTGCCCCTCCGACAGTGCAGCGCTCCCTCAGTACTGCCCCTCCGACAGTGCAGCGCTCCCTCAGTACTGCCCCTCCGACAGTGCAGCGCTCCCTCAGTACTGCCCCTCCGACAGTGCAATGCTCCCTCAGTACTGCCCCTCCGACAGTGCAGCGTTCCCTCAGTACTTCCCCTCTGACAGTGCAGCGTTCCCTCAGTGCAGTACTCCCTCAGTACTGCCCCTCCGACAGTGCAGCGCTCCCTCAGTACTTCCCCTCTGACAGTGCCGCGCTCCTTCAGTACTACCCCTCCGACAGTGTAGCGCTCCCTCAGTACTGACCCTCCCACAGTGCAGCGTTCCCTCAGTACTGCGCCTCTGACAGTGCAACGCTACCTCATTATCCCTCCTTCAACAGCGCAGCACTCCCAAAGTAGTGTCCCTCCTATAGTGCAGCACTCCCTCAGTACTGCCCCTCCAACAATGCAGCACACCCTTAGTACCGCCCCCCCGACAGTGCAGCACTCCCTCAGTACCGCCCCTCCGACAATGCAGCACTCCCTGAGTACTGCCCCTCCGACAATGCAGCACTCCCTCCGTACTGCCCCTCCGACAGTGCAGTGCTCCCTCAGTACGTCCCCTCCGACAGTGTAGCGCACCCTTAGCACTGTCCCCCCGACAGTGAAACACTCCCTCAGTATTGCCTCTCCGACTGTGCAACATTCCCTCAGTACTGCCCCTCCGACAGTGCAGCGCTCCCTCAGTACTGCCCCTCCAGCAATGCAGCGCCCGCTCAGTACTGCCCCTCCAAATATGCAGCACTCCCTCAGTACTGCCCCTCCAACAATGCAGCACTCCCTCAGTACTGCACCTCCGACAGTGCAGCACTCCCTCAGTACTGCTCCTCTGACAGCGCAGCGCTCCCTCAGTACTGCCCCTCCAACAGTGCAGCGCTCCCTCAGTACTGCCCCTCCGACAGTGCAGCGCACCCTCGGTACTGCCCCTCTGACAATGCAGCGCTCCCTCAGTACTGCCCCTCCGACAGTGCAGCGCTCCCTCGGTACTGCCCCTCTGACAATGCAGCGCTCCCTCAGCACTGCCCCTCCGACAGTGCAGCGCATCCCTCAGTACTGCCTCTCCGACAGTGCGGCACTCCCTCAGTACTGCCCCTCTGACAATGCAACGCTCCCTCAGTACTGCCCCTCTGACAATGCAGCGCTCCCTCAGTACTGACCCTCCCACAGTGCAGCGCTCCCACAGTACTGCCCCTCCCACAGTGCAGCGCTCCCTCAGTACTGCCCCTCCGACAGTGCAGCGCTCCCTCAGTACTGCCCCTCCGACAGTGCGGCACTCCCTCAGTACTGCCCCTCTGACAATGCAGCGCTCCCTCAGTACTGACCCTCCCACAGTGCAGCGCTCCCTCAGTACTGCCCCTCCCACAGTGCAGCGCTCCCTCAGTACTGCCCCTCAGACATTGCAGCGCTCCTTCAGTCCTGCCCCTCGAACAGTGCAGCACTCCCTCAGTACTGCCCCTCCGACAGTGAAGCAGAAGCTCCCTCAGTCCTGCCCCTCCGACAGTGCAGCGCAGCCTCGGTACTGCCCCTCTGACAGTGCAGTGCTCCCTCAGTACTGCCCCTCCGACAGTGCAGCGCTCCCTCGGTACTGCCACTCTGACAATGCAGCGCTCCCTCAGTACTGCCCCTCCGACAGTGCAGCGCTCCCTCAGTACTGCCCCTCCGACAGTGCGGCACTCCCTCAGTACTGCCCCTCCCACAGTGCAGCGCTCCCTCAGTACTGACCCTCCGACAGTGCGGCACTCCCTCAGTACTGCCCCTCGAACAGTGCAGCACTCCCTCAGTACTGCCCCTCCGACAGTGCAGCAGAAGCTCCCTCAGTACTGCCCCTCTGACAATGCAGCGCTCCCTGAGTACTTCCCTTCCGACAGTGCAGCGCTCCCTCAGTACTGCCACTCTGACAATGCAGTGCTCCCTCAGTACTGCCCCTCCCACAGTGCAGCGCTCCCTCAGTACTGACACTCTGACAATGCAGTGCTCCCTCAGGACTGCCCCTCCGACAATGCAGCGCTCCCTCAGTACTGCCCCTCCGACAGTGCAGCGCTCCCTCAGTACTGACACAGGGAGTGTCACGCTGGATTTTGGGGCTTGAGTCTCTGGACTGGGGCTCAAACCCATGACCTTGTCACTCAGACGTGAGAGTGACACAAAGTGAGCCACAGCTGAGAGCTGAGCAATGTCACAGAAAGGTCAGGGGTCATGATGACACTGCACAGTCAGACATTTGACGATCATAGGATCATCGAATCATACAGCACAGAAGGAGGCCATTCGGGCCATCGTGCCTGTGTCGTCTCTTTTAAAGAGCGATACAGTTAGTCTCACTCCCGACTCTTTCCCCATTGCCCTGCGAATTTCACTGCTTCAAGTATTTATCCAATTCCCTTTTGAAAGTTATTGTTGAATCTGCTTCCACCGCCCGTTCAGGCAGTGCATTCCAGATCACAACAACTCACTGTCAAAAAAATCTCCTCATCTCCCCTCTGGTTCTTTTTCCAAATTATCTTAAATCGGTTTCCTCTGGTTACCGAGCCTCCTGCCTCTGGAAACAGTTTCTCCTTATGTGGGATCCGTTCCTCCTCCCACAATGGTAAAAATTGGACTATGAAATATAAAAACCGAGAAGTGCACAGCCTGCACAAAGAGATGGGCAATAAAGGGTTAATTCAAACATTGCAGACGGACCTTCAGGAGACTGGATCACAGACAATCTAATAGACGATTGCTTCTGAACAAGAACATTCGCATATTCATTTACCTTAAGGGTTTCCATTGTTAAAGACGACCATGGCCCCAGTATAACTAATATCAGTGCAGGCCGAGACAATGGGCCGGGCCTTGAACCATCTGAATACGAATGCTAACAGAAACCAACAACTAGCATATGCTGTCACCTGGGGAAGGTTGGATTGTCAGAAAGGTATCTCTAATCAATGGACAACACGAGGGACAATTAGCCATCAAGAGTTCTCTGCTCCAGACATTCACACATCTCTGAAACGGCCATCGTGTGCTCAGGAGGGGGCCAGGAAATGTGTTTCAAGATTGAAAGTCGCTTTTGGTTTAAAGTAAGAGGCACTTCGAAGAGAGTGGTGTGGGAAGCCATCGGAAATACAGCGAGCAGAAAGATTCGGGCCGACAATCAACAGGAGACAGGCGATCGGGAGCGGTGATTGTAAGTTTCAGTCCAATCATAGAGGGGGCTTTTGTGATTGAGTCTGAGTAAGTTTCAGTCAGGTCACAATAAGGGTTTTGTGATGGAGTCTGAGTAAGTTTGTAAGTTTCAGTCAGGTCACAATAAGGGTTTTGTGATGGAGTCTGGGTAACTCTATATGTCACAGTCAAATCGCGGACAGGTTAAACTGTGTCATATTGTGTCGATGCAAATGACCCTTGTGTAGGGGTTTGTATTTTGGTGTTGTTAGCCTGATATAAATGGTAGGGATTTATACTGGGAAGGTAACTGTGTGTGTGTGTTCAATAAACGAACGAATCAAAGGTTGAGCCAAAACCCTGTGCCGTGTGTATTTTGTTCTCATAAATCCTGACGTCCAAGAACTGTGTGTAACGGGGGACCAGTATCGGAGAAAACCCCTTACACTTATTTACTCAAAGCCCTTCAAAAGTTTGAACATCAATATCTAATCTTCCCTTGACTTTCTCCGCTCTAAGGAGAACAATCCCAGCTCTCCTGTCTCTCCACAGAACTGAAACCCCTTTTCCCTGAAACCCTTCTATAAATCTCCTCTGCACCCTCCCGAAGGCCTTGACATCCTCCCACCAGAGGCACTAACGGGAGGCGCTAAGAACCGAATTCTTCCCCCGAACACTTTGACCAAGCTTTTGGTCACCTGTCCTAATATCTCTTGTGACTCGGTGTCAAACTGTGAATCTTTACGCTCCTGTCAAGTGCTTCAGGATGTTTTACTTGAGCACTTTTTTCCCTCATCTCCAATATTTTTATAACTAATTAACAAAAGTGTTGATGAAAATAGAAAACACACAATATTTTATTCAATGTCTCGGTGATTGTTCTCCCTTGCTGCTGTTAGCCGTGTCCTGGAGATTAATCTTTACCTCCTGCAGACTCCAGGACAAGCCTGGAGATTTGGCAACAGTAGAGTTAACTGACCGGGAACATTGTCATGGATAATCCTCGCTCCTGGTAATCGTTCAGCCTGGGATGTGAGGGCTGGGGGAAAGAGAAGATCCAATTGTGCTCATCCTGGAACCAAAGATAACGATTCAACTCCATTATCACAGGACCACACGGCCAGTATCAGATCGTCAAATGTCAGTGAGCGAGAACTGAACACATATTAAAATATAACACTGAGTCTATCTGATCTTCCTCCCAGGTCAGCTACAGTCTAACTCTCACTCGCTCGAATCCAGTGTAGAATCCGAGGTAGCGAGGCTCCAATAGCCCAGGTCTGGTGTCAGGGATGACTCAGTGGGTAGCACTCTCGCCTCTGAGTCAGATGGTCGTGTGTACGACCACCCACTCCAGAGACTGGAGGACATAATCTTAACCAACACTCCCGGTGTCCCTCTGAGAGTGCAGCACTCCCTCAGTACTGACCATCAGAAAGTGCAGCGCTCCCTCAGTACTGCCCCTCCGACAGTGCAGCGCTCCCTCAGTACTGACACAGGGAGTGTCACGCTGGATTTTGGGGCTTGAGTCTCTGGACTGGGGCTCAAACCCATGACCTTGTCACTCAGACGTGAGAGTGACACAAAGTGAGCCACAGCTGAGAGCTGAGCAATGTCACAGAAAGGTCAGGGGTCATGATGACACTGCACAGTCAGACATTTGACGATCATAGGATCATCGAATCATACAGCACAGAAGGAGGCCATTCGGGCCATCGTGCCTGTGTCGTCTCTTTTAAAGAGCGATACAGTTAGTCTCACTCCCGACTCTTTCCCCATTGCCCTGCGAATTTCACTGCTTCAAGTATTTATCCAATTCCCTTTTGAAAGTTATTGTTGAATCTGCTTCCACCGCCCGTTCAGGCAGTGCATTCCAGATCACAACAACTCACTGTCAAAAAAATCTCCTCATCTCCCCTCTGGTTCTTTTTCCAAATTATCTTAAATCGGTTTCCTCTGGTTACCGAGCCTCCTGCCTCTGGAAACAGTTTCTCCTTATGTGGGATCCGTTCCTCCTCCCACAATGGTAAAAATTGGACTATGAAATATAAAAACCGAGAAGTGCACAGCCTGCACAAAGAGATGGGCAATAAAGGGTTAATTCAAACATTGCAGACGGACCTTCAGGAGACTGGATCACAGACAATCTAATAGACGATTGCTTCTGAACAAGAACATTCGCATATTCATTTACCTTAAGGGTTTCCATTGTTAAAGACGACCATGGCCCCAGTATAACTAATATCAGTGCAGGCCGAGACAATGGGCCGGGCCTTGAACCATCTGAATACGAATGCTAACAGAAACCAACAACTAGCATATGCTGTCACCTGGGGAAGGTTGGATTGTCAGAAAGGTATCTCTAATCAATGGACAACACGAGGGACAATTAGCCATCAAGAGTTCTCTGCTCCAGACATTCACACATCTCTGAAACGGCCATCGTGTGCTCAGGAGGGGGCCAGGAAATGTGTTTCAAGATTGAAAGTCGCTTTTGGTTTAAAGTAAGAGGCACTTCGAAGAGAGTGGTGTGGGAAGCCATCGGAAATACAGCGAGCAGAAAGATTCGGGCCGACAATCAACAGGAGACAGGCGATCGGGAGCGGTGATTGTAAGTTTCAGTCCAATCATAGAGGGGGCTTTTGTGATTGAGTCTGAGTAAGTTTCAGTCAGGTCACAATAAGGGTTTTGTGATGGAGTCTGAGTAAGTTTGTAAGTTTCAGTCAGGTCACAATAAGGGTTTTGTGATGGAGTCTGGGTAACTCTATATGTCACAGTCAAATCGCGGACAGGTTAAACTGTGTCATATTGTGTCGATGCAAATGACCCTTGTGTAGGGGTTTGTATTTTGGTGTTGTTAGCCTGATATAAATGGTAGGGATTTATACTGGGAAGGTAACTGTGTGTGTGTGTTCAATAAACGAACGAATCAAAGGTTGAGCCAAAACCCTGTGCCGTGTGTATTTTGTTCTCATAAATGCTGACGTCCAAGAACTGTGTGTAACGGGGGACCAGTATCGGAGAAAACCCCTTACACTTATTTACTCAAAGCACTTCAAAAGTGTGAACATCAATATCTAATCTTCCCTTAACTTTCTCCGCTCTAAGGAGAACAATCCCAGCTCTCCTGTCTCTCCACAGAACTGAAACCCCTTTTCCCTGAAACCCTTCTATAAATCTCCTCTGCACCCTCCCGAAGGCCTTGACATCCTCCCACCAGAGGCACTAACGGGAGGCGCTAAGAACCGAATTCTTCCCCCGAATACTTTGACCAAGCTTTTGGTCACCTGTCCTAATATCTCTTGTGACTCGGTGTCAAACTGTGAATCTTTACGCTCCTGTCAAGTGCTTCAGGATGTTTTACTTGAGCACTTTTTTCCCTCATCTCCAATATTTTTATAACTAATTAACAAAAGTGTTGATGAAAATAGAAAACACACAATATTTTATTCAATGTCTCGGTGATTGTTCTCCCTTGCTGCTGTTAGCCGTGTCCTGGAGATTAATCTTTACCTCCTGCAGACTCCAGGACAAGCCTGGAGATTTGGCAACAGTAGAGTTAACTGACCGGGAACATTGTCATGGATAATCCTCGCTCCTGGTAATCGTTCAGCCTGGGATGTGAGGGCTGGGGGAAAGAGAAGATCCAATTGTGCTCATCCTGGAACCAAAGATAACGATTCAACTCCATTATCACAGGACCACACGGCCAGTATCAGATCGTCAAATGTCAGTGAGCGAGAACTGAACACATATTAAAATATAACACTGAGTCTATCTGATCTTCCTCCCAGGTCAGCTACAGTCTAACTCTCACTCGCTCGAATCCAGTGTAGAATCCGAGGTAGCGAGGCTCCAATAGCCCAGGTCTGGTGTCAGGGATGACTCAGTGGGTAGCACTCTCGCCTCTGAGTCAGATGGTCGTGTGTACGACCACCCACTCCAGAGACTGGAGGACATAATCTTAACCAACACTCCCGGTGTCCCTCTGAGAGTGCAGCACGCCCTCAGTACTGAACCTCCGACAGTGCAGCGCTCCCTCAGTACTGCCCCTCCGACAGTGCAGCGCTCCCTCAGCACTGCGCCTCTGACAGTGCAGCGCTCCTTCAGTACTGCGCCTCCGACAGTGCAGCGCTCCCTCAGTACTTCGCCTCCGACAGTGCAGCTCTACCTCAGTAGTGCCCCTCTGACAGTGCAGCACTCCCTCAGTACTGCCCCTCTGACAGTGCAGCACTCCCTCAGTACTGCCCCTCCGACAGTGCAGCGCTCCCTCAGTACCGCACCTCTGACAGTGCAGCCCTCCCTCAGTACTACGCCTCCGACAGTGCAGCACTACCTCATTACCCATCCTTCAACACCGCAGCACTCGCAAAATAGTGCCCGTCCTATAGTGCAGCACTCCCTCAGTATTGCCCCTCCGATAATGCAGCACTCCCTCAGTACTCCCCCTCTGGTAGTGCAGCTATCCCTCTGTACTGCCCCTCCGACAATGCAGCGCTCCCTCAGTACTGTCCCTCCGACAGTGCAGCGCTCCCTCAGTAATGCCCCTCCCACACTGCAGCACTCCCTCAGTACTGCCTCTCCGACACTTGCAGCACTCCTCATTACTGTTCCTTCAAAAGTGCAGCGCTCCCTCAGTACTGCCCCTCCAACAGTGCTGTGCTCCCTCAGTACAGACCCTCCGACAGTGCCGCGCTCCCTCAGTACTGCCCCTCCGACAGTGCAGCGCTCCCTCAGTACTGCCCCTCAGAGAGTGCTGTGCTCCCTCAGTACTGCCCCTCCGACAGTGCAGCGCTCCCTCAGTACTGCCCCTCTGACAATGCACCGCACCCTCAGTACTGCCCCTCTGACAGTGCAGCGCTACCTCAGTACTGCCCCTCCGACAGTGCAGTGCTCCCTCAGTACTACCCCTTCGACAGTGCAGCTCTCCCTCAGTACTGACCCTCTGACAGTGCAGCGTGCCCTCAGTACTGCCTTTCAGACAGTGCAGCGCTCCCTCAGTACGACCCCTTCGACAGTGCAGCTCTCCCTCAGTACTGACCCTCCGACAGTGCGGCGCTCTCTCAGTACTGACCCTCTGACAGTGCAGCGCTCCCTCAGTACTGCCCCTCTGACAGTGCAGCGTTCCCTCAGTGCTGACCCTCCGACAGTGCAGCGTTCCCTCAGTACTGACCCTCCGACAGTGCAGCCCTCCCTCTGTACTGCCCCTCCCACAGTGCAGCGCACCCTCAGTACTGACCCTCCGACAGTGCAGCGTTCCCTCAGTACTACCCCTCCGACAGTGCAGTGCTCCCTCAGTACTGACCATTCGACAGTGCAGCACTCCCTCAGTACTGCCCCTCCGACAGTGCAGCACTCCCTCAGTACTGAACCTCCGACAGTGCAGCGTTCCCTCAGTACTGCTCCTCCTACAGTGCAGGGCCACGTCAGTACTGACCCTCCGACAGTGCAGCACTCCCTCAGTACTGCTCCTCTGACAGTGTAGCGCTCCCTCAGTACTGCCCCTCCCACAGTGCAGCGCTCCCTCATTACTGCCCCTCCGACAGTGCAGCTCTCCCTCAGTACTGCCCCTCCCACAGTGCAGCACTCCCTCAGTACTGCCCCTCCGACAGGGCAGCGCTCCCTCTGTACTGCCCCTCCGACAGTGCAGCGCTCCCTCAGTACTGCCCCTCTGACAGTGCAGCACTCCCTCAGTACTGCCCCTCTGACAGTGCAGCGCTCCCTCAGTACTGCCCCTCCGACAGTGCAGCGCTCCCTCAGTAGTGCCCCTCTGACAGTGCAGCACTCCCTCAGTACTGCCCCTCTGACAGTGCAGCGCTCCCTCAGTACTGCCCCTCCGACAGTGCAGCGCTCCCTCAGCACTGCGCCTCTGACAGTGCAGCGCTCCTTCAGTACTGCGCCTCCGACAGTGCAGCGCTCCCTCAGTACTTCGCCTCCGACAGTGCAGCTCTACCTCAGTAGTGCCCCTCTGACAGTGCAGCACTCCCTCAGTACTGCCCCTCTGACAGTGCAGCACTCCCTCAGTACTGCCCCTCCGACAGTGCAGCGCTCCCTCAGTACCGCACCTCTGACAGTGCAGCCCTCCCTCAGTACTACGCCTCCGACAGTGCAGCACTACCTCATTACCCATCCTTCAACACCGCAGCACTCGCAAAATAGTGCCCGTCCTATAGTGCAGCACTCCCTCAGTATTGCCCCTCCGATAATGCAGCACTCCCTCAGTACTCCCCCTCTGGTAGTGCAGCTATCCCTCTGTACTGCCCCTCCGACAATGCAGCGCTCCCTCAGTACTGTCCCTCCGACAGTGCAGCGCTCCTCAGTAATGCCCCTCCCACACTGCAGCACTCCCTCAGTACTGCCTCTCCGACACTGCAGCACTCCTCATTACTGTTCCTTCAAAAGTGCAGCGCTCCCTCAGTACTGCCCCTCCAACAGTGCTGTGCTCCCTCAGTACAGACCCTCCGACAGTGCCGCGCTCCCTCAGTACTGCCCCTCCGACAGTGCAGCGCTCCCTCAGTACTGCCCCTCGGAGAGTGCTGTGCTCCCTCAGTACTGCCCCTCCGACAGTGCAGCGCTCCCTCAGTACTGCCCCTCTGACAATGCACCGCACCCTCAGTACTGCCCCTCTGACAGTGCAGCGCTACCTCAGTACTGCCCCTCCGACAGTGCAGTGCTCCCTCAGTACTACCCCTTCGACAGTGCAGCTCTCCCTCAGTACTGACCCTCTGACAGTGCAGCGTGCCCTCAGTACTGCCTTTCAGACAGTGCAGCGCTCCCTCAGTACGACCCCTTCGACAGTGCAGCTCTCCCTCAGTACTGACCCTCCGACATTGCGGCGCTCTCTCAGTACTGACCCTCTGACAGTGCAGCGCTCCCTCAGTACTGCCCCTCTGACAGTGCAGCGTTCCCTCAGTGCTGACCCTCCGACAGTGCAGCGTTCCCTCAGTACTGACCCTCCGACAGTGCAGCCCTCCCTCTGTACTGCCCCTCCCACAGTGCAGCGCACCCTCAGTACTGACCCTCCGACAGTGCAGCGTTCCCTCAGTACTACCCCTCCGACAGTGCAGTGCTCCCTCAGTACTGACCCTTCGACAGTGCAGCACTCCCTCAGTACTGCCCCTCCGACAGTGCAGCACTCCCTCAGTACTGAACCTCCGACAGTGCAGCGTTCCCTCAGTACTGCTCCTCCTACAGTGCAGGGCCACCTCAGTACTGACCCTCCGACAGTGCAGCACTCCCTCAGTACTGCTCCTCTGACAGTGTAGCGCTCCATCAGTACTGCCCCTCCCACAGTGCAGCGCTCCCTCAGTACTGCCTCTCCGACAGTGCAGCGCTCCCTCAGTACTGCCCCTCTGACAGGGCAGCCCTCCCTCAGTACTGCGCCTCCGACAGTGCAGCGCTCCCTCAGTACTGCGCCTCCGACAGTGCAGCGCTACCTCATTACCCCTCCTTCAACAGCGCAGCACTCGCAAAATAGTGCCCCTCCTATAGTGCTGCACTCCCTCAGTATTGCCCCTCCGATAATGCAGCACTCCCTCAGTACTCCCCCTCTGATAGTGCAGCTATCCCTCTGTACTGCCCCTCCGACAATGCAGCGCTCCCTCAGTACTGCCCCTCTGACAGTGCAGCGCTCCCTCAGTACTGCCCCTCCGACAGTGCAGCGCTCCCTCAGTACTACCCCTTCGACAGTGCAGCTCTCCCTCAGTACTGACCCTCCGACAGTGCAGCGTGCCCTCAGTACTGCCTTTCAGACAGTGCAGCGCTCCCTCAGTACTACCCCTTCGACAGTGCAGCTCTCCCTCAGTACTGACCTTCCGACATTGCAGCGCTCTCTCAGTACTGCCCCTCTGACAGTGCAGCGCTCCCTCAGTACTGCCCCTCTGACAGTGCAGCGCTCCCTCAGTACTGCCCATCTGACAGTGCAGCGCTCCCTCAGTACTGACACTCCGCCAGTGCAGCCCTCCCTCTGTACTGCCCCTCCGACAGTGCAGCACTCCCACAGTACTGCCCCTCTGACAGTGTAGCGCTCCCTCAGTACTGTCCCTCCCACAGTGCAGCGCCTCCTCAGTACTGCCCCTCCGACAGTGCAGCGCTCTCTCAGTACTGCCCCTCCGACAGTGTAGCGCTCCCGCAGTACTGCCCCTCCGACAGTGCAGCGCTCCCTCAGTACTGCCCCTCCGACAATGCAGCGTGCCCTCAGTACTGCCTTTCAGACAGTGCAGCGCTCCCTCAGTACTACCCCTTCGACAGTGTAGCGCTCCCTCAGTACTGCCCCTCTGACAGTGCAGCGCTCCCTCAGTACTGCCCCTCCGACGGTGCAGCGCTCCCTCAGAACTACCCCTTCGACAGTGCAGCTCTCCCTCAGTACTGACCTTCCGACATTGCAGCGCTCCCTCAGTACTGCCCCTCTGACAGTGCAGCGTTCCCTCAGTACTACCCCTCCGACAGTGCAGCGCTCCCTCAGTACTGACCCTTCAACAGTGCAGCACTCCCTCAGTACTGCCCTTCCGACAGTGCAGCACTCCCTCAGTACTGATCCTCCGACAGTGCAGCGTTCCCTCAGTACTGCTCCTCCTACAGTGCAGCGCCACCTCAGTACTGACCCTCCGACAGTGCAGCACTCCCTCAGTACTGCCCCTCTGACAGTGTAGCGCTCCCTCAGTACTGTCCCTCCCACAGTGCAGCGCTCCCTCAGTACTGCCCCTCCGACAGTGCAGCGCTCCCTCAGTACTGCCCCTCCGACAGTGTAGCGCTCCCTCAGTACTGCCCCTCCCACAGTGCAGCGCTCCCTCAGTACTGCCCCTCTGACAGTGCAGCGCTCCCTCAGTACTGCCCCTCCGACAGTGCAGCGCTCCCTCAGTACTGACCCTCTGACAGTGCAGCACTCCCTCAGTACTGTCCCTCCCACAGTGCAGCGCTCCCTCAGTACTGCCTCTCCGACAGTGCAGTGCTCCCTCAGTACTACCCCTTCCACAGTGCAGCACTCCCTCAGTACTGCCCTCCGACAGTGTGTGCTCCCACAGTACTGACACAGGGGGTGTCACGCTGGATTTTAGGGCTCGAGTCTCTGGACTGCGGCTCAAACCCATGACTTTGTCACTCAGACGTGAGAGTGACACAAAGTGAGCCACAGCTGAGCAATGTCACAGAAAGGTCAGGGGTCATGATGACCCTGCGCAGTCAGACATTTGATGATCATAGGATCATCGAATCAGACAGCACAGAAGGAGGCCATTCGGGCCATCGTGCCTGTGTCGTCTCTTTTAAAGAGCGATACAGTTAGTCTCACTCCCGACTCTTTCCCCATTGCCCTGCGAATTTCACTGCTTCAAGTATTTATCCAATTCCCTTTTGAAAGTTATTGTTCAATCTGCTTCCACCGCCCGTTCAGGCAGTGCATTCCAGATCACAACAACTCACTGTGTCAAAAAAATCTCCTCATCTCCCCTCTGGTTCTTTTTCCAATTATCTTAAATCGATTTCCTCTGGTTACCGAGCCTCCTGCCACTGGAAACAGTTTCTCCTTATGTGGGATCCGTTCCTCCTCCCACAATGGTAAAAATTGGACTATGAAATATAAAAACCCAGAACTACACAGCCCGCACAAAGAGATGGGCAATAAAGGGTTAATTCAAACATTGCAGACGGACCTTCAGGAGACTGGATCACAGACAATCTAATAGACGATTGCTTCTGAACAAGAACATTCGCATATTCATTTACCTTAAGGGATTCCATTGTTAAAGACGACCATGGCCCCAGTATAACTAATATCAGTGCAGGCCCAGACAATGGGCCGGGCCTTGAACCATCTGAATACGAATGCTAACAGAAACCAACAACTAGCATATGCTGTCACCTGGGAAGGTTGGATTGTCAGAAAGGTATCTCTAATCAATGGACAACACGAGGGACAATTAGCCATCAAGAGTTCTCTGCTCGAGACATTCACACATCTCTGAAACGGCCATCGTGTGCTCAGGAGGGGGACAGAAAATGTGTTTCAAGATTGAAAGTCGCTTTTGGTTTAAAGTAAGAGGCACTTCGAAGAGAGTGGTGTGGGGAAGCCATCGGAAATACAGCGAGCAGAAAGATTCGGGCCGACAATCAACAGGAGACAGGCGATCGGGAGCGGTGATTGTAAGTTTCAGTCAAATCATAGAGGGGGCTTTTGTGATTGAGTCTGGGTCAGTTTCAGTCAGATCACAATAAGGGTTTTGTGATTGAGTCTGGGTAAGTTTCAGTCAGGTCACAATAAGGGTTTTGTGATGGAGTCTGAGTAAGTTTGTAAGTTTCAGTCAGGTCACAGTAAGGGTTTTGTGATGGAGTCTGAGTAAGTTTGTGAGTTTCAGTCAGATCACAATAAGGGTTTTGTGATGGAGTCTGGGTAACTCTATATGTCACAGTCAAATTGCGGACAGGTTAAACTGTGTCATATTGTGTCGATGCAAATGACCCTTGTGTAGGGGTTTGTATTTTGGGGTTGTTAGCCTGATATAAATGGTAGGGATTTATACTGGGAAGGTAACTGTGTGTGTGTGTTCAATAAACGAACGAATCAAAGGTTGAGCCAAAACCCTGTGCCGTGTGTATTTTGTTCTTATAAATCCTGACGTCCAAGAACTGTGTGTAACGGGGGACCAGTATCGGAGAAAACCCCTTACACTTATTTATTCTATCAAAGCACAACCAAAGTTTGAACATCAATATCTAATCTTCCCTTAACTTTCTCCGCTCTAAGGAGAACAATCCCAGCTCTCCTGTCTCTCCACAGAACTGAAACCCCTTTTCCCTGAAACCCTTCTATAAATCTCCTCTGCACCCTCCCCAAGGCCTCGACATCCTCCCACCGGAGGCACTAACGGGAGGCGCTAAGAACCGAATTCTTCCCCCGAACACTTTGACCAAGCTTTTGGTCACCTGTCCTAATATCTCTTGTGACTCGGTGTCAAACTGTGAATCTTTACGCTCCTGTCAAGTGCTTCAGGATGTTTTACTTGAGCACTTTTTTCCCTCATCTCCAATATTTTTACAACTAATTAACAAAAGTGTTGATGAAAAAAGAAAACACACAATATTTTATTCAATGTCCCGGTGATTGTTCTCCCTTGCTGCTGTTAGCCGTGTCCTGGAGATTAATCTTTACCTCCTGCAGACTCCAGGACAAGCCTGGAGATTTGGCAACAGTAGAGTTAACTGACCGGGAACATTGTCATGGATAATCCTCGCTCCTGGTAATCGTTCAGCCTGGGATGTGAGGGCTGGGGGAAAGAGAAGATCCAATTGTGCTCTTCCAGGAACCAAAGATAACGATTCAACTCCATTATCACAGGACCACACGGCCAGTATCAGATCGTCAAATGTCAGTGAGAGAGAACTGAACACATATTAAAATATAACACTGAGTCTATCTGATCATCCTCCCAGGTCAGCTACAGAATAACTCTCACTCGCTCCGAATCCAGTGTAAAACCCGAGGTAGCGAGGCTCCAATAGCCCAGGTCTGGTGTCAGGGGTGACTCGGTGGGTAGCGATCTCGCCTCTGAGTCAGATGGCCTTGTGTTCGACCACCCACTCCAGAGACTGGAGGACATAACCTAGGCCAACACTCCTGCTGTTCCTCTGACAGTGCAGCGCTCCCTCAGTACTGTCCCTCCGACAGTGCGGCGCTCCCTCAGTACTGACCCTCCGACAGTGCAGCACTCCCTCAGTACTGCCCCTTCCACAGTGCAGCGCTTCCTCAGTACTGACCCTCCAACAGTGCAACACTCCCTCAGCACAGCCCCTCCGACAGTGCAGCGCTCCCTCAGCACTGCCCCTCGACAGTGCAGCGCCCCCTCAGTACTGACCCTCCCAGAATGCGGTGCTCCCTCTGTACTGACCCTCCAACAGTGCAGCACTCCCTCAGTACTGACCCTCCCACAGTGCAGCGCACCCACAGTACTGCCCCTCCGACAGTGCAGCGCTCCCTCAGTACTGCCCCTCCGACAGTGCAGCGCTCCCTCAGTACTGACCCTCCCACAGTGCAGCACTCCCTCAGTACTGCCCCTCCGACAGTGCAGCGCTCCCTCAGTACTGCCCATCCAACAGTGCAGCGCTCCCTCAGTACTGACCCTCCCACAGTGCGGCACTCACTCAGTACTGCCCCTCCGACAATGCAGCACTCCATCAGTACTGAACCTCCCACAGTGCAGCGTTCCCTCAGTACTGCCACTCCGACAGTGCGGAGCTCTCTCAGTATTGACCCTCCAACAGTGCAGCGGAGGGCTCCCTCAGTACTGTCTCTGACAGTGCAGCGCTCCCTCAGTACTGCCCCTCCGACAGTGCAGCGCTCCCTCAGTCCTGCCCCTCTGACAGTGCAGCGCTCCCTCAGTCCTGCCCCTCTGACAGTGCAGCACTCCCTCAGTACTGCCCCTCTGACAGTGCAGCGCTCCCTCAGTCCTGACCCTCCGACAGTGCAGCGCTCCCTCAGTAATGTCCCTCTGACAGTGCAGCGCTCCCTCAGTACTGCCCCTCTGACAGTGCAGCGATCCCTCAGTACTGCCCCTCTGACAGTGCAGCGCTCCCTCAGTACTGCCCCTCTGACAGTGCAGCGACTCCCTCAGTACTGTCCCTCTGACAGTGCAGCGCCCCCTCAGTACTGTCGCTCCGACAGTGCAGCGCTCCCTTCAGTACTGCCCCTCCGACAGTTCAACACCGACTCAGTACTGCCCCTCCGACACTGGAGCGCTCTCACATTCCTGCTCCTTCATCAGTGCAGCAATCCCTCCTTACTGCCCCTACGACAGTGCAGCACTCCCGCAGTACTGCCCCTCCGACAGTGCAGCGCTCCCTCAGTACTGCCCCTCCGACAGTGCAGCGCTCCCTCAGTACTGCCCCTCCGACACTGCTGTGCTCCCTGCCACTGTCACCGACAGAGACGTTCTCGTCCTGAGCTGAGGCTGCAGATCTGGTTGCAGCAGGTGGCAGAGCTCAGTGACCACCTCCTTGCTGAAGCGCAGCCTGCGTAAACACTGCTCCTCAGACAAATGAAGGTATGAGAACTGCTCCCTGAATACCCTGGGAGGGTAAGGTCTCCTGTGCAGAGGCCTGTTGGCCCTCCTCCCTCTGGCCATGTTTGCCACTCTCTCTCTCTGCGCCTCTGCTGCCTCTGATTCTGCAGGTGCAGGTCGACACCCCGAGTCAGTGCAGCCCCCAGAGTATCCTCTAAATCTCCGGAATGAAGGTGAAATAAAAATGAACCTGCAAAGTGCTGCTCAGGATCCGAAAGCCCTTCGCACAGCGTTGAATCTCTCCAGACGTCTCTCTCCCTCTCAGCATGCGTGGTGCAAAGATTTTTCTGACAACAAAAGGCAGGAAGCGGCCGCCTTTAAATAGCGCTCCTCCAGCCCCTACCCGATTGCCAAACGTTCCCCTCTACCTGTCGTTGCTAGCGGCAGGCAGAAAGGCAGGGGGCGCGACTCAATATCTGGTCCGGGGTGCTACCGCGGCGTTGCACGCTCGACTGACATCACGATCTGCGGGCGCAGGAGATCGCGGCAGTCGTGTTTAGCGCCGCCGCAAAACGTCTAAGAACCGAATTTTTTCCCCCTAACACTTTGACCAAGCTTTTGGTCACCTGTCCTAATATCGCTTGTGACTCGATGTCAAACTGTGACTCTTTACGCTCCTGTGAAGTGCTTCAGGATGTTTTACTTGAGCACTTTTTTCCCTCATCTCCAATATTTTTACAACTAATTAACAAAAGTGTTGATGAAAATAGAAAACACACAATATTTTATTCAATGTCCCGGTGATTGTTCTCCCTTGCTGCTGTTAGCCGTGTCCTGGAGATTAATCTTTACCTCCTGCAGACTCCAGGACAAGCCTGGAGATTTGGCAACAGTAGAGTTAACTGACCGGGAACATTGTCATGGATAATCCTCGCTCCTGGTAATCGTTCAGCCTGGGATGTGAGGGCTGGGGGAAAGAGAAGATCCAATTGTGCTCTTCCAGGAACCAAAGATAACGATTCAACTCCATTATCACAGGACCACACGGCCAGTATCAGATCGTCAAATGTCAGTGAGAGAGAACTGAACACATATTAAAATATAACACTGAGTCTATCTGATCATCCTCCCAGGTCAGCTACAGAATAACTCTCACTCGCTCCGAATCCAGTGTAAAACCCGAGGTAGCGAGGCTCCAATAGCCCAGGTCTGGTGTCAGGGGTGACTCAGGTGGGTAGCGACTCTCGCCTCTGAGTCAGATGGCCTTGTGTTCGACCACCCACTCCAGAGACTGGAGGACATAACCTAGGCCAACACTCCTGCTGTTCCTCTGACAGTGCAGCGCTCCCTCAGTACTGTCCCTCCGACAGTGCGGCGCTCCCTCAGTACTGACCCTCCGACAGTGCAGCACTCCCTCAGTACTGCCCCTTCCACAGTGCAGCGCTTCCTCAGTACTGACCCTCCAACAGTGCAACACTCCCTCAGCACAGCCCCTCCGACAGTGCAGCGCTCCCTCAGCACTGCCCCTCGACAGTGCAGCGCCCCCTCAGTACTGACCCTCCCAGAATGCGGTGCTCCCTCTGTACTGACCCTCCAACAGTGCAGCACTCCCTCAGTACTGACCCTCCCACAGTGCAGCGCACCCACAGTACTGCCCCTCCGACAGTGCAGCGCTCCCTCAGTACTGCCCCTCCGACAGTGCAGCGCTCCCTCAGTACTGACCCTCCCACAGTGCAGCACTCCCTCAGTACTGCCCCTCCGACAGTGCAGCGCTCCCTCAGTACTGCCCATCCAACAGTGCAGCGCTCCCTCAGTACTGACCCTCCCACAGTGCGGCACTCACTCAGTACTGCCCCTCCGACAATGCAGCACTCCATCAGTACTGAACCTCCCACAGTGCAGCGTTCCCTCAGTACTGCCACTCCGACAGTGCGGAGCTCTCTCAGTATTGACCCTCCAACAGTGCAGCGGAGGGCTCCCTCAGTACTGTCTCTGACAGTGCAGCGCTCCCTCAGTACTGCCCCTCCGACAGTGCAGCGCTCCCTCAGTCCTGCCCCTCTGACAGTGCAGCGCTCCCTCAGTCCTGCCCCTCTGACAGTGCAGCACTCCCTCAGTACTGCCCCTCTGACAGTGCAGCGCTCCCTCAGTCCTGACCCTCCGACAGTGCAGCGCTCCCTCAGTAATGTCCCTCTGACAGTGCAGCGCTCCCTCAGTACTGCCCCTCTGACAGTGCAGCGATCCCTCAGTACTGCCCCTCTGACAGTGCAGCGATCCCTCAGTACTGCCCCTCCGACAGTGCAGCGCCCCCTCAGTACTGCCCCTCCGACAGTTCAACACCGACTCAGTACTGCCTCTCCGACACTGGAGCGCTCTCACATTCCTGCTCCTTCATCAGTGCAGCAATCCCTCCTTACTGCCCCTACGACAGTGCAGCACTCCCGCAGTACTGCCCCTCCGACAGTGCAGCGCTCCCTCAGTACTGCCCCTCCGACAGTGCAGCGCTCCCTCAGTACTGCCCCTCCGACACTGCTGTGCTCCCTGCCACTGTCACCGACAGAGACGTTCTGGTCCTGAGCTGAGGCTGCAGATCTGGTTGCAGCAGGTGGCAGAGCTCAGTGACCACCTCCTTGCTGAAGCGCAGCCTGCGTAAACACTGCTCCTCAGACAAATGAAGGTATGAGAACTGCTCCCTGAATACCCTGGGAGGGTAAGGTCTCCTGTGCAGAGGCCTGTTGGCCCTCCTCCCTCTGGCTATGTTTGCCACTCTCTCTCTCTGCGCCTCTGCTGCCTCTGATTCTGCAGGTGCAGGTCGACACCCCGAGTCAGTGCAGCCCCCAGAGTATCCTCTAAATCTCCGGAATGAAGGTGAAATAAAAATGAACCTGCAAAGTGCTGCTCAGGATCCGAAAGCCCTTCGCACAGCGTTGAATCTCTCCAGACGTCTCTCTCCCTCTCAGCATGCGTGGTGCAAAGATTTTTCTGACAACAAAAGGCAGGAAGCGGCCGCCTTTAAATAGCGCTCCTCCAGCCCCTACCCGATTGCCAAACGTTCCCCTCTACCTGTCGTTGCTAGCGGCAGGCAGAAAGGCAGGGGGCGCGACTCAATATCTGGTCCGGGGTGCTACCGCGGCGTTGCACGCTCGACTGACATCACGATCTGCGGGCGCAGGAGATCGCGGCAGTCGTGTTTAGCGCCGCCGCAAAACGTCTAAGAACCGAATTTTTTCCCCCTGACACTTTGACCAAGCTTTTGGTCACCTGTCCTAATATCTCTTGTGACTCGGTGTCAAACTGTGAATCTTTACGCTCCTGTGAAGTGCTTCAGGATGTTTTACTTGAGCACTTTTTTCCCTCATCTCCAATATTTTTACAACTAATTAACAAAAGTGTTGATGAAAATAGAAAACACACAATATTTTATTCAATGTCCCGGTGATTGTTCTCCCTTGCTGCTGTTAGCCCTGTCCTGGAGATTAATCTTTACCTCCTGTAGACTCCAGGACAAGCCTGGAGGTTTGGCAACAGTAGAGTTAACTGACCGGGGACATTGTCATGGATAATCCTCGCTCCTGGTAATCGTTCAGCCTGGGATGTGAGGGCTGGGGGAAAGAGAAGATCCAATTGTGCTCTTCCAGGAACCAAAGATAACAATTCAACTCCATTATCACAGGACCTCACGGCCAGTATCAGATCGTCAAATGTCAGTGAGCGAGAACTGAACACATATTAAAATATAACACTGAGTCTATCTGATCATCCTCCCAGGTCAGCTACAGAATAACTCCCCACTCGCTCCGAACC
>JASTWF010001091.1:0-121747 GCA_030390025.1 Squalus acanthias | reverse complement strand
AATGGAGTGGTAAGAGTGAGTGTTCAGGGAGCGTCTGTAAATAGAGGAGAAAAAGTGGTCAGGGAGTGTCTGTAAATGGAGGGGAAAGATAGAGTAGTCAGGGATCGACTGTAAATGGAGGAGAAATGATGAGTGGTCAGGGAGTGTCTGTAAATGGAGGAGAAATAGTGAGTGATCAGGGCGCATCTGTAAATGGAGGTGAAAGAGTGAGTTGTCAGGGAGCATCTGAAAAATGGAGAAGAAATGGTGAGGGGTGAGGGCGCGTCTGTAAATTAAAGATAAATGGTGAGTGCTCAGGGATCATCTGTAATTGGAGGGGAAGGAGTGCGTGATTAGAGAGCGTCTGTAAATGGAGGTGAAAGAGTGAGTAGTCAGGGAGCGTCTGTAAATGGAGGAGAGATGGTGAGTGGTCAGGGAGCGTCTCTAAATGGAGGAGAGATGGTGAGTGGTCAGGGAGCATTTGTAAATGGCGGAGACATAGGGACTGATCAAGGAGCATCTGTAAATGGAGGGGTAAGAGTAAGTGGTCAGGGAGCGTCTGTAAATAGAGGAGAAATGGGAAGTTGTCAGGGAACGTCTGTCAAATGGAGTTGAAAGAGTGAGTAGTCAGAGAGCATCTGTAAATGGAGGGGAAAGAGTGAGTGGTCAGGGAGCATCAGTAAATGGAGGAGAAATGGTAAGTGGTTTGGGAGCGTCTGTACATGGAGGAGAAATGGGGAGCGGACAGGGAGCGTCTGTAAATGAAGGAGAAAGAGTGAGTGGTCAGGGAGTATCTGTAAATGGAGGAAAAATGGTAAGTGGTCAGGGAGCGTCTGTCAAATGGAGTTGAAAGAGTGAGTGGTCAGGGAGCGTCTGTAAATGGAGGAGAAAGGGTAAGTGGTAAGGGAGCATCTGTAAATGGAGGGTAAAGAGTAAGTGGTCAGGGAGCGTCTGTAAATAGAGGAGAGATGGTGAGTGGTCAGGGAGCGTCTCTAAATGGAGGAGAGCTGGAGAGTGGTCAGGGAGCATTTGTAAATGGCGGAGAAATAGGGACTGATCAAGGAGCATCTGTAAATGGAGGGGTAAGAGTAAGTGGTCAGGGAGCGTCTGTAAATAGAGGAGAAATGGGAAGTTGTCAGGGAACGTCTGTCAAAGGAAGTTGAAAGAGTGAGTGGTCAGAGAGCATCTGTAAATGGAGGGGAAAGAGTGAGTGGTCAGGAGCATCTGTAAATGGAGGAGAAATGGTAAGTGGTTTAGGAGCGTCTGTACATGGAGGAGAAATGGGGAGCGGACAGGGAGCGTCTGTAAATGGAGGAGAAAGAGTGAGTGGTCAGGGAGCATCTGTAAATGGAGGAAAAATGGTAAGTGGTCAGGGAGCGTCTGTCAAATGGAGTTGAAAGAGTGAGTGGTCAGGGAGCGTCTGTAAATGGAGGAGAAAGGGTAAGTAGTAAGGGAGCGTCTGTCAAATGGAGTTGAAAGAGTGAGTGGTCAGGGAGCGTCTGTAAATGGAGGAGAAAGGGTAAGTGGTAAGGGAGCATCTGTAAATGGAGGGGATAGAGTAAGTGGTCAGGGAGCGTCTGTAAATGGAGGAGAAATGGGATGTTGTCAGGGAACGTCTGTAAAATGGAGTTGAAAGAGTGAGTGGTCAGAGAGCATCTGTAAATGGAGGGGAAAGAGTGAGTGGTCAGGGAGCGTCTGTAAATGGAGGAGAAAGGGTGAGTGGTCAGGGAGCATCTGTAAATGGAGGGGAAAGAGTGAGTGGTCAGGGAGCGTGTGTAAATGGAGGAGAAAGAGTGAGTGGTCAGGGAGCATCTGTAAATGGAGGGGAAGGATTGAGTGGTCAGGGAGCATCTGTAAATGGAGGGGAAAGGTGAGTGGTCAGGGAGCATTTGTAAATGGAGGAGAAATAGGGACTGATCAAGGAGCGTCTGTAAATGGAGAGTTAAGAGTAAGTGGTCAGGGAGCGTCTGTAAATGGAGGAGAAATGGGAAGTTGTCAGGGAACGTCTGTAAAATGGAGTTGAAAGAGTGAGTGGTCAGAGAGCATCTGTAAATGGAGGGGAAAGAGTGAGTGGTCAGGGAGCGTCTGTAAATGGAGGAGAAATGGGGAGTGATCAGGAAGCATCTGTAAATGGAGAAGAAAGAGTGAGCGGTCAGGGAGCGTCTGTAAATGGAGGAGCAAGAGTGAGTGGACAGGGAGCGTCTGTAAATGGAGGAGAGATGGTGAGTGGTCAGGGAGCGTCTGTAAATGGAGGAGAAATTGTGAGTGGACAGGGAGCGTCTGTAAATGGTGGAGAAAGACTGAGTGGTCAGGAAGCGTCTGTAATGGACGTGAAATTGTGACTGGTCAGGGAGCGTCTGTAAATGGAGGAGACATATTGAGTGGTCAGGGAACATCTCTAAATGGAGGAGAGTGAGTGGTCAGGGAGCGTCTGTAAATGGAGGAGAAATGGAGAGTGGTCAGGGAGCGTCTGTAAATGGAAAAGAAATGGTGATTGGTGAGGGTGCGTCTGTAAATTAAGGATAAATGGTGAGTAGTCAGGGAACATCTGTAAATGGAGGCGAAGGCGTGCGTGATCAGAGAGCGTTTGTAAATGGAGGAGAAAGAGTGAGTGGTCAGGGAGCGTCGGTAAATGGAGGGGAAGGAGTGAGTGGTCAGGGAGCATCTGTAAATGGAGGGGAAGCGGTGAGTGGACAGGGAGCATTTGTAAATGGAGGAGAAATAGGGACTGATCAAGGAGCATCTGTAAATGGAGTGGTAAGAGTGAGTGTTCAGGGAGCGTCTGTAAATAGAGGAGAAAAAGTGGTCAGGGAGTGTCTGTAAATGGAGGGGAAAGATAGAGTAGTCAGGGATCGACTGTAAATGGAGGAGAAATGATGAGTGGTCAGGGAGTGTCTGTAAATGGAGGAGAAATAGTGAGTGATCAGGGCGCATCTGTAAATGGAGGTGAAAGAGTGAGTTGTCAGGGAGCATCTGAAAAATGGAGAAGAAATGGTGAGGGGTGAGGGCGCGTCTGTAAATTAAAGATAAATGGTGAGTGCTCAGGGATCATCTGTAATTGGAGGGGAAGGAGTGCGTGATTAGAGAGCGTCTGTAAATGGAGGTGAAAGAGTGAGTAGTCAGGGAGCGTCTGTAAATGGAGGAGAGATGGTGAGTGGTCAGGAGCGTCTCTAAATGGAGGAGAGATGGTGAGTGGTCAGGGAGCATTTGTAAATGGCGGAGACATAGGGACTGATCAAGGAGCATCTGTAAATGGAGGGGTAAGAGTAAGTGGTCAGGGAGCGTCTGTAAATAGAGGAGAAATGGGAAGTTGTCAGGGAACGTCTGTCAAATGGAGTTGAAAGAGTGAGTAGTCAGAGAGCATCTGTAAATGGAGGGGAAAGAGTGAGTGGTCAGGGAGCATCAGTAAATGGAGGAGAAATGGTAAGTGGTTTGGGAGCGTCTGTACATGGAGGAGAAATGGGGAGCGGACAGGGAGCGTCTGTAAATGAAGGAGAAAGAGTGAGTGGTCAGGGAGTATCTGTAAATGGAGGAAAAATGGTAAGTGGTCAGGGAGCGTCTGTCAAATGGAGTTGAAAGAGTTAGTGGTCAGGGAGCGTCTGTAAATGGAGGAGAAAGGGTAAGTGGTAAGGGAGCATCTGTAAATGGAGGGTAAAGAGTAAGTGGTCAGGGAGCGTCTGTAAATAGAGGAGAGATGGTGAGTGGTCAGGGAGCGTCTCTAAATGGAGGAGAGATGGAGAGTGGTCAGGGAGCATTTGTAAATGGCGGAGAAATAGGGACTGATCAAGGAGCATCTGTAAATGGAGGGGTAAGAGTAAGTGGTCAGGGAGCGTCTGTAAATAGAGGAGAAATGGGAAGTTGTCAGGGAACGTCTGTCAAAGGAAGTTGAAAGAGTGAGTGGTCAGAGAGCATCTGTAAATGGAGGGGAAAGAGTGAGTGGTCAGGGAGCATCTGTAAATGGAGGAGAAATGGTAAGTGGTTTGGGAGCGTCTGTACATGGAGGAGAAATGGGGAGCGGACAGGGAGCGTCTGTAAATGGAGGAGAAAGAGTGAGTGGTCAGGGAGCATCTGTAAATGGAGGAAAAATGGTAAGTGGTCAGGGAGCGTCTGTCAAATGGAGTTGAAAGAGTGAGTGGTCAGGGAGCGTCTGTAAATGGAGGAGAAAGGGTAAGTAGTAAGGGAGCGTCTGTCAAATGGAGTTGAAAGAGTGAGTGGTCAGGGAGCGTCTGTAAATGGAGGAGAAAGGGTAAGGGGTAAGGGAGCATCTGTAAATGGAGGGGATAGAGTAAGTGGTCAGGGAGCGTCTGTAAATGGAGGAGAAATGGGATGTTGTCAGGGAACGTCTGTAAAATGGAGTTGAAAGAGTGAGTGGTCAGAGAGCATCTGTAAATGGAGGGGAAAGAGTGAGTGGTCAGGGAGCGTCTGTAAATGGAGGAGAAAGGGTGAGTGGTCAGGGAGCATCTGTAAATGGAGGGGGAAGAGTGAGTGGTCAGGGAGCGTGTGTAAATGGAGGAGAAAGAGTGAGTGGTCAGGGAGCATCTGTAAATGGAGGGGAAGGATTGAGTGGTCAGGGAGCATCTGTAAATGGAGGGGAAAGGTGAGTGGTCAGGGAGCATTTGTAAATGGAGGAGAAATAGGGACTGATCAAGGAGCGTCTGTAAATGGAGAGTTAAGAGTAAGTGGTCAGGGAGCGTCTGTAAATGGAGGAGAAATGGGAAGTTGTCAGGGAACGTCTGTAAAATGGAGTTGAAAGAGTGAGTGGTCAGAGAGCATCTGTAAATGGAGGGGAAAGAGTGAGTGGTCAGGGAGCGTCTGTAAATGGAGGAGAAATGGGGAGTGATCAGGAAGCATCTGTAAATGGAGAAGAAAGAGTGAGCGGTCAGGGAGCGTCTGTAAATGGAGGAGCAAGAGTGAGTGGACAGGGAGCGTCTGTAAATGGAGGAGAGATGGTGAGTGGTCAGGGAGCGTCTGTAAATGGAGGAGAAATTGTGAGTGGACAGGGAGCGTCTGTAAATGGTGGAGAAAGACTGAGTGGTCAGGAAGCGTCTGTAAATGGACGTGAAATTGTGACTGGTCAGGGAGCGTCTGTAAATGGAGGAGACATATTGAGTGGTCAGGGAACATCTCTAAATGGAGGAGAGTGAGTGGTCAGGGAGCGTCTGTAAATGGAGGAGAAATGGAGAGTGGTCAGGGAGCGTCTGTAAATGGAAAAGAAATGGTGATTGGTGAGGGTGCGTCTGTAAATTAAGGATAAATGGTGAGTAGTCAGGGAACATCTGTAAATGGAGGCGAAGGCGTGCGTGATCAGAGAGCGTTTGTAAATGGAGGAGAAAGAGTGAGTGGTCAGGGAGCGTCGGTAAATGGAGGGGAAGGAGTGAGTGGTCAGGGAGCATCTGTAAATGGAGGGGAAGCGGTGAGTGGACAGGGAGCATTTGTAAATGGAGGAGAAATAGGGACTGATCAAGGAGCATCTGTAAATGGAGTGGTAAGAGTGAGTGTTCAGGGAGCGTCTGTAAATAGAGGAGAAAAAGTGGTCAGGGAGTGTCTGTAAATGGAGGGGAAAGATAGAGTAGTCAGGGATCGACTGTAAATGGAGGAGAAATGATGAGTGGTCAGGGAGTGTCTGTAAATGGAGGAGAAATAGTGAGTGATCAGGGCGCATCTGTAAATGGAGGTGAAAGAGTGAGTTGTCAGGGAGCATCTGAAAAATGGAGAAGAAATGGTGAGGGGTGAGGGCGCGTCTGTAAATTAAAGATAAATGGTGAGTGCTCAGGGATCATCTGTAATTGGAGGGGAAGGAGTGCGTGATTAGAGAGCGTCTGTAAATGGAGGTGAAAGAGTGAGTAGTCAGGGAGCGTCTGTAAATGGAGGAGAGATGGTGAGTGGTCAGGGAGCGTCTCTAAATGGAGGAGAGATGGTGAGTGGTCAGGGAGCATTTGTAAATGGCGGAGACATAGGGACTGATCAAGGAGCATCTGTAAATGGAGGGGTAAGAGTAAGTGGTCAGGGAGCGTCTGTAAATAGAGGAGAAATGGGAAGTTGTCAGGGAACGTCTGTCAAATGGAGTTGAAAGAGTGAGTGGTCAGAGAGCATCTGTAAATGGAGGGGAAAGAGTGAGTGGTCAGGGAGCATCAGTAAATGGAGGAGAAATGGTAAGTGGTTTGGGAGCGTCTGTACATGGAGGAGAAATGGGGAGCGGACAGGGAGCGTCTGTAAATGAAGGAGAAAGAGTGAGTGGTCAGGGAGTATCTGTAAATGGAGGAAAAATGGTAAGTGGTCAGGGAGCGTCTGTCAAATGGAGTTGAAAGAGTGAGTGGTCAGGGAGCGTCTGTAAATGGAGGAGAAAGGGTAAGTGGTAAGGGAGCATCTGTAAATGGAGGGTAAAGAGTAAGTGGTCAGGGAGCGTCTGTAAATAGAGGAGAGATGGTGAGTGGTCAGGGAGCGTCTCTAAATGGAGGAGAGATGGAGAGTGGTCAGGGAGCATTTGTAAATGGCGGAGAAATAGGGACTGATCAAGGAGCATCTGTAAATGGAGGGGTAAGAGTAAGTGGTCAGGGAGCGTCTGTAAATAGAGGAGAAATGGGAAGTTGTCAGGGAACGTCTGTCAAAGGAAGTTGAAAGAGTGAGTGGTCAGAGAGCATCTGTAAATGGAGGGGAAAGAGTGAGTGGTCAGGGAGCATCTGTAAATGGAGGAGAAATGGTAAGTGGTTTGGGAGCGTCTGTACATGGAGGAGAAATGGGGAGCGGACAGGGAGCGTCTGTAAATGGAGGAGAAAGAGTGAGTGGTCAGGGAGCATCTGTAAATGGAGGAAAAATGGTAAGTGGTCAGGGAGCGTCTGTCAAATGGAGTTGAAAGAGTGAGTGTGCAGGGAGCGTCTGTAAATGGAGGAGAAAGGGTAAGTAGTAAGGGAGCGTCTGTCAAATGGAGTTGAAAGAGTGAGTGGTCAGGGAGCGTCTGTAAATGGAGGAGAAAGGGTAAGTGGTAAGGTAGCATCTGTAAATGGAGGGGATAGAGTAAGTGGTCAGGGAGCGTCTGTAAATGGAGGAGAAATGGGATGTTGTCAGGGAACGTCTGTAAAATGGAGTTGAAAGAGTGAGTGGTCAGAGAGCATCTGTAAATGGAGGGGAAAGAGTGAGTGGTCAGGGAGCGTCTGTAAATGGAGGAGAAAGGGTGAGTGGTCAGGGAGCATCTGTAAATGGAGGGGAAAGAGTGAGTGGTCAGGGAGCGTGTGTAAATGGAGGAGAAAGAGTGAGTGGTCAGGGAGCATCTGTAAATGGAGGGGAAGGATTGAGTGGTCAGGGAGCATCTGTAAATGGAGGGGAAAGGTGAGTGGTCAGGGAGCATTTGTAAATGGAGGAGAAATAGGGACTGATCAAGGAGCGTCTGTAAATGGAGAGTTAAGAGTAAGTGGTCAGGGAGCGTCTGTAAATGGAGGAGAAATGGGAAGTTGTCAGGGAACGTCTGTAAAATGGAGTTGAAAGAGTGAGTGGTCAGAGAGCATCTGTAAATGGAGGGGAAAGAGTGAGTGGTCAGGGAGCGTCTGTAAATGGAGGAGAAATGGGGAGTGATCAGGAAGCATCTGTAAATGGAGAAGAAAGAGTGAGCGGTCAGGGAGCATCTGTAAATGGAGGGGAAAGAGTTAGTGGTCAGGGAGCATCTGTAAATGGAGGAGAAATGGTAAGTGGTTTGGGAGCGTCTGTACATGGAGGAGAAATGGGGAGCGGACAGGGAGCGTCTATAAATGGAGGTGAAAGAGTGAGTGGTCAGGGAGCGTCTGTAACTGGAGGAGAAATGGTAAGTGGTCAGGGAGCGTCTGTAAATGGAGAAGAAAGAGTGAGCGGTCAGGGAGCGTCTGTAAATGGAGGAGCAAGAGTGAGTGGACAGGGAGCGTCTGTAAATGGAGGAGAGATGGTGAGTGGTCAGGGAGCGTCTGTAAATGGAGGAGAAATTGTGAGTGGACAGGGAGCGTCTGTAAATGGTAGAGAAAGACTGAGTGGTCAGGAAGCGTCTGTAAATGGATGTGAAATTGTGACTGGTCAGGGAGCGTCTGTAAATGGAGGAGACATATTGAGTGGTCAGGGAACATCTCTAAATGGAGGAGAGTGAGTGGTCAGGGAGCGTCTGTAAATGGAGGAGAAGTGGAGAGTGGTCAGGGAGCGTCTGTAAATGGAAAAGAAATGGTGATTGGTGAGGGTGCGTCTGTAAATTAAGGATAAATGGTGAGTGGTCAGGGAACATCTGTAAATGGAGGCGAAGGCGTGCGTGATCAGAGAGCGTTTGTAAATAGAGAAGAAAGAGTGAGTGGTCAGGGAGCGTCTGTAAATGGAAGAAAAATGGTAAGTGGTCAGGGAGCGTCTGTCAAATGGAGTTGAAAGAGTGAGTGGTCAGGGAGCGTCTGTAAATGGAGGAGAGATGGTGAGTGGTCAGGGAGCGTCTGTAAATGGAGGAAAAATGGTAAGTGGTCAGGGAGCGTCTGTATTTGGAGGAGAAAGAGTGAGTGGTCAGGGAGCATTTGTAACTGGAGGAGAAATGGTAAGTGGTCAGGGAGCGTCTGTAAATGGAGGAGAAATGGGGAGTGATCAGGAAGCATCTGTAAATGGAGAAGAAAGAGTGTGTGGTCAGTGAGCGTCTGTAAATGGAGGAGCAAGAGTGAGTGGTCAGGGAGCATATGTAAATGAGGGTGAAATGGTAAGTGGTCAGGAAGCATCTGTAAATGGAGGAGAAATGGGGAGTGATCAGGAAGCATCTGTAAATGGAGGAGAGATGGTGAGTGGTCAGGGAGCGTCTCTAAATGGAGGAGAGATGGTGAGTGGTCAGGGAGCATTTGTAAATGGCGGAGAAATAGGGACTGATCAAGGAGCATCTGTAAATGGAGGGGTAAGAGTAAGTGGTCAGGGAGCGTCTGTAAATAGCGGAGAAATGGGAAGTTGTCAGGGAACGTCTGTCAAATGGAGTTGAAAGTGTGAGTGGTCAGAGAGCATCTGTAAATGGAGGGGAAAGAGTGAGTGGTCAGGGAGCATCAGTAAATGGAGGAGAAATGGTAAGTGGTTTGGGAGCGTCTGTACATGGAGGAGAAATGGGGAGCGGACAGGGAGCGTCTGTAAATGGAGGAGAAAGAGTGAGTGGTCAGGGAGCGTCTGTAAATGGAGGAAAAATGGTAAGTGGTCAGGGAGCGTCTGTCAAATGGAGTTGAAAGAGTGAGTGGTCAGGGAGCGTCTGTAAATGGAGGAGAAAGGGTAAGTGGTAAGGGAGCATCTGTAAATGGAGGGGAAAGAGTAAGTGGTCAGGCAGCGTCTGTAAATGGAGGAGAAATGGGATGTTGTCAGGGAACGTCTGTAAAATGGAGTTGAAAGAGTGAGTGGTCAGAGAGCATCTGTAAATGGAGGGGAAGGAGTGAGTGGTCAATGAGCATCTGTAAATGGAGGGGAAACGGTGAGTGGACAGGGAGCATTTGTAAATGGAGGAGAAATAGCGACTGATCAAGGAGCATCTGTAAATGGAGGGGTAAGAGTGAGTGGTCAGAGAGCATCTGTAAATGGAGGGGAAAGAGTGAGTGGTCAGGGAGCATCTGTAAATGGAGGAGAAATGGTAAGTGGTTTGGGAGCGTCTGTACATGGAGGAGAAATGGGGAGCGGACAGGGAGCGTCTGTAAATGGAGGAGAAAGAGTGAGTGGTCAGGGAGCGTCTGTAAATGGAGGAAAAATGGTAAGTGGTCAGGGAGCGTCTGTCAAATGGAGTTGAAAGAGTGAGTGGTCAGGGAGCGTCTGTAAATGGAGGAGAGATGGTGAGTGGTCAGGGAGCGTCTGTATTTGGAGGAGAAAGAGTGAGTGGTCAGGGAGCATTTGTAACTGGAGGAGAAATGGTAAGTGGTCAGGGAGCGTCTGTAAATGGAGGAGAAATGGGGAGTGATCAGGAAGCATCTGTAAATGGAGAAGAAAGAGTGTGTGGTCAGTGAGCGTCTGTAAATGGAGGAGCAAGAGTGAGTGGTCAGGGAGCATATGTAAATGAGGGTGAAATGGTAAGTGGTCAGGAAGCATCTGTAAATGGAGGAGAAATGGGGAGTGATCAGGAAGCATCTGTAAATGGAGGAGAGATGGTGAGTGGTCAGGGAGCGTCTCTAAATGGAGGAGAGATGGTGAGTGGTCAGGGAGCATTTGTAAATGGCGGAGAAATAGGGACTGATCAAGGAGCATCTGTAAATGGAGGGGTAAGAGTAAGTGGTCAGGGAGCGTCTGTAAATAGCGGAGAAATGGGAAGTTGTCAGGGAACGTCTGTCAAATGGAGTTGAAAGTGTGAGTGGTCAGAGAGCATCTGTAAATGGAGGGGAAAGAGTGAGTGGTCAGGGAGCATCAGTAAATGGAGGAGAAATGGTAAGTGGTTTGGGAGCGTCTGTACATGGAGGAGAAATGGGGAGCGGACAGGGAGCGTCTGTAAATGGAGGAGAAAGAGTGAGTGGTCAGGGAGCGTCTGTAAATGGAGGAAAAATGGTAAGTGGTCAGGGAGCGTCTGTCAAATGGAGTTGAAAGAGTGAGTGGTCAGGGAGCGTCTGTAAATGGAGGAGAAAGGGTAAGTGGTAAGGGAGCATCTGTAAATGGAGGGGAAAGAGTAAGTGGTCAGGCAGCGTCTGTAAATGGAGGAGAAATGGGATGTTGTCAGGGAACGTCTGTAAAATGGAGTTGAAAGAGTGAGTGGTCAGAGAGCATCTGTAAATGGAGGGGAAAGAGTGAGTGGTCAGGGAGCATCTGTAAATGGAGGAGCAATGGTAAGTGGTTTGGGAGCGTCTGTACATGGAGGAGAAATGGGGAGCGGACAGGGAGCGTCTGTAAATGGAGGAGAAAGAGTGAGTGGTCAGGGAGCATCTGTAAATGGAGGAAAAATGGTAAGTAGTCAGGGAGCGTCTGTAAATGGAGGAGAAAGAGTGAGTGGTCAGGGAGCGTCTGTAACTGGAGGGGAAATGGTAAGTGGTCAGGGAGCATCTGTAAATGGAGGAGAAATGGGGAGTGATCAGGAAGCATCTGTAAATGGAGTAGAAAGAGTGAGTGGTCAGGGAGCATCTGTAAATGGAGGAGAAATGGTAAGTGGTTTGGGAGAGTCAGTACATGGAGGAGAAATGGTGAGGGGTGAGGGCGCGTCTGTAAATTAAAGATAAATCTTGAGTTCTCAGGGAACATCTGTAAATGGAGGGGAAGGAGTGCGTGATTAGAGAGCGTCTGTAAATGGAGGAGAAAGAGTGAGTAGTCAGGGAGCGTCTGTAAATGGAGGGGAAGATTGAGTGATCAGGGAGCATCTGTAAATGGAGGGGAAGATTGAGTGGTCAGGGAGCATTTGTAAATGGAGGAGAAATAGGGACTGATCAAGGAGCATCTGTAAATGGAGGGGTAAGAGTAAGTGGTCAGGGAGCGTCTGTAAATAGAGGAGAAATGGGAAGTGGTCAGGGAACGTCTGTAAAATGGAGTTGAAAGAGTGAGTGGTCAGAGAGCATCTGTAAATGGAGGAGAAATGGTAAGTGGTCAGGGAGCTTCTGTAAATGGAGGAGAAAGAGTGAGTGGTCAGGGAGCGTCTGTAAATGGAGGGGAAAGAGTGAGTGGTCAGGGAGCATCTGTAAATGGAGGAGAAATGGTAAGTGGTCAGGGAGCATCTGTAAATGGAGGAGAAAGAGTGAGTGGTCAGGGAGCGTCTGTAAATGGAGGGGAAAGAGTGAGTGGTCAGGGAGCGTCTGTAAATGGAGGGGAAAGAGTAAGTGGTCAGGGAGCGTCTGTAAATGGAGGAGAAATGGGGAGCGGTCAGGGAACGTCTGTCAAATGGAGTTGAAAGAGTGAGTGGTCAGGGAGCGTCTGTAAATGGAGGAGAAAGGGTGAGTGGTCAGGGAGCATCTGCAAATGGAGGGGAAAGAGTGAGTGGTCAGGGAGCGTGTGTAAATGGAGGAGAAAGAGTGAGTGGTCAGGGAGCATCTGTAAATGGAGGGGAAGGATTGAGTGGTCAGGGAGCATCTGTAAATGGAGGGGAAAGGTGAGTGGTCAGGGAGCATTTGTAAATGGAGGAGAAATAGGGACTGATCAAGGAGCATCTGTAAATGGAGGGGTAAGAGTAAGTGGTCAGGGAGCGTCTGTAAATGGAGGAGAAATGGGAAGTTGTCAGGGAATGTCTGTAAAATGGAGTTGAAAAAGTGAGTGGTCAGAGAGCATCTGTAAATGGAGGGGAAAGAGTGAGTGGTCAGGGAGCGTCTGTAACTGGAGGAGAAATGGTAAGTGGTCAGGGAGCGTCTGCAAATGGAGGAGAAATGGGGAGTGATCAGGAAGCATCTGTTAATGGAGAAGAAAGAGTGAGCGGTCAGGCAGCGTCTGTAAATGGAGGAGCAAGAGTGAGTGGACAGGGAGCGTCTGTAAATGGAGGAGAGATGGTGAGTGGTCAGGGAGCGTCTGTAAATGGAGGAGAAATTGTGAGTGGACAGGGAGCGTCTGTAAATGGTGGAGAAAGACTGAGTGGTCAGGAAGCGTCTGTAAATGGACGTGAAATTGTGACTGGTCAGGGAGCGTCTGTAAATGGAGGAGACATATTGAGTGGTAAGGGAACATCTCTCAATGGAGGAGAGTGAGTGGTCAGGGAGCGTCTGTAAATGGAGGAGAAATGGAGAGTGGTCAGGGAGCGTCTGTAAATGGAAAAGAAATGGTGATTGGTGAGGGTGCGTCTGTAAATTAAGGATAAATGGTGAGTGGTCAGGGAACATCTGTAAATGGAAGCGAAGGCGTGCGTGATCAGAGAGCGTTTGTAAATGGAGGAGAAAGAGTGAGTGGTCAGGGAGCGTCTGTAAATGGAGGGGAAGGAGTGAGTGGTCAGGGAGCATTTGTAAATGGGGGGGAAACGGTGAGTGGACAGGGAGCATTTGTAAATGGAGGAGAAATAGGGACTGATCAAGGAGCATCTGTAAATGGAGGGGTAAGAGTGAGTGGTCAGGGAGCGTCTGTAAATAGAGGAGAAAAAGTGGTCAGGGAGTGTCTGTAAATGGAGGGGAATGATAGAGTAGTCAGGGAGCATCTGTAAATTGAGGAGAAATAGAGAGTGATCAGGGCGCATCTGTAAATGGAGGTGAAAGAGTGAGTTGTCAGGGAGAATCTGTAAATGGAGAAGAAATGCTGAGGGGTGAGGGCGCGTCTGTAAATTAAAGATAAATGGTGAGTGCTCAGGGAACATCTGTAAATGGAGGGGAAGGAGTGCGTGATTAGAGAGCGTCTGTAAATGGAGGAGAAAGAGTGAGTAGTCAGGGAGCGTCTGTAAATGGAGGGGAAGATTGAGTGATCAGGGAGCATCTGTAAATGGAGGGGAAGATTGAGTGGTCAGGGAGCATCGGTAAATGGAAGGGAAACGGTGATTGGTCAGGGAGCATTTGTAAATGGAGGAGAAATAGGGACTGATCAAGGAGCATCTGTAAATGGAGGGGTAAGAGTAAGTGGTCAGGGAGTGTCTGTAAATGGAGGAGAAATGGGAAGTGGTCAGGGAACGTCTGTAAAATGGAGTTGAAAGAGTGAGTGGTCAGAGAGCATCTGTAAATGGAGGGGAAAGAGTGAGTGGTCAGGGAGCGTGTGTAAATGGAGGAGAAAGAGTGAGTGGTCAGGGAGCGTCTGTAAATGGAGGGGATGGATTGAGTGGTCAGGGAGCATCTGTAAATGGAGGGGAAAGGTGAGTGGTCAGGGAGAATTTGTAAATGGAGGAGAAATAGGGACTGATCAAGGAGCGTCTGTAAATGGAGGGGTAAGAGTAAGTGGTCAGGGAGCGTCTGTAAATGGAGGAGAAATGGGAAGTTGTCAGGGAACGTCTGTAAAATGGAGTTGAAAGAGTGAGTGGTCAGAGAGCATCTGTAAATGGAGGGGAAAGAGTTAGTGGTCAGGGAGCATCTGTAAATGGAGGAGAAATGGTAAGTGGTTTGGGAGCGTCTGTACATGGAGGAGAAATGGGGAGCGGACAGGGAGCGTCTGTAAATGGAGGAGAAAGAGTGAGTGGTCAGGGAGCATCTGTAACTGGAGGAGAAATGGTAAGTGGTCAGGGAGCGTCTGTAAATGGAGGAGAAATGGGGAGTGTTCAGGAAGCATCTGTAAATGGAGAAGAAAGAGTGAGCGGTCAGGGAGCGTCTGTAAATGGAGGAGCAAGAGTGAGTGGACAGGGAGCGTCTGTAAATGGAGGAGAGATGGTGAGTGGTCAGGGAGCGTCTGTAAATGGAGGAGAAATTGTGAGTGGACAGGGAGCGTCTGTAAATGGTGGAGAAAGACTGAGTGGTCAGGAAGCGTCTGTAAATGGACGTGAAATTGTGACTGGTCAGGGAGCGTCTGTAAATGGAGGAGACATATTGAGTGGTCAGGGAACATCTCTAAATGGAGGAGAGTGAGTGGTCAGGGAGCGTCTGTAAATGGAGGAGAAATGGAGAGTGGTCAGGGAGCGTCTGTAAATGGAAAAGAAATGGTGATTGGTGAGGGTGCGTCTGTAAATTAAGGATAAATGGTGAGTGGTCAGGGAACATCCATAAATGGAGGCGAAGGCGTGCGTGATCAGAGAGCGTTTGTAAATGGAGGAGAAAGAGTGAGTGGTCAGGGAGCATCTGTAAATGGAGGGGAAGGATTGAGTGGTCAGGGAGCATCTGTAAATGGAGGGGAAAGGTGAGTGGTCAGGGAGCATTTGTAAATGGAGGAGAAATAGGGACTGATCAAGGAGCGTCTGTAAATGGAGGGGTAAGAGTAAGTGGTCAGGGAGCGTCTGTAAATGGAGGAGAAATGGGAAGTTGTCAGGGAATGTCTGTAAAATGGAGTTGAAAGAGTGAGTGGTCAGAGAGCATCTGTAAATGGAGGGGAAAGAGTGAGTGGTCAGGGAGCGTCTGTAACTGGAGGAGAAATGGTAAGTGGTCAGGGAGCGTCTGTAAATGGAGGAGAAATGGGGAGTGATCAGGAAGCATCTGTAAATGGAGAAGAAAGAGTGAGCGGTCAGGCAGCGTCTGTAAATGGAGGAGCAAGAGTGAGTGGACAGGGAGCGTCTGTAAATGGAGGAGAGATGGTGAGTGGTCAGGGAGCGTCTGTAAATGGAGGAGAAATTGTGAGTGGACAGGGAGCGTCTGTAAATGGTGGAGAAAGACTGAGTGGTCAGGAAGCGTCTGTAAATGGACGTGAAATTGTGACTGGTCAGGGAGCGTCTGTAAATGGAGGAGACATATTGAGTGGTAAGGGAACATCTCTAAATGGAGGAGAGTGAGTGGTCAGGGAGCGTCTGTAAATGGAGGAGAAATGGAGAGTGGTCAGGGAGCGTCTGTAAATGGAAAAGAAATGGTGATTGGTGAGGGTGCGTCTGTAAATTAAGGATAAATGGTGAGTGGTCAGGGAACATCTGTAAATGGAAGCGAAGGCGTGCGTGATCAGAGAGCGTTTGTAAATGGAGGAGAAAGAGTGAGTGGTCAGGGAGCGTCTGGAAATGGAGGGGAAGGAGTGAGTGGTCAGGGAGCATCTGTAAATGGAGGGGAAACGGTGAGTGGACAGGGAGCATTTGTAAATGGAGGAGAAATAGGGATTGATCAAGGAGCATCTGTAAATGGAGGGGTAAGAGTGAGTGGTCAGGGAGCGTCTGTAAATAGAGGAGAAAAAGTGGTCAGGGAGTGTCTGTAAATGGAGGGGAATGATAGAGTAGTCAGGGAGCATCTGTAAATTGAGGAGAAATAGAGAGTGATCAGGGCGCGTCTGTAAATGGAGGTGAAAGAGTGAGTTGTCAGGGAGAATCTGTAAATGGAGAAGAAATACTGAGGGGTGAGGGCGCGTCTGTAAATTAAAGATAAATGGTGAGTGCTCAGGGAACATCTGTAAATGGAGGGGAAGGAGTGCGTGATTAGAGAGCGTCTGTAAATGGAGGAGAAAGAGTGAGTAGTCAGGGAGCGTCTGTAAATGGAGGGGAAGATTGAGTGATCAGGGAGCATCTGTAAATGGAGGGGAAGATTGAGTGGTCAGGGAGCATCTGTAAATGGAAGGGAAACGGTGATTGGTCAGGGAGCATTTGTAAATGGAGGAGAAATAGGGACTGATCAAGGAGCATCTGTAAATGGAGGGGTAAGAGTAAGTGGTCAGGGAGTGTCTGTAAATGGAGGAGAAATGGGAAGTGGTCAGGGAACGTCTGTAAAATGGAGTTGAAAGAGTGAGTGGTCAGAGAGCATCTGTAAATGGAGGGGAAAGAGTGAGTGGTCAGGGAGCGTGTGTAAATGGAGGAGAAAGAGTGAGTGGTCAGGGAGCGTCTGTAAATGGAGGGGAAGGATTGAGTGGTCAGGGAGCATCTGTAAATGGAGGGGAAAGGTGAGTGGTCAGGGAGAATTTGTAAATGGAGGAGAAATAGGGACTGATCAAGGAGCGTCTGTAAATGGAGGGGGAAGAGTAAGTGGTCAGGGAGCATCTGTAAATGGAGGAGAAATGGGAAGTTGTCAGGGAACGTCTGTAAAATGGAGTTGAAAGAGTGAGTGGTCAGAGAGCATCTGTAAATGGAGGGGAAAGAGTTAGTGGTCAGGGAGCATCTGTAAATGGAGGAGAAATGGTAAGTGGTTTGGGAGCGTCTGTACATGGAGGAGAAATGGGGAGCGGACAGGGAGCGTATGTAAATGGAGGAGAAAGAGTGAGTGGTCAGGGAGCATCTGTAACTGAAGGAGAAATGGTAAGTGGTCAGGGAGCGTCTGTAAATGGAGGAGAAATGGGGAGTGATCAGGAAGCATCTGTAAATGGAGGAGAAAGAGTGAGCGGTCAGGGAGCGTCTGTAAATGGAGGAGCAACAGTGAGTGGACAGGGAGCGTCTGTAAATGGAGCAGAGATGGTGAGTGGTCAGGGAGCGTCTGTAAATGGAGGAGAAATTGTGAGTGGACAGGGAGCGTCTGTAAATGGTGGAGAAAGACTGAGTGGTCAGGAAGCGTCTGTAAATGGACGTGAAATTGTGACTGGTCAGGGAGCGTCTGTAAATGGAGGAGACATATTGAGTGGTCAGGGAACATCTCTAAATGGAGGAGAGTGAGTGGTCAGGGAGCGTCTGTAAATGGAGGAGAAATGGAGAGTGGTCAGGGAGCGTCTGTAAATGGAAAAGAAATGGTGATTGGTGAGGGTGCGTCTGTAAATTAAGGATAAATGGTGAGTGGTCAGGGAACACCCGTAAATGGAGGCGAAGGCGTGCCTGATCAGAGAGCGTTTGTAAATGGAGGAGAAAGAGTGAGTGGTCAGGGAGCGTCTGTAAATGGAGGGAAGGAGTGAGTGGTAAGGGAGCATCTGTAAATGGAGGGGAAACGGTGAGTGGACAGGGAGCATTTGTAAATGGAGGAGAAATAGGGACTGATCAAGGAGCATCTGTAAATGGAGGGGTAAGAGTGAGTGGTCAGAGAGCATCTGTAAATGGAGGAGAAAGAGTGAGTGGTCAGGGAGCGTCTGTAAATGGAGGAGAAATGCGAAGTGATCAGGGAGCGTCTGTAAATGGAGGAGAAAGAGTGAGTGGTCAGGGAGCGTCTGTATCTGGAGGAGAAATGGTAAGTGGTCAGGGAGCGTCTGTAAATGGAGGAGAAATGGGGAGTGATCAGGAAGCATCTGTAAATGGAGTAAAAAGAGTGAGTGGTCAGGGAGCATCTGTAAATGGAGGAGAAATGGTAAGTGGTTTGGGAGCGTCTGTACATGGAGGAGAAATGGGGAGCGGACAGGGAGCGTCTGTAAATGGAGGAGAAAGAGTGAGTTTTCAGGGAGCATCTGAAAATGGAGGAAAAATGGTAAGTGGTCAGGGAGCGTCTGTAAATGGAGGAGAAAGAGTGAGTGGTCAGGGAGCGTCTGTAACTGGAGGAGAAATGGTAAGTGGTCAGGGAGCGTCTGTAAATGGAGGAGAAATGGGGAGTGATCAGGAAGCATCTGTAAATGGAGTAGAAAGAGTGAGTGGTCAGGGAGCATCTGTAAATGGAGGAGAAATGGTAAGTGGTTTGGGAGCGTCTGTACATGGAGGAGAAATGGGGAGCGGACAGGGAGCGTCTGTAAATGGAGGAGAAAGAGTGAGTGTTCAGGGAGCATCTGAAAATGGAGGAAAAATGGTAAGTGGTCAGGGAGCGTCTGTAAATGGAGGAGAAAGAGTGAGTGGTCAGGGAGCATTTGTAACTGGAGAAGAAATGGTAAGTGGTTAGGGAGCGTCTGTAAATGGAGGAGAAATGGGGAGTGATCAGGAAGCATCTGTAAATGGAGAAGAAAGAGTGAGTGGTCAGTGAGCGTCTGTAAATGGAGGAGCAAGAGTGAGTGGTCAGGGAGCATATGTAAATGAGGGAGAAATGGTAAGTGGTCAGGAAGCATCTGTAAATGGAGGAGAAATGGGGAGTGATCAGGAAGCATCTGTAAATGGAGGAGAGATGGTGAGTGGTCAGGGAGCGTCTCTAAATGGAGGAGAGATGGTGAGTGGTCAGGGAGCATTTGTAAATGGCGGAGAAATAGGGACTGATCAAGGAGCATCTGTAAATGGAGGGGTAAGAGTAAGTGGTCAGGGAGCGTCTGTAAATAGAGGAGAAATGGGAAGTGGTCAGGGAACATCTGTAAATGGAGGAGAAAGAGTGAGTGGTCAGGGAGCGTCTGTAAATGGAGGGGAAAGAGTGAGTGGTCAGGGAGCATCTGTAAATGGAGGAGAAATGGTAAGTGGTCAGGGAGCGTCTGCAAAAGGAGGAGAAAGAGTGAGTGGTCAGGGAGCGTCTGTAAATGGAGCAGAAATGGGGAGTGGTCAGGGAAAGTCTGTCAAATGGAATTGAAAGAGTGAGTGGTCAGGGAGCGACTGCAAATGGAGGAGAAATGGGGAGTGGTCAGGGAACGTCTGTCAAATGGAGTTGAAAGAGTGAGTGGTCAGGGAGCGTCTGTAAATGGAGGAGAAAGAGTGAGTGGTCAGAGAGCATCTGTAAATGGAGGGGAAAGAGTGAGTGGTCAGGGAGCATCTGTAAATGGAGGAGAAATGATAAGTGGTTTGGCAGCGTCTGTATATGGAGGAGAAATGGGGAGCGGACAGGGAGCGTCTGCAAATGGAGGAGAAAGAGTGAGTGGTCAGGGAGCGTCTGTAAATGGAGGAAAAATGGTAAGTGGTCAGGGAGCGTCTGTCAAATGGAGTTGAAAGAGTGAGTGGTCAGGGAGCGACTGTAAATGGAGGAGAAAGGGTAAGTGGTCAGGGAGCATCTGTAAATGGAGGAGAAAGAGTGAGTGGTCAGGGAGCGTCTGTAAATGGAGGGGAAAGAGTGAGTGGTCAGGGAGCATCTGTAAATGGAGGAGAAATGGTAAGTGGTCAGGGAGCGTCTGCAAAAGGAGGAGAAAGAGTGAGTGGTCAGGGAGCGTCTGTAAATGGAGGAGAAATGGGGAGTGGTCAGGGAACGTCTGTCAAATGGAGTTGAAAGAGTGAGTGGTCAGGGAGCGACTGTAAATGGAGGAGAAATGGGGAGTGGTCAGGGAACGTCTGTCAAATGGAGTTGAAAGAGTGAGTGGTCAGGGAGCGTCTGTAAATGGAGGAGAAAGGGTGAGTGGTCAGGGAGCATCTGTAAATGGAGGGGAAAGAGTAAGTGGTCAGGGAGCGTCTGTAAATGGAGGAGAAATGGGAAGTGGTCAGGGAACGTCTGTAAAATGGAGTTGAAAGAGTGAGTGGTCAGAGAGCATCTGTAAATGGAGGGGAAAGAGTGAGTGGTCAGGGAGCGTGTGTAAATGGAGGAGAAAGAGTGAGTGGTCAGGGAGCGTCTGTAAATGGAGGGGAAGGATTGAGTAGTCAGGGAGCATCTGTAAATGGAGGGGAAAGGGGAGTGGTCAGGGAGCATTTGTAAATGGAGGAGAAATAGGGACTGATCAAGGAGCGTCTGTAAATGGAGGGGTAAGAGTAAGTGGTCAGGGAGCGTCTGTAAATGGAGGAGAATGGGAAGTTGTCAGGGAACGTCTGTAAAATGGAGTTGAAAGAGTGAGTGGTCAGAGAGCATCTGTAAATGGAGGGGAAAGAGTGAGTGGTCAGGGAGCATCTGTAAATGGAGGAGAAATGGTAAGTGGTTTGGGAACGTCTGTACATGGAGGAGAAATGGGGAGCGGACAGGGAGCGTCTGTAAATGGAGGAGAAAGAGTGAGTGGTCAGGGAGCGTCTGTAAATGGAGCAAAAATGGTAAGTGGTCAGGGAGCGTCTGTAAATGGAGGAGAAAGAGTGAGTGATCAGGGAGCGTCTGTAAATAGAGGAGAAATGGGAAGTGGTCGGGGAGCGTCTGTAAATGGAGGAAAAATGGTAGGTGGTCAGGGAGCGTCTGTCAAATGGAGTTGAAAGAGTGAGTGGTCAGGGAGCGTCTGTAAATGGAGGAGAAAGGGTAAGTGGTAAGGGAGCATCTGTAAATGGAGGGGAAAGAGTAAGTGGTCAGGGAGCGTCTGTAAATGGAGGAGAAATGGGAAGTTGTCAGGGAATGACTGTAATATGGAGTTGAAAAGAGTGAGTGGTCAGAGAGCATCTGTAAATGGAGGGGAAAGAGTGAGTGGTCAGGGAGCATCTGTAAATGGAGGAGAAATGGTAAGTGGTTTGGGAGCATCTGTACATGGAGGAGAAATGGGGAGCGGACAGGGAGCGTCTGTAAATGGAGGAGAAAGAGTGAGTGGTCAGGGAGCGTCTGTAAATGGAGGAAAAATGGTAAGTGGTCAGGGAGCGTGTGTAAATGGAGGAGAAAGAGTGAGTGGTCAGGGAGCGTCTGTAACTGGAGGAGAAATGGTAAGTGGTCAGGGAGCGTCTGTAAATGGAGGAGAAATGGGGAGTGATCAGGAAGCATCTGTAAATGGAGTAGAAAGAGTGAGTGGTCAGGGAGCATCTGTAAATGGAGGAGAAATGGTAAGTGGTTTGGGAGCGTCTGTACATGGAGGAGAAATGGGGAGCGGACAGGGAGCGTCTGTAAATGGAGGAGAAAGAGTGAGTGTTCAGGGAGCATCTGAAAATGGAGGAAAAATGGTAAGTGGTCAGGGAGCGTCTGTAAATGGAGGAGAAAGAGTGAGTGGTCAGGGAGCATTTGTAACTGGAGAAGAAATGGTAAGTGGTCAGGGAGCATCTGTAAATGGAGGATAAATGGGGAGTGATCAGGAAGCATCTGTAAATGGAGAAGAAAGAGTGAGTGGTCAGTGAGCGTCTGTAAATGGAAGAGCAAGAGTGAGTGGTCAGGGAGCATATGTAAATGAGGGAGAAATGGTAAGTGGTCAGGAAGCATCTGTAAATGGAGGAGAAATGGGGAGTGATCAGGAAGCATCTGTAAATGGAGGAGAGATGGTGAGTGGTCAGGGAGCGTCTCTAAATGGAGGAGAGATGGTGAGTGGTCAGGGAGCATTTGTAAATGGCGGAGAAAAAGGGACTGATCAAGGAGCATCTGTAAATGGAGGGGTAAGAGTAAGTGGTCAGGGAGCGTCTGTAAATAGAGGAGAAATGGGAAGTGGTCAGGGAAAGTCTGTAAAATGGAGTTGAAAGAGTGAGTGGTCAGAGAGCATCTGTAAATGGAGGAGAAATGGTAAGTGGTCAGGGAGCATCTGTAAATGGAGGAGAAAGAGTGAGTGGTCAGGGAGCGTCTGTAAATGGAGGGGAAAGAGTGAGTGGTCAGGGAGCATCTGTAAATGGAGGAGAAATGGTAAGTGGTCAGGGAGCGTCTGCAAAAGGAGTTGAAAGAGTGAGTGGTCAGGGAGCGTCTGTAAATGGAGGAGAAATGGGGAGTGGTCAGGGAACGTCTGTCAAATGGAGTTGAAAGAGTGAGTGGTCAGGGAGCGACTGTAAATGGAGGAGAAATGGGGAGTGATCAGGGAGCGTCTGTAAATAGAGGAGAAATGGGAAGTGGTCAGGGAGCGTCTGTAAATGGAGGGGAAAGAGTGAGTGGTCATGGAGCATCTGTAAATGGAGGAGAAATGGTAAGTGGTCAGGGAACGTCTGTAAAATGGAGTTGAAAGAGTGAGTGGTCAGAGAGCATCTGTAAATGGAGGGGAAAGAGTGAGTGGTCAGGGAGCGTGTGTAAATGGAGGAGAAAGAGTGAGTGGTCAGGGAGCGTCTGTAAATGGAGGGGAAGGATTGAGTGGTCAGGGAGCATCTGTAAATGGAGGGGAAAGGGGAGTGGTCAGGGAGCATTTGTAAATGGAGGAGAAATAGGGACTGATCAAGGAGCGTCTGTAAATGGAGGGGTAAGAGTAAGTGGTCAGGGAGCGTCTGTAAATGGAGGAGAATGGGAAGTTGTCAGGGAACGTCTGTAAAATGGAGTTGAAAGAGTGAGTGGTCAGAGAGCATCTGTAAATGGAGGGGAAAGAGTGAGTGGTCAGGGAGCATCTGTAAATGGAGGAGAAATGGTAAGTGGTTTGGGAACGTCTGTACATGGAGGAGAAATGGGGAGCGGACAGGGAGCGTCTGTAAATGGAGGAGAAAGAGTGAGTGGTCAGGGAGCGTCTGTAAATGGAGCAAAAATGGTAAGTGGTCAGGGAGCGTCTGTAAATGGAGGAGAAAGAGTGAGTGGTCAGGGAGCGTCTGTAACTGGAGGACAAATAGTAAGTGGTCAAGGAGCGTCTGTAAATGGAGGAGAAATGGGGAGTGATCAGGGAGCGTCTGTAAATAGAGGAGAAATGGGAAGTGGTCAGGGAGCGTCTGTAAATGGAGGGGAAAGAGTGAGTGGTCATGGAGCATCTGTAAATGGAGGAGAAATGGTAAGTGGTCAGGGAGCATCTGTAAATGGAGGAGAAATGGTAAGTGGTCAGGGAGCGTCTGTAAATGGAGGAGAAAGAGTGAGTGGTCAGAGAGCGTCTGTAACTGGAGGAGAAATGGTAAGTGGTCAGGGAGCGTCTATAAATGCAGGAGAATGGGGAGTGATCAGGAAGCATCTGTAAATGGAGAAGAAAGAGTGAGTGGTCAGGGAGCGTCTGTAAATGGAGGAGCATGAGTGAGTGGACAGGGAGCGTCTGTAAATGGAGGAGAGATGGTGAGTGGTCAGGGAGCGTCTGTAAATGGAGGAGCAATTGTGTGTGGACAGGGAGCGTCTGTAAATGGTGGAGAAAGACTGAGTGGTCAGGAAGCGTCTGTAAATGGACGTGAAATTGTGACTGGTCAGGGAGCGTCTGTAAATGGAGGAGACATATTGAGTGGTCAGGGAACATCTCTAAATGGAGGAGAGTGAGTGGTCAGGGAGCGTCTGTAAATGGAGGAGAAATGGAGAGTGGTCAGGGAGCGTCTGTAAATGGAAAAGAAATGGTGATTGGTGAGGGTGCGTCTGTAAATTAAGGATAAATGGTGAGTGGTCAGGGAACATCTGTAAATGGAGGCGAAGGCGTGCGTGATCAGAGAGCGTGTGTGAATGGAGGAGAAAGAGTGAGTGGTCAGGGAGCGTCTGTAAATGGAGGAAAAATGGTAAGTGGTCAGGGAGCGTCTGCAAATGGAGGAGAAAGAGTGAGTGGTCAGGGAGCGTCTGTAACTGGAGGAGAAATGGTAAGTGGTCAGGGAGCGTCTGTAAATGGAGGAGAAATGGGGAGTGATCAGGAAGCATCTGTAAATGGAGTAGAAAGAGTGAGTGGTCAGGGAGCATCTGTAAATGGAGGAGAAATGGTAAGTGGTTTGGGAGCGTCTGTACATGGAGGAGAAATGGGGAGCGGACAGGGAGCGTCTGTAAATGGAGGAGAAAGAGTGAGTGTTCAGGGAGCATTAGAAAATGGAGGAAAAATGGTAAGTGGTCAGGGAGCGTCTGTAAATGGAGGAGAAAGAGTGAGTGGTCAGGGAGCATTTGTAACTGGAGAAGAAATGGTAAGTGGTCAGGGAGCGTCTGTAAATGGAGGAGAAATGGGGAGTGATCAGGAAGCATCTGTAAATGGAGAAGAAAGAGTGAGTGGTCAGTGAGCGTCTGTAAATGGATGAGCAAGAGTGAGTGGTCAGGGAGCATATGTAAATGAGGGCGAAATGGTAAGTGGTCAGGAAGCATCTGGAAATGGAGGAGAGATGGTGAGTGGTCAGGGAGCGTCTCTAAATGGAGGAGAGATGGTGAGTGGTCAGGGAGCATTTGTAAATGGCGGAGAAATAGGGACTGATCAAGGAGCATCTGTAAATGGAGGGGTAAGAGTAAGTGGTCAGGGAGCGTCTGTAAATAGAGGAGAAATGGGAAGTGGTCAGGGAAAGTCTGTAAAATGGAGTTGAAAGAGTGAGTGGTCAGAGAGCATCTGTAAATGGAGGAGAAATGGTAAGTGGTCAGGGAGCATCTGTAAATGGAGGAGAAAGAGTGGGTGGTCAGGGAGCGTCTGTAAATGGAGGGGAAAGAGTGAGTGGTCAGGGAGCATCTCTAAATGGAGGAGAAATGGTAAGTGGTCAGGGAGCGTCTGCAAAAGGAGGAGAAAGAGTGAGTGGTCAGGGAGCGTCTGTAAATGGAGGAGAAATGGGGAGTGGTCAGGGAACGTCTGTCAAATGGATTTGAAAGAGTGAGTGGTCAGGGAGCGACTGCAAATGGAGGAGAAATGGGGAGTGGTCAGGGAACGTCTGTCAAATGGAGTTGAAAGAGTGAGTGGTCAGGGAGCGTCTGTAAATGGAGGAGAAAGGGTGAGTGGTCAGGGAACATCTGTAAATGGAGGGGAAAGAGTAAGTGGTCAGGGAGCGTCTGTAAATGGAGGAGAAATGGGAAGTGGTCAGGGAACGTCTGTAAAATGGAGTTGAAAGAGTGAGTGGTCAGAGAGCATCTGTAAATGGAGGGGAAAGAGTGAGTGGTCAGGGAGCGTGTGTAAATGGAGGAGAAAGAGTGAGTGGTCAGGGAGCGTCTGTAAATGGAGGGGAAGGATTGAGTGGTCAGGGAGCATCTGTAAATGGAGGGGAAAGGTGAGTGGTCAGGGAGCATTTGTAAATGGAGGAGAAATAGGGACTGATCAAGGAGCGTCTGTAAATGGAGGGGTAAGAGTAAGTGGTCAGGGAGCGTCTGTTAATGGAGGAGAAATGGGAAGTTGTCAGGGAACGTCTGTAAAATGGAGTTGAAAGAGTGAGTGGTCAGAGAGCATCTGTAAATGGAGGGGAAAGAGTGAGTGGTCAGGGAGCGTCTGTAAATGGAGGAAAAATGGTAAGTGGTCAGGGAGCGTCTGTAAATGGAGGAGAAAGAGTGAGTGGTCAGGGAGCGTCTGTAACTGGAGGACAAATAGTAAGTGGTCAGGGAGCGTCTGTAAATGGAGGAGAAATGGGGAGTGATCAGGGAGCATCTGTAAATAGAGGAGAAATGGGAAGTGGTCAGGGAGCGTCTGTAAATGGAGGGGAAAGAGTGAGTGGTCATGGAGCATCTGTAAATGGAGGAGAAATGGTAAGTGGTCAGGGAGCATCTGTAAATGGAGGAGAAATGGGAAGTGGTCAGGGAGCATCTGTAAATGGAGGAGAAAGAGTGAGTGGTCAGAGAGCGTCTATAACTGGAGGAGAAATGGTAAGTGGACAGGGAGCGTCTATAAATGGAGGAGAAATGGGGAGTGATCAGGAAGCATCTGTAAATGGAGAAGAAAGAGTGAGTGGTCAGGGAGCGTCTGTAAATGGAGGAGCATGAGTGAGTGGACAGGGAGCGTCTGTAAATGGAGGAGACATATTGAGTGGTCAGGGAACATCTCTAAATGGAGGAGAGTGAGTGGTCAGGGAGCGTCTGTAAATGGAGGAGAAATGGAGAGTGGTCAGGGAGCGTCTGTAAATGGAAAAGAAATGGTGATTGGTGAGGGTGCGTCTGTAAATTAAGGATAAATGGTGAGTGGTCAGGGAACATCTGTAAATGGAGGCGAAGGCGTGCGTGATCAGAGAGCGTGTGTAAATGGAGGAGAAAGAGTGAGTGGTCAGGGAGCGTCTGTAAATGGAGGGGAAGGAGTGAGTGGTCAGGGAGCATCTGTAAATGGAGGGGAAACGGTGAGAGGACAGGGAGCATTTGTAAATGGAGGAGAAATAGGGACTGATCAAGGAGCATCTGTAAATGGAGGGGTAAGAGTGAGTGGTCAGGGAGCGTCTGTAAATAGAGGAGAAAAAGTGGTCAGGGAGTGTCTGTAAATGGAGGGGAAAGATAGAGTAGTCAGGGAGCGTCTGTAAATGGAGGAGAAATAGTGAGTGATCAGGGCGCGTCTGTAAATGGAGGTGAAAGAGTGAGTTGTCAGGGAGCATCTGTAAATGGAGAAGAAATGGTGAGGGGTGAGGGCGCATCTGTAAATTAAAGATAAATGGTGAGTGCTCAGGAAACATCTGTAAATGGAGGGGAAGGAGTGTGTGATTAGAGAGCGTCTGTAAATGGAGGAGAAAGAGTGAGTAGTCAGGGAGCATCTGTAAATGCAGGGGAAGATTGAGTGATCAGGGAGCATCTGTAAATGGAGGGGAAGATTGAGTGGTCAGGGAGCATCTGTAAATGGAGGGGAAACGATGATTGGTCAGGGAGCATTTGTAAATGGAGGAGAAATATGAACTGATCAAGGAGCATCTGTAAATGGAGGGGTAAGAGTAAGTGGTCAGGGAGCGTCTGTAAACAGAGGAGAAATGGGAAGTGGTCAGGGAACGTCTGTAAAATGGAGTTGAAAGAGTGAGTGGTCAGAGAGCATCTGTAAATGGAGGGGAAAGAGTGAGTGGTCAGGGAGCTTCTGTAAATGGAGGGAAAAGAGTGAGTGGTCAGGGAGCATCTGTAAATGGAGGAGAAATGGTAAGTGGTCAGGGAGCATCTGTAAATGGAGGAGAAAGAGTGAGTGGTCAGGGAGCGTCTGTAAATGGAGGAGAAATGGGAAGTGGTCAGGGAACGTCTTTAAATGGAGGAGAAATGGGAAGTGGTCAGGGAACGTCTGTAAAATGGAGTTGAAAGAGTGAGTGGTCAGAGAGCATCTGTAAATGGAGGGGAAACAGTGAGTGGTCAGGCAGCTTCTGTAAATGGAGGGAAAAGAGTGAGTGGTCAGGGAGCATCTGTAAATGGAGGAGAAATGGTAAGTGGTCAGGGAGCATCTGTAACTGGAGGAGAAAGAGTGAGTGGTCAGGGAGCGTCTGTAAATGGAGGAGAAATGGGAAGTGGTCAGGGAACGTCTGTAAATGGAGGAGAAATGGGAAGTGGTCAGGGAACGTCTGTAAAATGGAGATGAAAGAGTGTGTGGTCAGAGAGCATCTGTAAATGGAGGGGAAAGAATGGGTGGTCAGGGAACTTCTGTAAATGAGGAGAAAGAGTGAGTGGTCAGGGATCGTCTGTAAATGGAGGAGATATGGTGAGTAGTCAGGGAACGTCTGAAAAATGGAGGAGAAAGAGTGGGTAGTCAGGGAGTGTATGAAAGTAGAGCAGAAAGAATGAGTGGTCAGAGAGTGTTTGTAAATGGAGGAGAAAGAGTAAGTGGTCAGGGAGCGTCTGTAAATGGAGGGGTAAGAGTAAGTGGTCAGGGAGCGTCTGTAAATGGAGGAGAAATGGGGAGTGGTCAGGGAACGTCTGTCAAATGGAGTTGAAAGAGTGAGTGGACAGGGAGCGTCTGTAAATGGAGGAGAACGGGTGAGTGGTCAGGGAGCATCTGTAAATGGAGGGGAAAGAGTAAGTGGTCAGGGAGCGTCTGTAAATGGAGGAGAATGGGAAGTGGTCAGGGAACGTCTGTAAAATGGAGTTGAAAGAGTGAGTGGTCAGAGAGCATCTGTAAATGGAGGGGAAAGAGTGAGTGGTCAGAGAGCATCTGTAAATGGAGGGGAAAGAGTGAGTGGTCAGGGAGCATCTGTAAATGGAGGAGAAATGGTAAGTGGTTTGGGAGCGTCTGTACATGGAGGAGAAATGGGGAGCGGACAGGGAGCGTCTGTAAATGGAGGAGAAAGAGTGAGTGGTCAGGTAGCGTCTGTAAATGGAGGAAAAATGGTAAGTGGTCAGGGAGCGTCTGTAAATGGAGGAGAAATGGGGAGTGGTCAGGGAACGTCTGTCAAATGGAGTTGAAAGAGTGAGTGGACAGGGAGCGTCTGTAAATGGAGGAGAACGGGTGAGTGGTCAGGGAGCATCTGTAAATGGAGGGGAAAGAGTAAGTGGTCAGGGAGCGTCTGTAAATGGAGGAGAATGGGAAGTGGTCAGGGAACGTCTGTAAAATGGAGTTGAAAGAGTGAGTGGTCAGAGAGCATCTGTAAATGGAGGGGAAAGAGTGAGTGGTCAGGGAGCTTCTGTAAATGGAGGGAAAAGAGTGAGTGGTCAGGGAGCATCTGTAAATGGAGGAGAAATGGTAAGTGGTCAGGGAGCATCTGTAAATGGAGGAGAAAGAGTGAGTGGTCAGGGAGCGTCTGTAAATGGAGGAGAAATGGGAGGTGGTCAGGGAACGTCTGTAAATGGAGGAGAAATGGGAAGTGGTCAGGGAACGTCTGTAAAATGGAGATGAAAGAGTGTGTGGTCAGAGAGCATCTGTAAATGGAGGGGAAAGGATGGGTGGTCAGGGAACTTCTGTAAATGGAGGAGAAAGAGTGAGTGGTCAGGGATCGTCTGTAAATGGAGGAGATATGGTGAGTAGTCAGGGAACGTCTGAAAAATGGAGGAGAAAGAGTGGGTAGTCAGGGAGTGTATGTAAGTAGAGCAGAAAGAATGAGTGGTCAGAGAGTGTTTGTAAATGGAGGAGAAAGAGTAAGTGGTCAGGGAGCGTCTGTAAAGGGAGGGGTAAGAGTAAGTGGTCAGGGAGCGTCTGTAAATGGAGGAGAAATGGGGAGTGGTCAGGGAACGTCTGTCAAATGGAGTTGAAAGAGTGAGTGGACAGGGAGCGTCTGTAAATGGAGGAGAACGGGTGAGTGGTCAGGGAGCATCTGTAAATGGAGGGGAAAGAGTAAGTGGTCAGGGAGCGTCTGTAAATGGAGGAGAATGGGAAGTGGTCAGGGAACGTCTGTAAAATGGAGTTGAAAGAGTGAGTGGTCAGAGAGCATCTGTAAATGGAGGGGAACGAGTGAGTGGTCAGAGAGCATCTGTAAATGGAGGGGAAAGAGTGAGTGGTCAGGGAGCATCTGTAAATGGAGGAGAAATGGTAAGTGGTTTGGGAGCGTCTGTACATGGAGGAGAAATGGGGAGCGGACAGGGAGCGTCTGTAAATGGAGGAGAAAGAGTGAGTGGTCAGGGAGCGTCTATAAATGGAGGAAAAATGGTAAGTGGTCAGGGAGCGTCTGTAAATGGAGGAGAAAGAGTGAATGGTCAGGGAGCGTCTGTCACTGGAGGAGAAATGGTAAGTGGTCAGGGAGCGTCTGTAAACGGAGGAGAAATGGGGAGTGATCAGGAAGCATCTGTAAATGGAGAAGAAAGATTGAGTGGTCAGGGAGCGTCTGTAAATGGAGGAGCAAGAGTGAGTGGTCAGGGAGCATATGTAAATGGGGAGAAATGGTAAGTGGTCAGGAAGCATCTGTAAATGGAGGAGAAGTGGGAATGATCAGGAAGCATCTCTAAATGGAGGAGAAAGATTGAGCGGTCAGGGAGCATATGCAAATGGAGGAGAAATGGTGAGTGGACAGGGAGCGTCTGTAAATGGAGCAGAGATGGTGAGTGGTCAGGGAGCGTCTGTAAATGGAGGAGAAAGACTGAGTGGTCAGGAAGCGTCTGTAAATGGACGTGAAATTGTGACTGGTCAGGGAGCGTCTGTAAATGGAGGAGACATATTGAGTGGTCAGGGAACATCTCTAAATGGAGGAGAGTGAGTGGTCAGGGAGCGTCTGTAAATGGAGGAGAAATGGAGAGTGGTCAGGGAGCGTCTGTAAATGGAAAAGAAATGGTGATTGGTGAGGGTGCGTCTGTAAATTAAGGATAATTGGTGAGTGGTCAGGGAACATCTGTAAATAGAGGCGAAGGCGTGCGTGATCAGAGAGCGTGTGTAAATGGAGGAGAAAGAGTGAGTGGTCAGGGAGCGTCTGTAAATGGAGGGGAAGGAGTGAGTGGTCAGGGAGCATCTGTAAATGGAGGGGAAACGGTGAGTGGACAGGGAGCATTTGTAAATGGAGGAGAAATAGGGACTGATCAAGGAGCATCTGTAAATGGAGGTGTAAGAGTGAGTGGTCAGGGAGCGTCTGTAAATGGAGGAGAAATGGGGAGTGATCAGGAAGCATCTGTAAATGGAGAAGAAAGAGTGAGTGGTCAGGGAGCGTCTGTAAATGGAGGAGCAAGAGTGAGTGGTCAGGGAGCATATGTAAATGGAGGAGAAATGGTGAGTGGACACGGAGCGTCTGTAAATGGAGGAGAGATGGTGAGTGGTCAGGAAGCGTCTGTAAATGGACGTGTAATTGTGACTGGTCAGGGAGCGTCTGTAAATGGAGGAGACATATTGAGTGGTCAGGGAACATCTCTAAATAGAGGAGAGTGAGTGGTCAGGGAGCATCTGTAAATGGAGGAGAAATGGAGAGTGGTCAGGGAGCGTCTGTAAATGGAAAAGAAATGGTGAGTGGTGAGGGTGCTTGCAGAGTACATTAAAATGGACTGCAAAAGCTTCTATAAATATGTAAAAAGAAAGAGGTTAGTAAAAACAAACGTAGGTCCCCTGCAGTCGGAAACAGGGCAAGTCGTAATGGGGAACAAGGAAATGGCAGATCAATTGAACAAGTACTTTGGTTCGGTGTTTACTGTGGAGGACACACACAACCTGCCGGAAATAAAAGGGGTCAGAGGATCTGGTAAGAGGGAGGAGCTGAGGGAAATCCTTATTAGTCGGGAAAAGGTATTGGGGAAATTGATGGGACTGAAGGCTGAAAAATCCCCGGGGCTGATGGTCTGCATCCCAGAGTACTTAAGGAGCTGGCCTTGGAAATAGTGGATGCATTGACGATCATTTTCCAACATTCCTTAGACTCTGGATCAGTTCCGATGGAGTGGAGGGTGGCCAATGTAACCCCTCTTTTTAAAAAAGGAGGGAGGGAGAAAGCAGGGAATTATAGACCGGTCAGCCTGACATCGGTCGTGGGTAAAATGATGGAAGCAATTATTAAAGATGTCATAACAGACCATTTGGAAAGTGGCGACATGATAGGTCCAAGTCAGCATGGATTTGTGAAAGGGAAATCATGCTTGACAAATCTTCTGGAATTTTTTGAGGATGTTTCCAATAGGGTGGACAGGGGGGAACCAGTAGATGTGGTGTATTTGGACTTTCAGAAGGCCTTCGACAAGGTCCCACACAAGAGATTGGTGAGCAAAGTTAAAGCACATGGGATTGGGGGTAATGTGTTGACGTGGATTGAGAACTGGTTGGCACACAGGAAACAAAGAGTAGGAGTAAATGGGTACTTTTCAGAATGGCAGGCAGTGACCAGCGGGGTACCGCAGGGTTCGGTGCTGGGACCCCAGCTGTTTACATTATATATTAATGATTTGGACGAAGGGATTAAATGTAATATCTCCAAATTTGCGGATGACACTAAATTGGGAGGCAGTGTGAACAATGAGGAGGATGCTAGGAGGCTACAGAGTGACTTGGACAGATTGGGTGAATGGGCAAATGTATGGCAGATGAAGTACAATGTGGATAAATGTGAGGTTATCCACTTTGGTGGTAAAAATAGAGAGGCGGACTATTACCTGAATGGTGGCAGATTAGGGAAAGGGGAGGTGTAACGAGACCTGGGCATCATGGTACATCAGTCACTGAAGGTGGGAATGCAAGTGCAGCAGGCAGTCAAGAAAGCAAACGGAATGATGGCCTTCATAGTAAGGGGATTTGAGTACAGGAGTAGGGAGGTGATGCTGCAGTTGTACAGGGCCTTGGTGAGGCCACACCTGGAGTATTGTGCGCAGTTTTGGTCTCCTAACTTAAGGAAGGACATTCTTACTATTGAGGGAGTGCAGCGAAGGTTCACTAGATTGATTCCTGGGATGGCCGGACTGACATATCAAGAAAGATTGGGTCAACTGAACTTGTATCCTCTGGAGTTCAGAAGAATGAGGGGGGATCTTATAGAGACATTTAAAATCCTGTCTGGTTTAGACAAATTAGATGCGGGCAGAATGTTCCCAATGTTGGGGAAAACTAGAACCAGGGGTCACAGTCTAAGGATTAAGGGGAAGCCATTTAAGACTGAGCTGAGGAGGAACTTCTTCACCCAGAGAGTGGTGAATCTATGGAATTCTCTTCCACAGAAGGTTGTTGAGGCCAGCTCGCTAAATATATTCAAAAGGGAGTTAGATATAACACTCACAACTAGGGGGATCAAGGGGTATGGCGAGAAAGCAGGAATGGGGTACTGAGGTAGCATGTTCAGCCATGAACGCATTGAATGGCGGTGCAGGCTTGAAGGACCGAATGGTCTACTCCTGTACCTATTTTCTATGTTTCTATGTCTGTGAATTAAGGATAAATGGTGAGTGCTCAGGGAACATCTGTAAATGGAGGGGAAGGCGTGCGTGATCAGAGAGCGTGTGTAAATGGAGGAGAAAGAGTGAGTGATCAGGGAGCATCTGTAAATGGAGGGGAAGATTGAGTGGTCAGGGAGCATCTGTAAATGGAGGGGAAGATTGAGTGGTCAGGGAGCATCTGTAAATGGAGGGGAGGAGTGAGTGGTCAGGGAGCGTCTGTAAATGGAGGGGAAGATTGAGTGATTAGAGAGCGTCTGTAAATGGAGGAGAAAGAGTGAGTAGTCAGGGAGCGTCTGTAAATGGAGGGGAAGATTGAGTGATCAGGGAGCATCTGTAAATGGAGGGGAAGATTGAGTGGTCAGGGAGCATCTGTAAATGGAGGGGAAACGGTGATTGGTCAGGGAGCATTTGTAAATGGAGGAGAAATAGGGACTGATCAAGGAGCATCTGTAAATGGAGGGAAAGGAGTGAGTGTTCAGGGAGCATCTGTAAATGGAGGAGAAATGGGGAGTGGTCAGGGAGCGTCTGTAAATGGAGGAGAAAGTGTGAGCGGTTAGGGAGCATATGTAAATGGAGGAGAAATGGTGAGTGGACAGGGAGCGTCTGTAAATGGAGGAGAGATGCTGAGTGGTCAGGGAGCGTATGTAAATGGAGGAGAAATTGTGAGTGGACAGGGAGCGTCTGTAAATGGTGGAGAAAGACTGAGTGGTCAGGAAGCGTCTGTAAATGGACGTGAAATTGTGACTGGTCAGGGAGCGTCTGTAAATGGAGGAGACATATTGAGTGGTTAGGGAACATCTCTAAATGGAGGAGAGTGAGTGGTCAGGGAGCGTCTGTAAATGGAGGAGAAATGGAGAGTGGTCAGGGAGCGTCTGTAAATGGAAAAGAAATGGTGATTGGTGAGGGTGCGTCTGTAAATTAAGGATAATTGGTGAGTGGTCAGGGAACATCTGTAAATGGAGGCGAAGGCGTGCGTGATCAGAGAGCGTGTGTAAATGGAGGAGAAAGAGTGAGTGGTCAGGGAGCGTCTGTAAATGGAGGGGAAGGAGTGAGTGGTCAGGGAGCATCTGTAAATGGAGGGGAAACGGTGAGTGGACAGGGAGCATTTGTAAATGGAGGAGAAATAGGGACTGATCAAGGAGCATCTGTAAATGGAGGTGTAAGAGTGAGTGGTCAGGGAGCGTCTGTAAATAGAGGAGAAAAAGTGGTCAGGGAGTGTCTGTAAATGGAGGGGAAAGATAGAGTAGTCAGGGAGCGTCTGTAAATGGAGGAGAAATGGGGAGTGATCAGGAAGCATCTGTAAATGGAGAAGAAAGAGTGAGTGGTCAGGGAGCGTCTGTAAATGGAGGAGCAAGAGTGAGTGGTCAGGGAGCATATGTAAATGGAGGAGAAATGGTGAGTGGACACGGAGCGTCTGTAAATGGAGGAGAGATGGTGAGTGGTCAGGAAGCGTCTGTAAATGGACGTGTAATTGTGACTGGTCAGGGAGCGTCTGTAAATGGAGGAGACATATTGAGTGGTCAGGGAACATCTCTAAATGGAGGAGAGTGAGTGGTCAGGGAGCATCTGTAAATGGAGGAGAAATGGAGAGTGGTCAGGGAGCGTCTGTAAATGGAAAAGAAATGGTGAGTGGTGAGGGTGCTTGCAGAGTACATTAAAATGGACTGCAAAAGCTTCTATAAATATGTAAAAAGAAAGAGGTTAGTAAAAACAAACGTAGGTCCCCTGCAGTCGGAAACAGGGCAAGTCGTAATGGGGAACAAGGAAATGGCAGATCAATTGAACAAGTACTTTGGTTCGGTGTTTACTGTGGAGGACACACACAACCTGCCGGAAATAAAAGGGGTCAGAGGATCTGGTAAGAGGGAGGAGCTGAGGGAAATCCTTATTAGTCGGGAAAAGGTATTGGGGAAATTGATGGGACTGAAGGCTGAAAAATCCCCGGGGCTGATGGTCTGCATCCCAGAGTACTTAAGGAGGTGGCCTTGGAAATAGTGGATGCATTGACGATCATTTTCCAACATTCCTTAGACTCTGGATCAGTTCCGATGGAGTGGAGGGTGGCCAATGTAACCCCTCTTTTTAAAAAAGGAGGGAGAGAGAAAGCAGGGAATTATAGACCGGTCAGCCTGACATCGGTCGTGGGTAAAATGATGGAAGCAATTATTAAAGATGTCATAACAGACCATTTGGAAAGTGGCGACATGATAGGTCCAAGTCAGCATGGATTTGTGAAAGGGAAATCATGCTTGACAAATCTTCTGGAATTTTTTGAGGATGTTTCCAATAGGGTGGACAGGGGGGAACCAGTAGATGTGGTGTATTTGGACTTTCAGAAGGCCTTCGACAAGGTCCCACACAAGAGATTGGTGAGCAAAGTTAAAGCACATGGGATTGGGGGTAATGTGTTGACGTGGATTGAGAACTGGTTGGCACACAGGAAACAAAGAGTAGGAGTAAATGGGTACTTTTCAGAATGGCAGGCAGTGACCAGCGGGGTACCGCAGGGTTCGGTGCTGGGACCTCAGCTGTTTACATTATATATTAATGATTTGGACGAAGGGATTAAATGTAATATCTCCAAATTTGCGGATGACACTAAATTGGGAGGCAGTGTGAACAATGAGGAGGATGCTAGGAGGCTACAGAGTGACTTGGACAGATTGGGTGAATGGGCAAATGTATGGCAGATGAAGTACAATGTGGATAAATGTGAGGTTATCCACTTTGGTGGTAAAAATAGAGAGGCGGACTATTACCTGAATGGTGGCAGATTAGGGAAAGGGGAGGTGCAACGAGACCTGGGCATCATGGTACATCAGTCACTGAAGGTGGGAATGCAAGTGCAGCAGGCAGTCAAGAAAGCAAACGGAATGATGGCCTTCATAGTAAGGGGATTTGAGTACAGGAGTAGGGAGGTGATGCTGCAGTTGTACAGGGCCTTGGTGAGGCCACACCTGGAGTATTGTGCGCAGTTTTGGTCTCCTAACTTAAGGAAGGACATTCTTACTATTGAGGGAGTGCAGCGAAGGTTCACTAGATTGATTCCTGGGATGGCCGGACTGACATATCAAGAAAGATTGGGTCAACTGAACTTGTATCCTCTGGAGTTCAGAAGAATGAGGGGGGATCTTATAGAGACATTTAAAATCCTGTCTGGTTTAGACAAATTAGATGCGGGCAGAATGTTCCCAATGTTGGGGAAAACGAGAACCAGGGGTCACAGTCTAAGGATTAAGGGGAAGCCATTTAAGACTGAGCTGAGGAGGAACTTCTTCACCCAGAGAGTGGTGAATCTATGGAATTCTCTTCCACAGAAGGTTGTTGAGGCCAGCTCGCTAAATATATTCAAAAGGGAGTTAGATATAACACTCACAACTAGGGGGATCAAGGGGTATGGCGAGAAAGCAGGAATGGGGTACTGAGGTAGCATGTTCAGCCATGAACGCATTGAATGGCGGTGCAGGCTTGAAGGACCGAATGGTCTACTCCTGTACCTATTTTCTATGTTTCTATGTCTGTGAATTAAGGATAAATGGTGAGTGCTCAGGGAACATCTGTAAATGGAGGGGAAGGCGTGCGTGATCAGAGAGCGTGTGTAAATGGAGGAGAAAGAGTGAGTGATCAGGGAGCATCTGTAAATGGAGGGGAAGATTGAGTGATCAGGGAGCATCTGTAAATGGAGGGGAAGATTGAGTGGTCAGGGAGCATCTGTAAATGGAGGGGAGGAGTGAGTGGTCAGGGAGCGTCTGTAAATGGAGGGGAAGATTGAGTGATTAGAGAGCGTCTGTAAATGGAGGAGAAAGAGTGAGTAGTCAGGGAGCGTCTGTAAATGGAGGGGAAGATTGAGTGATCAGGGAGCATCTGTAAATGGAGGGGAAGATTGAGTGGTCAGGGAGCATCTGTAAATGGAGGGGAAACGGTGATTGGTCAGGGAGCATTTGTAAATGGAGGAGAAATAGGGACTGATCAAGGAGCATCTGTAAATGGAGGGAAAGGAGTGAGTGTTCAGGGAGCATCTGTAAATGGAGGAGAAATGGGGAGTGGTCAGGGAGCGTCTGTAAATGGAGGAGAAAGTGTGAGCGGTTAGGGAGCATATGTAAATGGAGGAGAAATGGTGAGTGGACAGGGAGCGTCTGTAAATGGAGGAGAGATGCTGAGTGGTCAGGGAGCGTATGTAAATGGAGGAGAAATTGTGAGTGGACAGGGAGCGTCTGTAAATGGTGGAGAAAGACTGAGTGGTCAGGAAGCGTCTGTAAATGGACGTGAAATTGTGACTGGTCAGGGAGCGTCTGTAAATGGAGGAGACATATTGAGTGGTTAGGGAACATCTCTAAATGGAGGAGAGTGAGTGGTCAGGGAGCGTCTGTAAATGGAGGAGAAATGGAGAGTGGTCAGGGAGCGTCTGTAAATGGAAAAGAAATGGTGATTGGTGAGGGTGCGTCTGTAAATTAAGGATAATTGGTGAGTGGTCAGGGAACATCTGTAAATGGAGGCGAAGGCGTGCGTGATCAGAGAGCGTGTGTAAATGGAGGAGAAAGAGTGAGTGGTCAGGGAGCGTCTGTAAATGGAGGGGAAGGAGTGAGTGGTCAGGGAGCATCTGTAAATGGAGGGGAAACGGTGAGTGGACAGGGAGCATTTGTAAATGGAGGAGAAATAGGGACTGATCAAGGAGCATCTGTAAATGGAGGTGTAAGAGTGAGTGGTCAGGGAGCGTCTGTAAATAGAGGAGAAAAAGTGGTCAGGGAGTGTCTGTAAATGGAGGGGAAAGATAGAGTAGTCAGGGAGCGTCTGTAAATGGAGGAGAAATGGGGAGTGATCAGGAAGCATCTGTAAATGGAGAAGAAAGAGTGAGTGGTCAGGGAGCGTCTGTAAATGGAGGAGCAAGAGTGAGTGGTCAGGGAGCATATGTAAATGGAGGAGAAATGGTGAGTGGACACGGAGCGTCTGTAAATGGAGGAGAGATGGTGAGTGGTCAGGAAGCGTCTGTAAATGGACGTGTAATTGTGACTGGTCAGGGAGCGTCTGTAAATGGAGGAGACATATTGAGTGGTCAGGGAACATCTCTAAATGGAGGAGAGTGAGTGGTCAGGGAGCATCTGTAAATGGAGGAGAAATGGAGAGTGGTCAGGGAGCGTCTGTAAATGGAAAAGAAATGGTGAGTGGTGAGGGTGCTTGCAGAGTACATTAAAATGGACTGCAAAAGCTTCTATAAATATGTAAAAAGAAAGAGGTTAGTAAAAACAAACGTAGGTCCCCTGCAGTCGGAAACAGGGCAAGTCGTAATGGGGAACAAGGAAATGGCAGATCAATTGAACAAGTACTTTGGTTCGGTGTTTACTGTGGAGGACACACACAACCTGCCGGAAATAAAAGGGGTCAGAGGATCTGGTAAGAGGGAGGAGCTGAGGGAAATCCTTATTAGTCGGGAAAAGGTATTGGGGAAATTGATGGGACTGAAGGCTGAAAAATCCCCGGGGCCTGATGGTCTGCATCCCAGAGTACTTAAGGAGGTGGCCTTGGAAATAGTGGATGCATTGACGATCATTTTCCAACATTCCTTAGACTCTGGATCAGTTCCGATGGAGTGGAGGGTGGCCAATGTAACCGCTCTTTTTAAAAAAGGAGGGAGGGAGAAAGCAGGGAATTATAGACCGGTCAGCCTGACATCGGTCGTGGGTAAAATGATGGAAGCAATTATTAAAGATGTCATAACAGACCATTTGGAAAGTGGCGACATGATAGGTCCAAGTCAGCATGGATTTGTGAAAGGGAAATCATGCTTGACAAATCTTCTGGAATTTTTTGAGGATGTTTCCAATAGGGTGGACAGGGGGGAACCAGTAGATGTGGTGTATTTGGACTTTCAGAAGGCCTTCGACAAGGTCCCACACAAGAGATTGGTGAGCAAAGTTAAAGCACATGGGATTGGGGGTAATGTGTTGACGTGGATTGAGAACTGGTTGGCACACAGGAAACAAAGAGTAGGAGTAAATGGGTACTTTTCAGAATGGCAGGCAGTGACCAGCGGGGTACCGCAGGGTTCGGTGCTGGGACCCCAGCTGTTTACATTATATATTAATGATTTGGACGAAGGGATTAAATGTAATATCTCCAAATTTGCGGATGACACTAAATTGGGAGGCAGTGTGAACAATGAGGAGGATGCTAGGAGGCTACAGAGTGACTTGGACAGATTGGGTGAATGGGCAAATGTATGGCAGATGAAGTACAATGTGGATAAATGTGAGGTTATCCACTTTGGTGGTAAAAATAGAGAGGCGGACTATTACCTGAATGGTGGCAGATTAGGGAAAGGGGAGGTGCAACGAGACCTGGGCATCATGGTACATCAGTCACTGAAGGTGGGAATGCAAGTGCAGCAGGCAGTCAAGAAAGCAAACGGAATGATGGCCTTCATAGTAAGGGGATTTGAGTACAGGAGTAGGGAGGTGATGCTGCAGTTGTACAGGGCCTTGGTGAGGCCACACCTGGAGTATTGTGCGCAGTTTTGGTCTCCTAACTTAAGGAAGGACATTCTTACTATTGAGGGAGTGCAGCGAAGGTTCACTAGATTGATTCCTGGGATGGCCGGACTGACATATCAAGAAAGATTGGGTCAACTGAACTTGTATCCTCTGGAGTTCAGAAGAATGAGGGGGGATCTTATAGAGACATTTAAAATCCTGTCTGGTTTAGACAAATTTGATGCGGGCAGAATGTTCCCAATGTTAGGGAAAACTAGAACCAGGGGTCACAGTCTAAGGATTAAGGGGAAGCCATTTAAGACTGAGCTGAGGAGGAACTTCTTCACCCAGAGAGTGGTGAATCTATGGAATTCTCATCCACAGAAGGTTGTTGAGGCCAGCTCGCTAAATATATTCAAAAGGGAGTTAGATATAACACTCACAACTAGGGGGATCAAGGGGTATGGCGAGAAAGCAGGAATGGGGTACTGAGGTAGCATGTTCAGCCATGAACGCATTGAATGGCGGTGCAGGCTCGAAGGACCGAATGGTCTACTCCTGTACCTATTTTCTATGTTTCTATGTCTGTGAATTAAGGATAAATGGTGAGTGCTCAGGGAACATCTGTAAATGGAGGGGAAGGCGTGCGTGATCAGAGAGCGTGTGTAAATGGAGGAGAAAGAGTGAGTGATCAGGGAGCATCTGTAAATGGAGGGGAAGATTGAGTGATCAGGGAGCATCTGTAAATGGAGGGGAAGATTGAGTGGTCAGGGAGCATCTGTAAATGGAGGGGAGGAGTGAGTGGTCAGGGAGCGTCTGTAAATGGAGGGGAAGATTGAGTGATTAGAGAGCGTCTGTAAATGGAGGAGAAAGAGTGAGTAGTCAGGGAGCGTCTGTAAATGGAGGGGAAGATTGAGTGGTCAGGGAGCATCTAAAATGGAGGGGAAACGGTGATTGGTCAGGGAGCATTTGTAAATGGAGGAGAAATAGGGACTGATCAAGGAGCATCTGTAAATGGAGGGAAAAGAGTGAGTGTTCAGGGAGCATCTGTAAATGGAGGAGAAATGGGGAGTGGTCAGGGAGCGTCTGTAAATGGAGGAGAAAGAGTGAGTGGTCAGGGAGCGTCTGTAAATGGAGGAGAAATGGTAAGTGGTATGGGAGCGTCTGCAAATGGAGGAGAAAGAGTGAGTGGTCAGGGACCATCTGTAAATGGAAGGGAAAGAGTGAGTGGTCAGGGAGCATCTGTAAATGGAGGAGAAATGGTAAGTGGTCAGGGAGCGTCTGTAAATGGAGGAGAGATGGTGAGTGATCAGGGAGCATCTGTAAATGGAGGAGAAATGGTGAGTGGTCAGGGAGCGTCTGTAAATGGAGTTGTAATGGTGAGTGGTCAGGGAGCGTCTGTAAATGGAGGAGAAAGGGTGAATGGTTAGGGAGCATCTGTAAATGGAGGAGAACGTGTGAGTGGGCAGGGAGTGTCTGTAAATGGAGGAGAAAGTGTGTGTGGTCAGGGAGCGTCTGTAAATGTAGAAGAAATGGTGAGTGCTCAGGGAGCGTCTGTAAATGGAGGCGAAATGGTAAGTGGTCAGGGGGTGTCTGTAAATGGAATAGAAATGGTGAGTGGTCAGGGAGTGTGTGTAAATGGAGGAGAAATGGTGAGTGCTCAGGGAGCGTCTGTAAATGGAGGAGAAATGGTAAGTGGTCAGGGAGTTTCTGTAAATGGAATAGAAATGGTGAGTGGTCAGGGAGCTTGTGTAGATGTAGGAGAAAGAGTGCGTGGTTAGGGAGCATCTGTAATTGGAGCAGAAATGGGGAGTGGTCAGGGAGCGTCTGTAAATGGAGGAGAAATGGTGAGTGGTCAGGGAGTATCTGTAAATGGAGGAGAAATGGTGAGTGTTCAGGGCACGTCTGTAAATGGAGGAGAAATGGAGAGTGGTCAAGAAGAGTCTGTAAATGGAGGAAAAATGGTGAGTGGACAGGGAGCATCTGTAAATGGAGGAGAAAGAGTGAGTGGTCAGGGAACATCTGTAAATGGATGAGAAAGAGTGAGTGCACAGGGTGCGTCTGTAAATGGAGCGGAAAGAGCAAGTGTTCAGGGAGCGTCTGTAAATGGAGGAGAAATGGTGACTGGTCAGGGAACATCAGTAAATGGAGTTGAAAGAGTGAGTGGTCAGGGAGCATCTGTAATTGGAGCAGAAATGGGGAGTGGTCAGGGAGTGTCTGTAAAAGTTGGAGAAAGAGTGAGTGGTCAGGGAGCGTGTGTAAATGGAGGGGAAAGAGTTAGTGGTCAGGGAACATCTGTAAATGGATGAGAAAGAGTGCGTGCACAGGGTGCATCTGTAAATGGAGCAGAAAGAGCAAGTGTTCAGGGAGCGTCTGTAAATGGAGGAGAAATGGTGACTGGTCAGGGAACATCAGTAAATGGAGTTGAAAGAGTGAGTGGTCAGGGAGCATCTGTAATTGGAGCAGAAATGGGGAGTGGTCAGGGAGTGTCTGTAAAAGTTGGAGAAAGAGTGAGTGGTCAGGGAGCATGTGTAAATGGAGGAGAAAGATTGAGTGGTCAGGGAGCGTCTGTAAATGGAGGAGAAATGGTAAGTGGTATGGGAGCGTCTGCAAATGGAGGAGAAAGAGTGAGTGGTCAGGGACCATCTGTAAATGGAAGGGAAAGAGTGAGTGGTCAGGGAGCATCTGTAAATGGAGGAGAAATGGTAAGTGGTCAGGGAGCGTCTGTAAATGGAGGAGAGATGGTGAGTGATCAGGGAGCATCTGTAAATGGAGGAGAAATGGTGAGTGGTCAGGGAGCGTCTGTAAATGGAGGTGTAATGGTGAGTGGTCAGGGAGCGTCTGTAAATGGAGGAGAAAGGGTGAATGGTTAGGGAGCATCTGTAAATGGAGGAGAACGTGTGAGTGGGCAGGGAGTGTCTGTAAATGGAGGAGAAAGTGTGTGTGGTCAGGGAGCGTCTGTAAATGTAGAAGAAATGGTGAGTGCTCAGGGAGCGTCTGTAAATGGAGGCGAAATGGTAAGTGGTCAGGGGGTGTCTGTAAATGGAATAGAAATGGTGAGTGGTCAGGGAGTGTGTGTAAATGGAGGAGAAATGGTGAGTGCTCAGGGAGCGTCTGTAAATGGAGGAGAAATGGTAAGTGGTCAGGGAGTTTCTGTAAATGGAATAGAAATGGTGAGTGGTCAGGGAGCTTGTGTAGATGTAGGAGAAAGAGTGCGTGGTTAGGGAGCATCTGTAATTGGAGCAGAAATGGGGAGTGGTCAGGGAGCGTCTGTAAATGGAGGAGAAATGGTGAGTGGTCAGGGAGTATCTGTAAATGGAGGAGAAATGGTGAGTGTTCAGGGCACGTCTGTAAATGGAGGAGAAATGGAGAGTGGTCAAGAAGAGTCTGTAAATGGAGGAAAAATGGTGAGTGGACAGGGAGCATCTGTAAATGGAGGAGAAAGAGTGAGTGGTCAGGGAACATCTGTAAATGGATGAGAAAGAGTGAGTGCACAGGGTGCGTCTGTAAATGGAGCGGAAAGAGCAAGTGTTCAGGGAGCGTCTGTAAATGGAGGAGAAATGGTGACTGGTCAGGGAACATCAGTAAATGGAGTTGAAAGAGTGAGTGGTCAGGGAGCATCTGTAATTGGAGCAGAAATGGGGAGTGGTCAGGGAGTGTCTGTAAAAGTTGGAGAAAGAGTGAGTGGTCAGGGAGCGTGTGTAAATGGAGGGGAAAGAGTTAGTGGTCAGGGAACATCTGTAAATGGATGAGAAAGAGTGCGTGCACAGGGTGCATCTGTAAATGGAGCAGAAAGAGCAAGTGTTCAGGGAGCGTCTGTAAATGGAGGAGAAATGGTGACTGGTCAGGGAACATCAGTAAATGGAGTTGAAAGAGTGAGTGGTCAGGGAACATCTGTAATTGGAGCAGAAATGGGGAGTGGTCAGGGAGTGTCTGTAAAAGTTGGAGAAAGAGTGAGTGGTCAGGGAGCGTGTGTAAATGGAGGAGAAAGATTGAGTGGTCAGGGAGCCTCTGTAAATGGAGGAGAAATGGAGAGTGGTCAGGGAGCTTCTGAAAATGATGGATAATTGGTGAGCGTTCAGGGAGCGTCATAAATGGAGGAGAAATGGTGAGTGTTCAGGGAACGTCTGTAATTGGAGGTGAAAGAGTAAATGGTCTGGGAGTGTCTGTAAATGGATGAGAAAGAGTGAGTGGACAGGGAGTGTCTGTAAATGGAGGGGAAAGAGTGAGTGGTCAGGGAGCGTCTGTAAATGGAGGAGCAAGAGTGAGTAGTCAGGGAGCATCTGTAAAAATGGAGAAAGAGTGAGTGATCATGGAGCGATAGTAAATGGAGGAGAAAGATAGAGTAGTCAGGGAGCGTCTGTAAATGGAGAAGAAATGGTGAGTGGTCAGGGAACGTCTGTAAATGGAGTTGAAAGAGTGAGTGGTCAGGGAGCATCTGTAATTGGAGCAGAAATGGGGAGTGGTCAGGGAGCGTCTGTAAAAGTTGGAGAAAGTGTGAGTGGTCAGGGAGCGTGTGTAAATGAAGGAGAAAGATTGAGTGGTCAGGGAGCCTCTGTAAATGGAGAAGAAATGGTGAGTAGTCAGGGAGCGACAGTAAATGGAGAAGAAATGGTGAGTGGTCAGGGAGCGTCTGTAAATGTTGGTGAAGGAGTGAGTGGTCAGGGAATGTCTGTAAATGGAGGAGAGATGGTGAGTGATCAGGGAGCATCTGTAAATGGAAGTGAAAGAGTGAGTGGTCAGGGAGCGTCTGTAAATGGAGGTGTAATGGTGAGTGGTCAGGGAGCGTCTGTAAATGGAGGAGAAATGCTGAGTGCTCAGGGAGCGTCTGTAAATGGAATAGAAATGGTGAGTGGTCAGGGAGCGTGTGGAAATGGAGGGGAAATGGTGAGTGGTCAGGGAGTGTGTGTAAATGCAGTAGAAATGGTGAGTGCTCAGGGAGCGTCTGTAAATGGAGGAGAAATGGTGAGTGGTCTGGGAGTGTCTGTAAATGGAATAGAAATGGTGAGTGGTCAGGGAGCTTGTGTAGATGAAGTAGAAATGGTGAGTGGTCAGGGAGCATCTTTAAATGGAGGAGAAATGGTGAGTGGTCAGGGAGCATCTGTAAATGGAGGAGTAAAGTTGAGTGGTCAGGGAGCATCTCTAAATGGATGTGAAAGAGTGAGTCGTCAGGGAGATCAGTAAATGGAGGAGAAATGGTGAGCGATAAGGGAGCGTGTGTAAATGGAGGGGAAATGGTGAGTGGTAAGGGAGCATCTGTAAATGAAGTGGAAAGTCTGAGTGGTCAGGGAGCATCTGTAAATGGAGGCGAAGTTGTGAGTGGTCAGGGAGTGTGTGTAAATGGAGGAGAAAGAGTAAGTAGTCAGGCAGCGTGTGTAAATGGAGGAGAAATGGTGATGGGTCAGGGAGCGTCTGTAAATGGAGGAGTAATGGTGAGTGGTCAGGGAGCGTCTGTAAATGGAGTAGAAAGAGTGAGTGGTCAGGGAGCGTCTGTAAATGGAGGAGAAAGGGTATGTGGTAAGGGAGCGTCTGTAAATGGCAGAGAAATGGTGAGGGTCAGGGAGTGTCAGTAAATGCAGGAGAAATGGTGAGTGGTCAGGGAGTGTCGGTCAATACAGGAGAAATGGTGAGTGGTCAGGGAGCATCTATAAATGGAGGAGAAATGGTGAGTATTCAGGGAACGTCTGTAAATGGAGTTGAAAGATTGAGTGGTAAGTGAGCATCTGTAATTGGAGCAGAAATGGGGAGTGGTCAGGGAGTGTCTGTAAATGGAGGAGAAATGGTGAGTGATCAGGGAGTATTTGTAAATGGAGGAGAAATGGAGAGTGGTCAAGAAGAGTCTGTAAATGGAGGAAAAATGGTGAGTGGACAGGGAGCATGTGTAAATGGAGGAGAAAGAGTGAATGGTCAGGGAACGTCTGTAAATGGATGAGAAAGAGTGAGTGCACAGGGTGCATCTGTAAATGGAGCGGAAAGAGCAAGTGTTCAGGGAGCGTCTGTAAATGGAGGAGAAATGGTGACTGGCCAGGGAACATCAGTAAATGGAGTTGAAAGAGTGAGTGGTCAGGGAGCATCTGTAATTCGAGCAGAAATGGGGAGTGGTCAGGGAGTGTCTGTAAAAGTTGGAGAAAGAGTGAGTGGTCAAGGAGCGTGTGTAAATGGAGGAGCAAGAGTGAGTAGTCAGGGAGCGTCTGTAAATGGAGGAGCAAGAGTGAGTAGTCAGGGAGCATCTGTAAAAATGGAGAAAGAGTGAGTGATCATGGAGCGATAGTAGATGGAGGAGAAAGATAGAGTAGTCAGGGAGCGTCTGTAAATGGAGAAGAAATGGTGAGTGGTCAGGGAACGTCTGTAAATGGAGTTGAAAGAGTGAGTGGTCAGGGAGCATCTGTAATTGGAGCAGAAATGGGGAGTGGTCAGGGAGAGTCTGTAAAAGTTGGAGAAAGTGTGAGTGGTCAGGGAGCGTGTGTAAATGAAGGAGAAAGATTGAGTGGTCAGGGAGCCTCTGTAAATGGAGAAGAAATGGTGAGTAGTCAGGGAGCGACAGTAAATGGAGAAGAAATGGTGAGTGGTCAGGGAGCGTCTGTAAATGTTGGTGAAGGAGTGAGTGGTCAGGGAATGTCTGTAAATGGAGGAGAGATGGTGAGTGATCAGGGAGCATCTGTAAATGGAAGTGAAAGAGTGAGTGGTCAGGGAGCGTCTGTAAATGGAGGTGTAATGGTGAGTGGTCAGGGAGCGTCTGTAAATGGAGGAGAAATGGTGAGTGCTCAGGGAGCGTCTGTAAATGGAATAGAAATGGTGAGTGGTCAGGGAGCGTGTGGAAATGGAGGGGAAATGGTGAGTGGTCAGGGAGTGTCAGTAAATGCAGTAGAAATGGCGAGTGGTCAGGGAGTGTGTGTAAATGGAGGAGAAATGGTGAGTGCTCAGGGAGCGTCTGTAAATGGAGGAGAAATGGTGAGTGGTCAGGGAGTGTCTGTAAATGGAATAGAAATGGTGAGTGGTCAGGGAGCTTGTGTAGATGAAGTAGAAATGGTGAGTGGTCAGGGAGCATCTTTAAATGGAGGAGAAATGGTGAGTGGTCAGGGAGCATCTGTAAATGGAGGAGTAAAGTTGAGTGGTCAGGGAGCATCTCTAAATGGATGTGAAAGAGTGAGTCGTCAGGGAGATCAGTAAATGGAGGAGAAATGGTGAGCGATAAGGGAGCGTGTGTAAACGGAGGGGAAATGGTGAGTGGTAAGGGAGCATCTGTAAATGAAGTGGAAAGACTGAGTGGTCAGGGAGCATCTGTAAATGGAGGCGAAGTTGTGAGTGGTCAGGGAGTGTGTGTAAATGGAGGAGAAAGAGTAAGTAGTCAGGCAGCGTGTGTAAATGGAGGAGAAACGGTGATGGGTCAGGGAGCGTCTGTAAATGGAGGAGTAATGGTGAGTGGTCAGGGAGCGTCTGTAAATGGAGTAGAAAGAGTGAGTGGTCAGGGAGCGTCTGTAAATGGAGGAGAAAGGGTATGTGGTAAGGGAGCGTCTGTAAATGGCAGAGAAATGGTGAGGGGTCAGGGAGTGTCAGTAAGTGCAGGAGAAATGGTGAGTGGTCAGGGAATGTCGGTAAATACAGGAGAAATGGTGAGTGGTCAGGGAGCGTCTATAAATGGAGGAGAAATGGTGAGTGTTCAGGGAATGTCTGTAAATGGAGTTGAAAGAGTGAGTGGTCAGTGAGCATCTGTAATTGGAGCAGAAATGGGGAGTGGTCAGGGAGTGTCTGTAAATGGAGGAGAAATGGTGAGTGATCAGGGAGTATCTGTAAATGGAGGAGAAATGGAGAGTGGTCAAGAAGAGTCTGTAAATGGAGGGAAAATGGTGAGTGGACAGGGAGCGTCTGTAAATGGAGGAGAAAGAGTGAGTGGTCAGGGAGCATCTGTAAATGGAGGAGAAAGAGTGAGTGGTCAGGGAGCGTCTGTAAATGGAGGGGAAAGAGTTAGTCGTCAGGGAACATCTGTAAATGGATGAGAAAGAGTGCGTGCACAGGGTGCATCTGTAAATGGAGCAGAAAGAGCAAGTGTTCAGGGAGCGTCTGTAAATGGAGGAGAAAGAGTGAGTGGTCACGGAGCGTCTGTAAATGGAGGAGAAATGGGAAGTGGTCAGGGAACGTCTGTAAATGGAGGAGAAATGGGAAGTGGTCAGGGAACGTCTGTAAAATGGAGATGAAAGAGTGTGTGGTCAGAGAGCATCTGTAAATGGAGGGGAAAGGATGGGTGGTCAGGGAACTTCTGTAAATGGAGGAGAAAGAGTGAGTGGTCAGGGATCGTCTGTAAATGGAGGAGATATGGTGAGTAGTCAGGGAACGTCTGTAAAATGGAGGAGAAAGAGTGGGTAGTCAGGGGGTGTATGTAAATAGAGCAGAAAGAATGAGTGGTCAGAGAGTGTTTGTAAATGGAGGAGAAAGAGTAAGTGGTCAGGGAGCGTCTGTAAATGGAGGGGTAAGAGTAAGTGGTCAGGGAGCATGTGTAAATGGAGGAGAAATGGTAAGTGGTTTGGGAGCGTCTGTACATGGAGGAGAAATGGGGAGCGGACAGGGAGCGTCTGTAAATGGAGAAGAAAGAGTGAGTGGTCAGGGAGCGTCTGTAAATGGAGGAAAAATGGTAAGTGGTCAGGGAGCGTCTGTAAATGGAGGAGAAATGGCGAGTGGTTGGGGAACGTCTGTCAAATGGAGTTGAAAGAGTGAGTGGACAGGGAGCGTCTGTAAATGGAGGAGAACGGGTGAGTGGTCAGGGAGCATCTGTAAATGGAGGGGAAAGAGTAAGTGGTCAGGGAGCGTCTGTAAATGGAGGAGAATGGGAAGTGGTCAGGGAACGTCTGTAAAATGGAGTTGAAAGAGTGAGTGGTCAGAGAGCATCTGTAAATGGAGGGGAAAGAGTGAGTGGTCAGGGAGCATCTGTAAATGGAGGAGAACTGGTAAGTGGTTTGGGAGCGTCTGTACATGGAGGAGAAATGGGGAGCGGACAGGGAGCGTCTGTAAATGGAGGAGAAAGAGTGAGTGGTCAGGGAGCGTCTGTAAATGGAGGAAAAATGGTAAGTGGTCAGGGAGCGTCTGTAAATGGAGGAGAAAGAGTGAATGGTCAGGGAGCGTCTGTCACTGGAGGAGAAATGGTAAGTGGTCATGGAGCGTCTGTAAACGGAGGAGAAATGGGGAGTGATCAGGAAGCATCTGTAAATGGAGAAGAAAGATTGAGTGGTCAGGGAGCGTCTGTAAATGGAGCAGCAAGAGTGAGTGGTCAGGGAGCATATGTAAATGGGGAGAAATGGTAAGTGGTCAGGAAGCATCTGTAAATGGAGGAGAAGTGGGGAGTGATCAGGAAGCATCTGTAAATGGAGGAGAAAGAGGGAGTGGTCAGGGAGCATATGTAAATGGAGGAGAAATGGTGAGTGGACAGGGAGCGTCTGTAAATGGAGGAGAGATGGTGAGTGGTCAGGGAGCGTCTGTAAATGGAGGAGAAATTGTGAGTGGACAGGGAGCGTCTGTAAATGGTGGAGAAAGACTGAGTGGTCAGGAAGCGTCTGTAAATGGACGTGAAATTGTGACTGGTCAGGGAGCGTCTGTAAATGGAGGAGACATATTGAGTGGTCAGGGAACATCTCTAAATGGAGGAGAGTGAGTGGTCAGGGAGCATCTGTAAATGGAGGAGAAATGGAGAGTGGTCAGGGAGCGTCTGTAAATGGAAAAGAAATGGTGAGTGGTGAGGGTGCGTCTGTAAATTATGGATAAATGGTGAGTGCTCAGGGAACATCTGTAAGTGGAGGGGAAGGCGTGCGTGATCAGAGAGCGTGTGTAAATGGAGGAGAAAGAGTGAGTGATCAGGGAGCGTCTGTAAATGGAGGGGAAGATTGAGTGATCAGGGAGCATCTGTAAATGGAGGGGAAGATTGAGTGGTCAGGGAGCATCTGTAAATGGAGGGGAGGAGTGAGTGGTCAGGGAGCGTCTGTAAATGGAGGGGAAGATTGAGTGATTAGAGAGCGTCTGTAAATGGAGGAGAATGAGTGAGTAGTCAGGGAGCGTCTGTAAATGGAGGGGAAGATTGAGTGATCAGGGAGCATCTGTAAATGGAGGGGAAGATTGAGTGGTCAGGGAGCATCTGTAAATGGAGGGGAAACGGTGATTGGTCAGGGAGCATTTGTAAATGGAGGAGAAATAGGGACTGATCAAGGAGCATCTGTAAATGGAGGGAAAAGAGTGAGTGTTCAGGGAGCATCTGTAAATGGAGGAGAAATGGGGAGTGGTCAGGGAGCGTCTGTAAATGGAGGAGAAAGAGTGAGTGGTCAGGGAGCGTCTGTAAATGGAGGAGAAATGGTAAGTGGTATGGGAGTGTCTGTAAATGGAGGAGAAAGAGTGAGTGGTCAGGGACCATCTGTAAATGGAAGGGAAAGAGTGAGTGGTCAGGGAGCATCTGTAAATGGAGGAGAAATGGTAAGTGGTCAGGGAGCGTCTGTAAATGGAGGAGAGATGGTGAGTGATCAGGGAGCATCTGTAAATGGAGGAGAAATGGTGAGTGGTCAGGGAGCGTCTGTAAATGGAGGAGAAATGGTGAGTGGTCAGGGAGCGTCTGTAAATGGAGGAGAAAGGGTGAATGGTTAGGGAGCATCTGTAAATGGAGGAGAAAGTGTGAGTGGGCAGGGAGTGTCTGTAAATGGAGGAGAAAGTGTGTGTGGTCAGGGAGCGTCTGTAAATGTAGAAGAAATGGTGAGTGCTCAGGGAGCGTCTGTGAATGGAGGCGAAATGGTAAGTGGTCAGGGGGTGTCTGTAAATGGAATAGAAATGGTGAGTGGTCAGGGAGTGTGTGTAAATGGAGGAGAAATGGTGAGTGCTCAGGGAGCGTCTGTAAATGGAGGAGAAATGGTAAGTGGTCAGGGAGTTTCTGTAAATGGAATAGAAATGGTGAGTGGTCAGGGAGCTTGTGTAGATGTAGGAGAAAGAGTGCGTGGTCAGGGAGCATCTGTAATTGGAGCAGAAATGGGGAGTGGTCAGGGAGCGTCTGTAAATGGAGGAGAAATGGTGAGTGGTCAGGGAGTATCTGTAAATGGAGGAGAAATGGTGAGTGTTCAGGGCACGTCTGTAAATGGAGGAGAAATGGAGAGTGGTCAAGAAGAGTCTGTAAATGGAGGAAAAATGGTGAGTGGACAGGGAGCAGCTGTAAATGGAGGAGAAAGAGTGAGTGGTCAGGGAACGTCTGTAAATGGATGAGAAAGAGTGAGTGCACAGGGTGCGTCTGTAAATGGAGCGGAAAGAGCAAGTGTTCAGGGAGCGTCTGTAAATGGAGGAGAAATGGTGACTGGTCAGGGAACATCAGTAAATGGAGTTGAAAGAGTGAGTGGTCAGGGAGCATCTGTAATTGGAGCAGAAATGGGGAGTGGTCAGGGAGTGTCTGTAAAAGTTGGAGAAAGAGTGAGTGGTCAGGGAGCGTGTGTAAATGGAGGGGAAAGAGTGGGTGCACAGGGTGCATCTGTAAATGGAGCAGAAAGAGCAAGTGTTCAGGGAGCGTCTGTAAATGGAGGAGAAATGGTGATTGGTCAGGGAACATCAGTAAATGGAGTTGAAAGAGTGAGTGGTCAGGGAGCATCTGTAATTGGAGCAGAAATGGGGAGTGGTCAGGGAGTGTCTGTAAAAGTTGGAGAAAGAGTGAGTGGTCAGGGAGCGTGTGTAAATGGAGGAGAAAGATTGAGTGGTCAGGGAGCCTCTGTAAATGGAGGAGAAATGGAGAGTGGTCAGGGAGCTTCTGAAAATGATGGATAATTGGTGAGCGTTCAGGGAGCATCATAAATGGAGGAGAAATGGTGAGTGTTCAGGGAACTTCTGTAATTGGAGGTGAAACAGTGAATGGTCTGGGAGTGTCTGTAAATGGAGGAGAAAGGGTGAATGGTTAGGGAGCATCTGTAAATGGAGGAGAAAGTGTGAGTGGGCAGGGAGTGTCTGTAAATGGAGGAGAAAGTGTGTGTGGTCAGGGAGCGTCTGTAAATGTAGAAGAAATGGTGAGTGCTCAGGGAGCGTCTGTAAATGGAGGCGAAATGGTAAGTGGTCAGGGGGTGTCTGTAAATGGAATAGAAATGGTGAGTGGTCAGGGAGTGTGTGTAAATGGAGGAGAAATGGTGAGTGCTCAGGGAGCGTCTGTAAATGGAGGAGAAATGGTAAGTGGTCAGGGAGTTTCTGTAAATGGAATAGAAATGGTGAGTGGTCAGGGAGCTTGTGTAGATGTAGGAGAAAGCGTGCGTGGTCAGGGAGCATCTGTAATTGGAGCAGAAATGGGGAGTGGTCAGGGAGCGTCTGTAAATGGAGGAGAAATGGTGAGTGGTCAGGGAGTATCTGTAAATGGAGGAGAAATGGTGAGTGTTCAGGGCACGTCTGTAAATGGAGGAGAAATGGAGAGTGGTCAAGAAGAGTCTGTAAATGGAGGAAAAATGGTGAGTGGACAGGGAGCATCTGTAAATGGAGGAGAAAGAGTGAGTGGTCAGGGAACGTCTGTAAATGGATGAGAAAGAGTGAGTGCACAGGGTGCGTCTGTAAATGGAGCGGAAATAGCAAGTGTTCAGGGAGCGTCTGTAAATGGAGGAGAAATGGTGACTGGTCAGGGAACATCAGTAAATGGAGTTGAAAGAGTGAGTGGTCAGGGAGCATCTGTAATTGGAGCAGAAATGGGGAGTGGTCAAGGAGTGTCTGTAAAAGTTGGAGAAAGAGTGAGTGGTCAGGGAGCGTGTGTAAATGGAGGGGAAAGAGTTAGTGGTCAGGGAACATCTGTAAATGGATGAGAAAGAGTGCGTGCACAGGGTGCATCTTTAAATGGAGCAGAAAGAGCAGGTGTTCAGGGAGCGTCTGTAAATGGAGGAGAAATGGTGACTGGTCAGGGAACATCAGTAAATGGAGTTGAAAGAGTGAGTGGTCAGGGAGCATCTGTAATTGGAGCAGAAATGGGGAGTGGTCAGGGAGTGTCTGTAAAAGTTGGAGAAAGAGTGAGTGGTCAGGGAGCGTGTGTAAATGGAGGAGAAAGATTGAGTGGTCAGGGAGCCTCTGTAAATGGAGGAGAAATGGAGAGTGGTCAGGGAGCTTCTGAAAATGATGGATAATTGGTGAGCGTTCAGGGAGCGTCATAAATGGAGGAGAAATGGTGAGTGTTCAGGGAACGTCTGTAATTGGAGGTGAAAGAGTGAATGGTCTGGGAGTGTCTGTAAAGGGATGAGAAAGAGTGAGTGGACAGGGAGTGTCTGTAAATGGAGGGGAAAGAGTGAGTGGTCAGGGAGCGTCTGTAAATGGAGGAGCAAGAGTGTGTAGTCAGGGAGCATCTGTAAAAATGGAGAAAGAGTGAGTGATCATGGAGCGATAGTAAATGGAGGAGAAAGATAGAGTAGTCAGGGAGCGTCTGTAAATGGAGAAGAAATGGTGAGTGGTCAGGGAACGTCTGTAAATGAAGTTGAAAGAGTGAGTGGTCAGGGAGCATCTGTAATTGGAGCAGAAATGGGGAGTGGTCAGGGAGCGTCTGTAAAAGTTGGAGAAAGTGTGAGTGGTCAGGGAGCGTGTGTAAATGAAGGAGAAAGATTGAGTGGTCAGGGAGCCTCTGTAAATGGAGAAGAAATGGTGAGTAGTCAGGGAGCGACAGTAAATGGAGAAGAAATGGTGAGTGGTCAGGGAGCGTCTGTAAATGTTGGTGAAGGAGTGAGTGGTCAGGGAATGTCTGTAAATGGAGGAGAGATGGTGAGTGATCAGGGAGCATCTGTAAATGGAAGTGAAAGAGTGAGTGGTCAGGGAGCGTCTGTAAATGGAGGTGTAATGGTGAGTGGTCAGGGAGCGTCTGTAAATGGAGGAGAAATGGTGAGTGCTCAGGGAGCGTCTGTAAATGGAATAGAAATGGTGAGTGGTCAGGGAGCGTGTGGAAATGGAGGGGAAATGGTGAGTGGTCAGGGAGCGTCTGTAAATGGAGGAGAACGGGTGAGTGGTCAGGGAGCATCTGTAAATGGAGGGGAAAGAGTAAGTGGTCAGGGAGCGTCTGTAAATGGAGGAGAATGGAAAGTGGTCAGGGAACGTCTGTAAAATGGAGTTGAAAGAGTGAGTGGTCAGAGAGCATCTGTAAATGGAGGGGAAAGAGTGAGTGGTCAGGGAGCATCTGTAAATGGAGGAGAACTGGTAAGTGGTTTGGGAGCGTCTGTACATGGAGGAGAAATGGGGAGCGGACAGGGAGCGTCTGTAAATGGAGGAGAAAGAGTGAGTGGTCAGGGAGCGTCTGTAAATGGAGGAAAAATGGTAAGTGGTCAGGGAGCGTCTGTAAATGGAGGAGAAAGAGTGAATGGTCAGGGAGCGTCTGTCACTGGAGGAGAAATGGTAAGTGGTCATGGAGCGTCTGTAAACGGAGGAGAAATGGGGAGTGATCAGGAAGCATCTGTAAATGGAGAAGAAAGATTGAGTGGTCAGGGAGCGTCTGTAAATGGAGCAGCAAGAGTGAGTGGTCAGGGAGCATATGTAAATGGGGAGAAATGGTAAGTGGTCAGGAAGCATCTGTAAATGGAGGAGAAATGGGGAGTGATCAGGAAGCATCTGTAAATGGAGGAGAAAGAGTGAGTGGTCAGGGAGCATATGTAAATGGAGGAGAAATGGTGAGTGGACAGGGAGCGTCTGTAAATGGAGGAGAGATGGTGAGTGGTCAGGGAGCGTCTGTAAATGGAGGAGAAATTGTGAGTGGACAGGGAGCGTCTGTAAATGGTGGAGAAAGACTGAGTGGTCAGGAAGCGTCTGTAAATGGACGTGAAATTGTGACTGGTCAGGGAGCGTCTGTAAATGGAGGAGACATTTTGAGTGGTCAGGGAACATCTCTAAATGGAGGAGAGTGAGTGGTCAGGGAGCGTCTGTAAATGGAGGAGAAATGGAGAGTGGTCAGGGAGCGTCTGTAAATGGAAAATAAATGGTGAGTGGTGAGGGTGCGTCTGTAAATTAAGGATAAATGGTGAGTGCTCAGGGAACATCTGTAAGTGGAGGGGAAGGCGTGCGTGATCAGAGAGCGTGTGTAAATGGAGGAGAAAGAGTGAGTGATCAGGGAGCGTCTGTAAATGGAGGGGAAGATTGAGTGATCAGGGAGCATCTGTAAATGGAGGGGAAGATTGAGTGGTCAGGGAGCATCTGTAAATGGAGGGGAGGAGTGAGTGGTCAGGGAGCGTCTGTAAATGGAGGGGAAGATTGAGTGATTAGAGAGCGTCTGTAAATGGAGGGGAAGGAGTGAGTGGTCAGGGAGCGTCTGTAAATGGAGGGGAAGGAGTGAGTGGTCAGGGAGCATCTGAAAATGGAGGGGAAACGGTGAGTGGACAGGGAGCATCTGTAAATGGAGGGGAAGATTGAGTGATCAGGGAGCATCTGTAAATGGAGGGGAAGATTGAGTGGTCAGGGAGCATCTGTAAATGGAGGGGAAACGGTGATTGGTCAGGGAGCATTTGTAAATGGAGGAGAAATAGGGACTGATCAAGGAGCATCTGTAAATGGAGGAGAAAAGAGTGAGTGTTCAGGGAGCATCTGTAAATGGAGGAGAAATGGGGAGTGGTCAGGGAGCGTCTGTAAATGGAGGAGAAAGAGTGAGTGGTCAGGGAGCGTCTGTAAATGGAGGAGAAATGGTAAGTGGTATGGGAGTGTCTGTAAATGGAGGAGAAAGAGTGAGTGGTCAGGGACCATCTGTAAATGGAAGGGAAAGAGTGAGTGGTCAGGGAGCATCTGTAAATGGAGGAGAAATGGTAAGTGGTCAGGGAGCGTCTGTAAATGGAGGAGAGATGGTGAGTGATCAGGGAGCATCTGTAAATGGAGGAGAAATGGTGAGTGGTCAGGGAGCGTCTGTAAATGGAGGTGTAATGGTGAGTGGTCAGGGAGCGTCTGTAAATGGAGGAGAAAGGGTGAATGGTTAGGGAGCATCTGTAAATGGAGGAGAAAGTGTGAGTGGGCAGGGAGTGTCTGTAAATGGAGGAGAAAGTGTGTGTGGTCAGGGAGCGTCTGTAAATGTAGAAGAAATGGTGAGTGCTCAGGGAGCGTCTGTGAATGGAGGCGAAATGGTAAGTGGTCAGGGGGTGTCTGTAAATGGAATAGAAATGGTGAGTGGTCAGGGAGTGTGTGTAAATGGAGGAGAAATGGTGAGTGCTCAGGGAGCGTCTGTAAATGGAGGAGAAATGGTAAGTGGTCAGGGAGTTTCTGTAAATGGAATAGAAATGGTGAGTGGTCAGGGAGCTTGTGTAGATGTAGGAGAAAGAGTGCGTGGTCAGGGAGCATCTGTAATTGGAGCAGAAATGGGGAGTGGTCAGGGAGCGTCTGTAAATGGAGGAGAAATGGTGAGTGGTCAGGGAGTATCTGTAAATGGAGGAGAAATGGTGAGTGTTCAGGGCACGTCTGTAAATGGAGTAGAAATGGAGAGTGGTCAAGAAGAGTCTGTAAATGGAGGAAAAATGGTGAGTGGACAGGGAGCAGCTGTAAATGGAGGAGAAAGAGTGAGTGGTCAGGGAACGTCTGTAAATGGATGAGAAAGAGTGAGTGCACAGGGTGCGTCTGTAAATGGAGCGGAAAGAGCAAGTGTTCAGGGAGCGTCTGTAAATGGAGGAGAAATGGTGACTGGTCAGGGAACATCAGTAAATGGAGTTGAAAGAGTGAGTGGTCAGGGAGCATCTGTAATTGGAGCAGAAATGGGGAGTGGTCAGGGAGTGTCTGTAAAAGTTGGAGAAAGAGTGAGTGGTCAGGGAGCGTGTGTAAATGGAGGGGAAAGAGTTAGTGGTCAGGGAACATCTGTAAATGGATGAGAAAGAGTGGGTGCACAGGGTGCATCTGTAAATGGAGCAGAAAGAGCAAGTGTTCAGGGAGCGTCTGTAAATGGAGGAGAAATGGTGACTGGTCAGGGAACATCAGTAAATGGAGTTGAAAGAGTGAGTGGTCAGGGAGCATCTGTAATTGGAGCAGAAATGGGGAGTGGTCAGGGAGTGTCTGTAAAAGTTGGAGAAAGAGTGAGTGGTCAGGGAGCGTGTGTAAATGGAGGAGAAAGATTGAGTGGTCAGGGAGCCTCTGTAAATGGAGGAGAAATGGAGAGTGGTCAGGGAGCTTCTGAAAATGATGGATAATTGGTGAGCGTTCAGGGAGCATCATAAATGGAGGAGAAATGGTGAGTGTTCAGGGAACTTCTGTAATTGGAGGTGAAACAGTGAATGGTCTGGGAGTGTCTGTAAATGGAGGAGAAAGGGTGAATGGTTAGGGAGCATCTGTAAATGGAGGAGAAAGTGTGAGTGGGCAGGGAGTGTCTGTAAATGGAGGAGAAAGTGTGTGTGGTCAGGGAGCGTCTGTAAATGTAGAAGAAATGGTGAGTGCTCAGGGAGCGTCTGTAAATGGAGGCGAAATGGTAAGTGGTCAGGGGGTGTCTGTAAATGGAATAGAAATGGTGAGTGGTCAGGGAGTGTGTGTAAATGGAGGAGAAATGGTGAGTGCTCAGGGAGCGTCTGTAAATGGAGGAGAAATGGTAAGTGGTCAGGGAGTTTCTGTAAATGGAATAGAAATGGTGAGTGGTCAGGGAGCTTGTGTAGATGTAGGAGAAAGAGTGCGTGGTCAGGGAGCATCTGTAATTGGAGCAGAAATGGGGAGTGGTCAGGGAGCGTCTGTAAATGGAGGAGAAATGGTGAGTGGTCAGGGAGTATCTGTAAATGGAGGAGAAATGGAGAGTGGTCAAGAAGAGTCTGTAAATGGAGGAAAAATGGTGAGTGGACAGGGAGCATCTGTAAATGGAGGAGAAAGAGTGAGTGGTCAGGGAACGTCTGTAAATGGATGAGAAAGAGTGAGTGCACAGGGTGCGTCTGTAAATGGAGCGGAAATAGCAAGTGTTCAGGGAGCGTCTGTAAATGGAGGAGAAATGGTGACTGGTCAGGGAACATCAGTAAATGGAGTTGAAAGAGTGAGTGGTCAGGGAGCATCTGTAATTGGAGCAGAAATGGGGAGTGGTCAAGGAGTGTCTGTAAAAGTTGGAGAAAGAGTGAGTGGTCAGGGAGCGTGTGTAAATGGAGGGGAAAGAGTTAGTGGTCAGGGAACATCTGTAAATGGATGAGAAAGAGTGCGTGCACAGGGTGCATCTTTAAATGGAGCAGAAAGAGCAGGTGTTCAGGGAGCGTCTGTAAATGGAGGAGAAATGGTGACTGGTCAGGGAACATCAGTAAATGGAGTTGAAAGAGTGAGTGGTCAGGGAGCATCTGTAATTGGAGCAGAAATGGGGAGTGGTCAAGGAGTGTCTGTAAATGGAGGAGAAATGGTGAGTGATCAGGGAGTATCTGTAAATGGAGGAGAAATGGAGAGTGGTCAAGAAGAGTCTGTAAATGGAGGGAAAATGGTGAGTGGACAGGGAGCGTCTGTAAATGGAGGAGAAAGAGTGAGTGGTCAGGGAGCATCTGTAAATGGAGGAGAAAGAGTGAGTGGTCAGGGAGCGTCTGTAAATGGAGGGGAAAGAGTTTGTGGTCAGGGAACATCTGTAAATGGATGAGAAAGAGTGCGTGCACAGGGTGCATCTGTAAATGGAGCAGAAAGAGCAAGTGTTCAGGGAGTGTCTGTAAATGGAGGAGAAATGGTGACTGGTCAGGGAACATCAGTAAATGGAGTTGAAAGAGTGAGTGGTCAGGGAGCATCTGTAATTGGAGCAGAAATGGGGAGTGGTCAGGGAGTGTCTGTAAAAGTTGGAGAAAGAGTGAGTGGTCAGGGAGCGTGTGTAAATGGAGGAGAAAGAGTGAGTGATCAGGGAGCCTCTGTAAATGGAGGAGAAAGTGTGAGTGGACAGGGAGCGTCTGTAAATGGAGGAGCAAGAGTGAGTAGTCCGGGAGCATCTGTAAAAGATGGACAAAGAGTGAGTGATTATGGAGCGATAGTAAATGGAGGAGAAAGATAGAGTAGTCAGGGAGCGTGTGTAAATGGAGGAGAAATGGTGAGTGGTCAGGGAATGTCTGTAAATGGAGTTGAAAGAGTGAGTGGTCAGGGAGCGTCTGTAAAAGTTGGAGAAAGAGTGAGTGGTCAGGGAGCGTGTGTAAATAAAGGAGAAAGATTGAGTGGTCAGGGAGCCTCTGTCAAAAGAGCAGAAATGATGAGTAGTCAGGGAGCGTCAGTAAATGGAGAAGAACTGGTGAGTGGTCAGGGAGCATCTGTAAATGGAGGTGAAGGAGTGAGTGGCCAGGGAACGTCTGTAATTGGAGGTGAAAGAGTGAATGGTCTGGGAGTGTCTGTAAATGGAAGTGAAAGAGTGAGTGGTCAGGGAGCGTCTGTAAATGGAGGTGTAATGGTGAGTGTGCTCAGGGTGCGTCTGTAAATGGAGGAGAAAGGGTGAGTGGTCAGGGAGCATTTGTAACTGGAGGAGAAATGATAAGTGGTCAGGGAGCGCCTGTAAATGGAGGAGAAATGGGGAGTGATCAGGAAGCATCTGTAAATGGAGAAGAAAGAGTGAGTGGTCAGTGAGCGTCTGTAAATGGAGGAAAAATGGGAAGTGGTCAGGGAACATCTGTAAAATGGATTTGAAAGAGTGAGTGGTCAGAGAGCATCTGTAAATGGAGGAGAAATGGTAAGTGGTCAGGGAGCATCTGTAAATGGAGGAGAAAGAGTGAGTGGTCAGGGAGCGTCTGTAAATGGAGGGGAAAGAGTGAGTGGTCAGGGAGCATCTGTAAATGGAGGAGAAATGGTAAGTGGTCAGGGAGCATCTGTAAATGGAGGAGAAAGAGTGAGTGGTCAGGGAGCGTCTGTAAATGGAGGAGAAATGGGGAGTGGTCAGGGAACGTCTGTCAATTGGAGTTGAATGAGTGAGTGGTCAGGGAGCGTCTGTAAATGGAGGAGAAAGGGTGAGTGGTCAGGGAGCATCTGTAAATGGAGGGGAAAGAGTAAGTGGTCAGGGAGCGTCTGTAAATGGAGGAGAAAGACTAAGTGGTCAGGGAGCGTCTGTAACTGGAGGAGAAATGGTAAGTGGTCAGGGAGCGTCTGTAAATGGAGGAGTAATGGGGAGTGATCAGGGAATGTCTGTAAATGGAGTTGAAAGAGTGAGTGGTCAGAGAGCATCTGTAAATGGAGGGGAAAGAGTGAGTGGTCAGGGAGCGTGTGTAAATGGAGGAGAAAGAGTGAGTGGTAAGGGAGCGTCTGTAAATGGAGGGGAAGGATTGAGTGGTCAGGGAGCATCTGTAAATGGAGGGGAAAGGTGAGTGGTCAGGGAACATTTGTAAATGGAGGAGAAATAGGGACTGATCAAGGAGCGTCTGTAAATGGAGGGGTAAGAGTAAGTGGTCAGGGAGCGTCTGTAAATGGAGGAGAAATGGGAAGTTGTCAGGGAACGTCTGTAAAATGGCGTTGAAAGAGTGAGTGGTCAGAGAACATCTGTAAATGGAGGGGAAAGAGTGAGTGGTCAGGGAGCATCTGTAAATGCAGGAGAAATGGTAAGTGGTTTGGGAGCGTCTGTACATGGAGGAGAAATGGGGAGCAGACAGGGAGCGTCTGTAAATGGAGGAGAAAGAGTGAGTGGTCAGGGAGCGTCTGTAAATGGAGGAGAAAGGGTGAGTGGTCAGGGAGCATCTGTAAATGGAGGGGAAAGAGTAAGTGGTCAGGGAGCGTCTGTAAATGGAGGAGAAAGACTAAGTGGTCAGGGAGCGTCTGTAACTGGAGGAGAAATGGTAAGTGGTCAGGGAGCGTCTGTAAATGGAGGAGTAATGGGGAGTGATCAGGGAATGTCTGTAAATGGAGTTGAAAGAGTGAGTGGTCAGAGAGCATCTGTAAATGGAGGGGAAAGAGTGAGTGGTCAGGGAGCGTGTGTAAATGGAGGAGAAAGAGTGAGTGGTAAGGGAGCGTCTGTAAATGGAGGGGAAGGATTGAGTGGTCAGGGAGCATCTGTAAATGGAGGGGAAAGGTGAGTGGTCAGGGAGCGTGTGTAAATGGAGGAGAAAGAGTGAGTGGTAAGGGAGCGTCTGTAAATGGAGGGGAAGGATTGAGTGGTCAGGGAGCATCTGTAAATGGAGGGGAAAGGTGAGTGGTCAGGGAACATTTGTAAATGGAGGAGAAATCGGGACTGATCAAGGAGCATCTGTAAATGGAGGGGTAAGAGTAAGTGGTCAGGGAGCGTCTGTAAATGGAGGAGAAATGGGAAGTTGTCAGGGAACGTCTGTAAAATGGAGTTGAAAGAGCGACTGGTCAGAGAACATCTGTAAATGGAGGGGAAAGAGTGAGTGGTCAGGGAGCATCTGTAAATGCAGGAGAAATGGTAAGTGGTTTGGGAGCGTCTGTACATGGAGGAGAAATGGGGAGCGGACAGGGAGCGTCTGTAAATGGAGGAGAAAGAGTGAGTGGTCAGGGAGCGTCTGTAAATGGAGGAAAAATGGTACGTGGTCAGGGAGCGTCTGTAAATGGAGGAGAAAGAGTGAGTGGTCAGGGAGCGTCTGTAACTGGAGGAGAAATGGTAAGTGGTCAGGGAGCGTCTGTAAATGAGGAGAAATGGGGAGTGATCAGGAAGCATCTGTAAATGGAGAAGAAAGAGTGAGTGGTCAGGGAGCGTCTGTAAATGGAGGAGCAAGAGTGAGTGGACAGGGAGCGTCTGTAAATGGAGGAGAGATGGTGAGTGGTCAGGGAGCGTCTGTAAATGGAGGAGAAATTGTGTGTGGACAGGGAGCGTCTGTAAATGGTGGAGAAAGACTGAGTGGTCAGGAAGCGTCTGTAAATGGACGTGAAATTGTGACTGGTCAGGGAGCGTCTGTAAATGGAGGAGACATATTGAGTGGTCAGGGAACATCTCTAAATGGAGGAGAGTGAGTGGTCAGGGAGTGTCTGTAAATGGAGGAGAAATGGAGAGTGGTCAGGGAGCGTCTGTAAATGGAAAAGAAATGGTGATTGGTGAGGGTGCGTCTGTAAATTAAGGATAAATGGTGAGTGGTCAGGGAACATCTGTAAATGGAGGCGAAGGCGTGCGTGATCAGAGAGCGTGTGTAAATGGAGGAGAAAGAGTGAGTGGTCAGGGAGCGTCTGTAAATGGAGGGGAAACGGTGAGTGGACAGGGAGCATTTGTAAATGGAGGAGAAATAGGGACTGATCAAGGAGCATCTGTAAATGGAGGGGTAAGAGTGAGTGGTCAGGGAGCGTCTGTAAATAGAGGAGAAAAAGTGGTCAGGGTGTGTCTGTAAATGGAGGGGAAAGATAGAGTAGTCAGGGAGCGTCTGTAAATGGAGGTGAAAGAGTGAGTTGTCAGGGAGCATCTGTAAATGAAGAAGAAATGGTGAGGGGTGAGGGCGCGTCTGTAAATTGAAGATAACTGGTGAGTGCTCAGGAAACATCTGTAAATGGAGGGGAAGGAGTGCGTGTTTAGAGAGCGTCTGTAAATGGAGGAGAAAGAGTGAGTAGTCAGGGAGCATCTGTAAATGGAGGGGAAGATTGAGTGATCAGGGAGCATCTGTAAATGGAGGGGAAGATTGAGTGGTCAGGGAGCATCTGTAAATGGAGGGGAAACGATGATTGGTCAGGGAGCATTTGTAAATGGAGGAGAAATAGGGACTGATCAAGGAGCATCTGTAAATGGAGGGGTAAGAGTAAGTGGTCAGGGAGCGTCTGTAAATAGAGGAGAAATGGGAAGTGGACAGGGAACGTCTGTAAAATGGAGTTGAAAGAGTGAGTGGTCAGAGAGCATCTGTAAATGGAGGGGAAAGAGTGAGTGGTCAGGGAGCGTCTGTAAATGGAGGGAAAAGAGTGAGTGGTCAGGGAGCATCTGTAAATGGAGGAGATATGGTAAGTGGTCAGGGAGCATCTGTAAATGGAGGAGAAGGAGTGAGTGGTCAGGGAGCGTCTGTAAATGGAGGAGAAATGGGAAGTGGTCAGGGAACGTCTGTAAATGGAGGAGAAATGGGAAGTGGTCAGGGAACGTCTGTAAAATGGAGATGAAAGAGTGTGTGGTCAGAGAGCATCCGTAAATGGAGGGGAAAGGATGGGTGGTCAGGGAACTTCTGTAAATGGAAGAGAAAGAGTGAGTTGTCAGGTATCGTCTGTAAATGGAGGAGATATGGTGAGTAGTCAGGGAACGTCTGTAAAATGGAGGAGAAAGAGTGGGTGGTCAGGGAGTGTATGTAAATAGAGCAGAAAGAATGAGTGGTCAGAGAGTGTTTGCAAATGGAGGAGAAAGAGTAAGTGGTCAGGGAGCGTCTGTAAATGGAGGGGTAAGAGTAAGTGGTCAGGGAGCGTCTGTAAATGGAGGAGAAATGGTAAGTGGTCAGGGAGCATCTGTAAATGCAGTTGAAAGAGTGAGTGGTCAGGGAGCGTCTGTAAATGGAGGAGAAATGGGGAGTGGTCAGGGAACGTCTGTCAAATGGAGTTGAAAGAGTGAGTGGTCAGGGAGCGTCTGTAAATGGAGGAGAAATGGGGAGTGGTCAGGGAACGTCTGTCAAATGGAGTTGAAAGAGTGAGTGGTCAGGGAGCGTCTGTAAATGGAGGAGAAAGGGTGAGTGGTCAGGGAGCATCTGTAAATGGAGGGGAAAGAGTAAATGGTCAGGGAGTGTCTGTAAATGGAGGAGAAATGGGAAGTGGTCAGGGAACGTCTGTAAAATGGAGTTGAAAGAGTGAGTGGTCAGAGAGCATCTGTAAATGGAGGGGAAAGAGTGAGTGGTCAGGGAGCGTGTGTAAATGGAGGAGAAAGAGTGAGTGGTCAGGGAGCATCTGTAAATGGAGGGGAAGGGTTGAGTGGTCAGGGAGCATCTGTAAATGGAGGGGAAAGGTGAGTGGTCACGGAGCATTTGTAAATGGAGGAGAAATAGGGACTGATCAAGGAGCGTCTGTAAATGGAGGGGTAAGAGTAAGTGGTCAGGGAGCGTCTGTAAATGGAGGAGAAATGGGAAGTTGTCAGGTGACGTCTGTAAAATGGAGTTGAAAGAGTGAGTGGTCAGAGAGCATCTGTAAATGGAGGAAAAATGGTAAGTGGTCAGGGAACATCTCTAAATGGAGGAGAGTGAGTGGTCAGGGAGCGTCTGTAAATGGAGGAGAAATGGGGAGTGATCAGGAAGCATCTGTAAATGGAGAAGAAAGAGTGAGTGGTCAGGGAGCGTCTGTAAATGAAGGAGCAAGAGTGAGTGGACAGGGAGCGTCTGTAAATTGAGGAGAGCTCGTGAGTGGTCAGGGAGCGTCTGTAAATGGAGGAGAAATTGTGTGTGGACAGGGAGCGTCTGTAAATGGTGGAGAAAGACTGAGTGGTCAGGAAGCGTCTGTAACTGGACGTGAAATTGTGACTGGTCAGGGAGCATCTGTAAATGGAGGAGACATATTGAGTGGTCAGGGAACATCTCTAAATGGAGGAGAGTGAGTGGTCAGGGAGCGTCTGTAAATGGAGGAGAAATGGAGAGTGGTCAGGGAGCGTCTGTAAATGGAAAAGAAATGGTGATTGGTGAGGGTGCGTCTGTAAATTAAGGATAATTGGTGAGTGGTCAGGGAACATCTGTAAATGGAGGCGAAGGCGTGCGTGATCAGAGAGCGTGTGTAAATGGAGGAGAAAGAGTGAGTGGTCAGGGAGCGTCTGTAAATGGAGGGGAAGGAGTGAGTGCTCAGGGAGCATCTGTAAATGGAGGGGAAACGGTGAGTGGACAGGGAGCATTTGTAAATGGAGGAGAAATAGGGACTGATCAAGGAGCATCTGTAAATGGAGGGGTAAGAGTAAGTGGTCAGGGAGCGTCTGTAAATAGAGGAGAAAAAGTGGTCAGGGAGTGTCTGTAAATGGAGGGGAAAGATAGAGTAGTCAGGGAGCGTCTGAAAATGGAGGAGAAATAGTGAGTGATCAGGGCGCGTCTGTAAATGGAGGTGAAAGAGTGAGTTGTCAGGGAGCATCTGTAAATGGAGAAGAAATGGTGAGGGGTGAGGGCGCGTCTGTAAATTAAAGATAACTGGTGAGTGCTCAGGAAACATCTGTAAATGGAGGGGAAGGAGTGCGTGTTTAGAGAGCGTCTGTAAATGGAGGAGAAAGAGTGAGTAGTCAGGGAGCATCTGTAAATGGAGGGGAAGATTGAGTGATCAGGGAGCATCTGTAAATGGAGGGGAAGATTGAGTGGTCAGGGAGCATCTGTAAATGGAGGAGAAATGGGAAGTGGTCAGGGAACGTCTGTAAATGGAGGAGAAATGGGAAGTGGTCAGGGAACGTCTGTAAAATGGAGTTGAAAGAGTGAGTGGTCAGAGAGCATCTGTAAATGGAGGGGAAAGAGTGAGTGGTCAGGGAGCGTCTGTAAATGGAGGAGAAATGAGTGGTCAGGGAGCGTCTGTAAATGGAGGAGAAATGGGAAGTGGTCAGGGAACGTCTGTAAAATGGAGATGAAAGAGTGTGTGGTCAGAGAGCATCTGTAAATGGAAGGGAAAGGATGGGTGGTCAGGGAACTTCTGTAAATGGAGGAGAAAGAGTGAGTGGTCAGGGATCGTCTGTAAATGGAGGAGATATGGTGAGTAGTCAGGGAACATCTGTAAAATGGAGGAGAAAGAGTGGGTGGTCAGGGAGTGTATGTAAATAGAGCAGAAAGAATGAGTGGTCAGAGAGTGTTTGTAAATGGAGGAGAAAGAGTAAGTGGTCAGGGAGCGTCTGTAAATGGAGGGGTAAGAGTAAGTGGTCAGGGAGCGTCTGTAAATGGAGGAGAAATGGGGAGTGGTCAGGGAACGTCTGTCAAATGGAGTTGAAAGAGTGAGTGGTCAGGGAGCGTCTGTAAATAGAGGAGAAAGGGTGAGTGGTCAGGGAGCATCTGTAAATGGAGGGGAAAGAGTAAGTGGTCAGGGAGCGTCTGTAAATGGAGGAGAATGGGAAGTGGTCAGGGAACGTCTGTAAAATGGAGTTGAAAGAGTGAGTGGTCAGAGAGCATCTGTAAATGGAGGGGAAAGAGTGAGTGGTCAGAGAGCGTCTGTAAATGGAGGGGAAAGAGTGAGTGGTCAGGGAGCATCTGTAAATGGAGGTGAAATGGTAAGTGGTTTGGGAGCGTCTGTAAATGGAGGAGAAAGAGTGAATGGTCAGGGAGCGTCTGTAAATGGAGGGGAAGATTGAGTGATCAGGGAGCATCTGTAAATGGAGTGGAAGATTGAGTGGTCAGGGAGCATCTGTAAATGGACGGGAAACGGTGATTGGTCAGGGAGCATTTGTAAATGGAGGAGAAATAGGGACTGATCAAGGAGCATCTGTAAATGGAGGGGTAAGAGTAAGTCGTCAGGGAGCGTCTGTAAATGGAGGAGAAATGGGAAGTGGTCAGGGAACGTCTGTAAAATGGAGTTGAAAGATTGAGTGGTCAGAGAGCATCTGTAAATGGAGGGGAAAGAGTGAGTGGTCAGGGAGCGTATGTAAATGGAGGGAAAAGAGTGAGTGGTCAGGGAGCATCTGTAAATACTGGAGAAATGGTAAGTGGTCAGGGAGCATCTGTAAATGGAGGAGAAAGAGTGAGTGGTCAGGGAGCGTCTGTAAATGGAGGAGAAATGGGAAGTGGTCAGGGAACGTCTGTAAATGGAGGAGAAATGGGAAGTGGTCAGGGAACGTCTGTAAAATGGAGATGAAAGAGTGTGTGGTCAGAGAGCATCTGTAAATGGAGGGGAAAGGATGGGTGGTCAGGGAACTTCTGTAAATGGAGGAGAAAGAGTGAGTGGTCAGGGATCGTCTGTAAATGGAGGAGATATGGTGAGTAGTCAGGGAACGTCTGTAAAATGGAGGAGAAAGAGTGGGTGGTCAGGGAGTGTATGTAAATAGAGCAGAAAGAATGAGTGTCAGAGAGTGTTTGTAAATGGAGGAGAAAGAGTAAGTGGTCAGGGAGCGTCTGTAAATGGAGGGGTAAGAGTAAGTGGTCAGGGAGCGTCTGTAAATGGAGGAGAAATGGGGAGTGGTCAGGGAACGTCGGTCAAATGGAGTTGAAAGAGTGAGTGGTCAGGGAGCGTCTGTAAATAGAGGAGAAAGGGTGAGTGGTCAGGGAGCATCTGTAAATGGAGGGGAAAGAGTAAGTGGTCAGGGAGCGTCTGTAAATGGAGGAGAATGGGAAGTGGTCAGGGAACGTCTGTAAAATGGAGTTAAAAGAGTGAGTGGTCAGAGATCATCTGTAAATGGAGGGGAAAGAGTAAGTGGTCAGGGAGCGTCTGTAACTGGAGGAGAAATGGTAAGTGGTTTGGGAGCGTCTGTAACTGGAGGAGAAATGGGGAGCGGACAGGGAGCGTCTGTAAATGGAGGAGAAAGAGTGAGTGGTCAGGGAGCGTCTGTAAATGGAGGAAAAATGCTAAGTGCTCAGGGAGCGTCTGTAAATGGAGGAGAAAGAGTGAGTGGTCAGGGAGCGTCTGTAACTGGAGGAGAAATGGTAAGTGGTCAGGGAGCATCTGTAAATGGAGGAGAAATGGGGAGTGATCAGGAAGCATCTGTAAATGGAGAAGAAAGAGTGAGTGGTCAGGGAGCGTCTGTAAATGGAGGAGCAAGAGTGAGTGGTCAGGGAGCATATGTAAATGGAGGAGAAATGGTGAGTGGACAGGGAGCGTCTGTAAATGGAGGAGAGATGGTGAGTGGTCAGGGAGCGTCTGTAAATGGAGGAGAAATTGTGAGTGGACAGGGAGCGTCTGTAAATGGTGGAGAAAGACTGAGTGGTCAGGAAGCGTCTATAAATGGACGTGAAATTGTGACTGGTCAGGGAGCGTCTGTAAATGGCGGAGACATATTGAGTGGTCAGGGAACATCTCTAAATGGAGGAGAGTGAGTGGTCAGGGAGCATCTGTAAATGGAGGAGAAATGGAGAGTGGTCAGGGAGCGTCTGTAAATGGAAAAGAAATGGTGAGTGGTGAGGGTGCGTCTGTAAATTAAGGATAAATGGTGAGTGCTCAGGGAACATCTGTAAATGGAGAAGAAAGAGTGAGTGGTCAGTGAGCGTCTGTAAATGGAGGAGCAAGAGTGAGTGGTCAGGGAGCATATGTAAATGGGGGAGAAATGGAAAGTGGTCAGGAAGCATCTGTAAATGGAGGAGAAATGGGGAGTGATCAGGAAGCATCTGTAAATGGAGGAGAGATGGTGAGTGGTCAGGGAGCGTCTGTAAATGGAGGAGAGATGGTGAGTGGTCAGGGAGCATTTGTAAATGGCGGAGAAATAGGGACTGATCAAGGAGCATCTGTAAATGGAGGGGTAAGAGTAAGTGGTCAGGGAGCGTCTGTAAATAGAGGAGAAATGGGAAGTGGTCAGGGAACATCTGTAAAATGGAGTTGAAAGAGTGAGTGGTCAGAGAGCATCTGTAAATGGAGGAGAAATGGTAAGTGGTCAGGGAGCATCTGTAAATGGAGGAGAAAGAGTGAGTGGTCAGGGAGCGTCTGTAAATGGAGGGGAAAGAGTGAGTGGTCAGGGAGCATCTGTAAATGGAGGAGAAATGGTAAGTGGTCAGGGAGCATCTGTAAATGGTGGAGAAAGAGTGAGTGGTCAGGGAGCGTCTGTAAATGGAGGAGAAATGGGGAGTGGTCAGGGAACGTCTGTCAAATGGAGTTGAAAGAGTGAGTGGTCAGGGAGCGTCTGTAAATGGAGAAGAAAGGGTGAGTGGTCAGGGAGCATCTGTAAATGGAGGGGAAAGAGTAAGTGGTCAGGGAGCGTCTGTAAATGGAGGAGAAAGAGTGAGTGGTCAGGGAGCGTCTGTAACTGGAGGAGAAATGGTAAGTGGTCAGGGAGCGTCTGTAAATGGAGGAGTAATGGGGAGTGATCAGGGAATGTCTGTAAATGGAGTTGAAAGAGTGAGTGGTCAGAGAGCATCTGTAAATGGAGGGGAAAGAGAGAGTGGTCAGGGAGCGTGTGTAAATGGAGGAGAAAGAGTGAGTGGTAAGGGAGCGTCTGTAAATGGAGGGGAAGGATTGAGTGGTCAGGGAGCATCTGTAAATGGAGGGGAAAGGTGAGTGGTCAGGGAACATTTGTAAATGGAGGAGAAATAGGGACTGATCAAGGAGCGTCTGTAAATGGAGGGGTAAGAGTAAGTGGTCAGGGAGCGTCTGTAAATGGAGGAGAAAGAGTGAGTGGTCAGGGAGCGTCTGTAACTGGAGGAGAAATGGTAAGTGGTCAGGGAGCGTCTGTAAATGGAGGAGAAATGGGGAGTGATCAGGAAGCATCTGTAAATGGAGAAGAAAGAGTGAGTGGTCAGGGAGCGTCTGTAAATGGAGGAGCAAGAGTGAGTGGACAGGGAGCGTCTGTAAATGGAGGAGAGATGGTGAGTGGTCAGGGAGCGTCTGTAAATGGAGGAGAAATTGTGTGTGGACAGGGAGCGTCTGTAAATGGTGGAGAAAGACTGAGTGGTCAGGAAGCGTCTGTAAATGGACGTGAAATTGTGACTGGTCAGGGAGCGTCTGTAAATGGAGGAGACATATTGAGTGGTCAGGGAACATCTCTAAATGGAGGAGAGTGAGTGGTCAGGGAGCGTCTGTAAATGGAGGAGAAATGGAGAGTGGTGAGGGAGCGTCTGTAAATGGAAAAGAAATGGTGATTGGTGAGGGTGCGTCTGTAAATTAAGGATAAATGGTGAGTGGTCAGGGAACATCTGTAAATGGAGGCGAAGGCGTGCGTGATCAGAGAGCGTGTGTAAATGGAGGAGAAAGAGTGAGTGGTCAGGGAGCATCTGTAAATGGAGGGGAAACGGTGAGTGGACAGGGAGCATTTGTAAATGGAGGAGAAATAGGGACTGATCAAGGAGCATCTGTAAATGGAGGGGTAAGAGTGAGTGGTCAGGGAGCGTCAGTAAATAGAGGAGAAAAAGTGGTCAGGGTGTGTCTGTAAATGGAGGGGAAAGATAGAGTAGTCAGGGAGCGTCTGTAAATGGAGGAGAAATAGTGAGTGATCAGGGCGCGTCTGTAAATGGAGGTGAAAGAGTGAGTTGTCAGGGAGCATCTGTAAATGAAGAAGAAATGGTGAGGGGTGAGGGCGCATCTGTAAATTAAAGATAACTGGTGAGTGCTCAGGAAACATCTGTAAATTGAGGGGAAGGAGAGCGTGTTTAGAGAGCGTCTGTAAATGGAGGAGAAAGAGTGAGTAGTCAGGGAGCATCTGTAAATGGAGGGGAAGATTGAGTGATCAGGGAGCATCTGTAAATGGAGGGGAAGATTGAGTGGTCAGGGAGCATCTGTAAATGGAGGGGAAACGATGATTGGTCAGGGAGCATTTGTAAATGGAGGAGAAATAGGGACTGATCAAGGAGCATCTGTAAATGGAGGGGTGAGAGTAAGTGGTCAGGGAGCGTCTGTAAATAGAGGAGAAATGGGAAGTGGTCAGGGAATGTCTGTAAAATGGAGTTGAAAGAGTGAGTGGTCAGAGAGCATCTGTAAATGGAGGGGAAAGAGTGAGTGGTCAGGGAGCGTCTGTAAATGGAGGGAAAAGAGTGAGTGGTCAGGGAGCATCTGTAAATGGAGGAGATATGGTAAGTGGTCAGGGAGCATCTGTAAATGGAGGAGAAAGAGTGAGTGGTCAGGGAGCGTCTGTAAATGGAGGAGAAATGGGAAGTGGTCAGGGAACGTCTGTAAATGGAGGAGAAATGGGAAGTGGTCAGGGAACGTCTGTAAAATGGAGATGAAAGAGTGTGTGGTCAGAGAGCATCTGTAAATGGAGGGGAAAGGATGGGTGGTCAGGGAACTTCTGTAAATGGAAGAGAAAGAGTGAGTGGTCAGGTATCGTCTGTAAATGGAGGAGATATGGTGAGTAGTCAGGGAACGTCTGTAAAATGGAGGAGAAAGAGTGGGTGGTCAGGGAGTGTATGTAAATAGAGCAGAAAGAATGAGTGGTCAGAGAGTGTTTGTAAATGGAGGAGAAAGAGTAAGTGGTCAGGGAGCGTCTGTAAATGGAGGGGTAAGAGTAAGTGGTCAGGGAGCGTCTGTAAATGGAGGAGAAATGGTAAGTGGTCAGGGAGCATCTGTAAATGCAGTTGAAAGAGTGAGTGGTCAGGGAGCGTCTGTAAATGGAGGAGAAATGGGGAGTGGTCAGGGAATGTCTGTCAAATGGAGTTGAAAGAGTGAGTGGTCAGGGAGCGTCTGTAAATGGAGGAGAAATGGGGAGTGGTCAGGGAACGTCTGTCAAATGGAGTTGAAAGAGTGAGTGGTCAGGGAGCGTCTGTAAATGGAGGAGAAAGGGTGAGTGGTCAGGGAGCATCTGTAAATGGAGGGGAAAGAGTAAATGGTCAGGGAGTGTCTGTAAATGGAGGAGAAATGGGAAGTGATCAGGGAACGTCTGTAAAATGGAGTTGAAAGAGTGAGTGGTCAGAGAGCATCTGTAAATGGAGGGGAAAAAGTGAGTGGTCAGGGAGCGTGTGTAAATGGAGGAGAAAGAGTGAGTGGTCAGGGAGCATCTGTAAATGGAGGGGAAAGGTGAGTGGTCACGGAGCATTTGTAAATGGAGGAGAAATAGGGACTGATCAAGGAGCGTCTGTAAATGGAGGGGTAAGAGTAAGTGGTCAGGGAGCGTCTCTAAATGGAGGAGAAATGGGAAGTTGTCAGGGAACGTCTGTAAAATGGAGTTGAAAGAGTGAGTGGTCAGAGAGCATCTGTAAATGGAGGAAAAATGGTAAGTGGTCAGGGAACATCTCTAAATGGAGGAGAGTGAGTGGTCAGGGAGCGTCTGTAAATGGAGGAGAAATGGGGAGTGATCAGGAAGCATCTGTAAATGGAGAAGAAAGAGTGAGTGGTCAGGGAGCGTCTGTAAATGGAGGAGCAAGAGTGAGTGGACAGGGAGCGTCTGTAAATGGAGGAGAGCTGGTGAGTGGTCAGGGAGCGTCTGTAAATGGACGTGAAATTGTGACTGGGCAGGGAGCATCTGTAAATGGAGGAGACATATTGAGTGGTCAGGGAACATCTCTAAATGGAGGAGAGTGAGTGGTCAGGGAGCGTCTGTAAATGGAGGAGAAATGGAGAGTGGTCAGGGAGCGTCTGTAAATGGAAAAGAAATGGTGATTGGTGAGGGTGCGTCTGTAAATTAAGGATAATTGGTGAGTGGTCAGGGAACATCTGTAAATGGAGGCGAAGGCGTGCGTGATCAGAGAGCATGTGTAAATGGAGGAGAAAGAGTGAGTGGTCAGGGAGCATCTGTAAATGGAGGGGAAGGAGTGAGTGCTCAGGGAGCATCTGTAAATGGGAGGGAAACGGTGAATGGACAGGGAGCATTTGTAAATGGAGGAGAAATAGGGACTGATCAAGGAGCATCTGTAAATGGAGGGGTAAGAGTGAGTGGTCAGGGAGCGTCTGTAAATAGAGGAGAAAAAGTGGTCAGGGAGTGTCTGTAAATGGAGGGGAAAGATAGAGTAGTCAGGGAGCGTCTGAAAATGGAGGAGAAATAGTGAGTGATCAGGGCGCATCTGTAAATGGAGGTGAAAGAGTGAGTTGTCAGGGAGCATCTGTAAATGGAGAAGAAATGGTGAGGGGTGAGGGCGCGTCTGTAAATTAAAGATAACTGGTGAGTGCTCAGGAAACATCTGTAAATGGAGGGGAAGGAGTGCGTGTTTAGAGAGCGTCTGTAAATGGAGGAGAAAGAGTGAGTAGTCAGGGAGCATCTGTAAATGGAGGGGAAGATTGAGTGATCAGGGAGCATCTGTAAATGGAGGGGAAGATTGAGTGGTCAGGGAGCATCTGTAAATGGAGCAGAAATGGGAAGTTGTCAGGGAACGTCTGTAAATGGAGGAGAAATGGGAAGTGGTCAGGGAACGTCTGTAAAATGGAGTTGAAAGAGTGAGTGGTCAGAAAGCATCTGTAAATGGAGGGGAAAGAGTGAGTGGTCAGGGAGCGTCTGTAAATGGAGGGAAAAGAGTGAGTTGTCAGGGAGCGTCTGTAAATGGAGGAGAAATGGGAAGTGGTCAGGGAACGTCTGTAAATGGAGGAGAAATGGGAAGTGGTCAGGGAACGTCTGTAAAATGGAGATGAAAGAGTGTGTGGTCAGAGAGCATCTGTAAATGGAGGGGAAAGGATGGGTGGTCAGGGAACTTCTGTAAATGGAGGAGAAAGAGTGAGTGGTCAGGGATCGTCTGTAAATGGAGGAGATATGGTGAGTAGTCAGGGAACATCTGTAAAATGGAGGAGAAAGAGAGGGTGGTCAGGGAGTGTATGTAAATAGAGCAGAAAGAATGAGTGGTCAGAGAGTGTTTGTAAATGGAGGAGAAAGAGTAAGTGGTCAGGGAGCGTCTGTAAATGGAGGGGTAAGAGTAAGTGGTCAGGTAGCGTCTGTAAATGGAGGAGAAATGGGGAGTGGTCAGGGAACGTCTGTCAAATGGAGTTGAAAGAGTGAGTGGTCAGGGAGCGTCTGTAAATAGAGGAGAAAGGGTGAGTGGTCAGGGAGCATCTGTAAATGGAGGGGAAAGAGTAAGTGGTCAGGGAGCGTCTGTAAATGGAGGAGAATGGGAAGTGGTCAGGGAACGTCTGTAAAATGGAGTTGAAAGAGTGAGTGGTCAGAGAGCATCTGTAAATGGAGGGGAAAGAGTGAGTGGTCAGAGAGCGTCTGTAAATGGAGGGGAAAGAGTGAGTGGTCAGGGAGCATCTGTAAATGGAGGTGAAATGGTAAGTGGTTTGGGAGCGTCTGTAAATGGAGGAGAAAGAGTGAATGGTCAGGGAGCGTCTGTCACTGGAGGAGAAATGGTAACTGGTCAGGGAGCTTCTGTAAATGGAGGAGAAATGGGGAATGATCAAGAAGCATCTGTAAATGGAGAAGAAAGATTGAGTGGTCAGGGAGCGTCTGTAAATGGAGGAGCAAGAGTGAGTGGTCAGGGAGCATATGTAAATGGGGAGAAATGGTAAGTGGTCAGGAAGCATCTGTAAATGGAGGAGAAGTGGGGAGTGATCAGGAAGCATCTGTAAATGGAGGAGAAAGAGTGAGGGTCAGGGATCATATGTAAATGGAGAGAAATGGTGAGTGGACAGGGAGTGTCTGTAATTGGAGGAGAGATGGTGAGTGGTCAGGGAGCGTCTGTAAATGGAGGAGAAAATTGTGAGTGGACAGGGAGCGTCTGTAAATGGTGGAGAAAGACTGAGTGGTCAGGAAGCGTCTGTAAATGGATGTGAAATTGTGACTGGTCAGGGAGCGTCTGTAAATGGAGAAGACATATTGAGTGGTCAGGGAACATCTCTAAATGGAGGAGAGTGAGTGGTCAGGGAGCGTCTGTAAATGGAGGAGAAATGGAGAGTGGTCAGGGAGCGTCTGTAAATGGAAAAGAAATGGTGATTGGTGAGGGTGCGTCTGTAAATTAAGGATAATTGGTGAGTGGTCAGGGAACATCTGTAAATGGAGGCGAAGGCGTGCGTGATCAGAGAGCGTGTGTAAATGGAGGAGAAAGAGTGAGTGGTCAGGGAGCGTCTGTAATTGGAGGGGAAGGAGTGAGTGGTCAGGGAGCATCTGTAAATGGAGGGGAAACGGTGAGTGGACAGGGAGCATTTGTAAATGGAGGAGAAATAGGGACTGATCAAGGAGCATCTGTAAATGGAGGGGTAAGAGTGAGTGTTCAGGGAGCGTCTGTAAATAGAGGATAAAAAGTGGTCAGGGAGTGTCTGTAAATGGAGGGGAAAGATAGAGTAGTCAGGGAGCGTCTGTAAATGGAGGAGAAATAGTGAGTGATCAGGGCGCGTCTGTAAATGAAGGTGAAAGAGTGAGTTGTCAGGGAGCATCTGTAAATGGAGAAGAAATGGTGAGGGGTGAGGGCGCGTCTGTAAATTAAAGGTAAATGGTGAGTGCTCAGGGAACATCTGTAAATGGAGGGGAAGGAGTGCGTGATTAGAGAGCGTCTGTAAATGGAGGAGAAAGAGTGAGTAGTCAGGGAGCGTCTGTAAATGGAGGGGAAGATTGAGTGATCAGGGAGCATCTGTAAATGGAGGGGAAGATTGAGTGGTCAGGGAGCATCTGTAAATGGAAGGGAAACGGTGATTGGTCAGGGAGCATTTGTAAATGGAGGAGAAATAGGGACTGATCAAGGAGCATCTGTAAATGGAGGGGTAAGAGTAAGTCGTCAGGGAGCGTCTGTAAATGGAGGAGAAATGGGAAGTGGTCAGGGAACGTCTGTAAAATGGAGTTGAAAGATTGAGTGGTTAGAGAGCATCTGTAAATGGAGGGGAAAGAGTGAGTGGTCAGGGAGCGTATGTAAATGGAGGGAAAAGAGTGAGTGGTCAGGGAGCATCCGTAAATACTGGAGAAATGGTAAGTGGTCAGGGAGCATCTGTAAATGGAGGAGTTTGAGTGAGTGGTCAGGGAGCGTCTGTAAATGGAGGAGAAATGGGAAGTGGTCAGGGAACGTCTGTAAATGGAGGAGAAATGGGAAGTGGTCAGGGAACGTCTGTAAAATGGAGATGAAAGTGTCTGTGGTCAGAGAGCATCTGTAAATGGAGGGGAAAGGATGGGTGGTCAGGGAACTTCTGTAAATGGAGGAGAATGAGTGAGTGGTCAGGGATCGTCTGTAAATGGAGGAGATATGGTGAGTAGTCAGGGAACGTCTGTAAAATGGAGGAGAAAGAGTGGGTGGTCAGGGAGTGTATGTAAATAGAGCAGAAAGAATGAGTGGTCAGAGAGTGTTTGTAAATGGAGGTGAAAGAGTAAGTGGTCAGGGAGCGTCTGTAAATGGAGGGGTAAGAGTAAGTGGTCAGGGAGCGTCTGTAAATGGAGGAGAAATGGGGAGTGGTCAGGGAACGTCGGTCAAATGGAGTTGAAAGAGTGAGTGGTCAGGGAGCGTCTGTAAATAGAGGAGAAAGGGTGAGTGGTCAGGGAGCATCTGTAAATGGAGGGGAAAGAGTAAGTGGTCAGGGAGCGTCTGTAAATGGAGGAGAATGGGAAGTGGTCAGGGAACGTCTGTAAAATGGAGTTAATAGAGTGAGTGGTCAGAGATCATCTGTAAATGGAGGGGAAAGAGTAAGTGGTCAGGGAGCGTCTGTAACTGGAGGAGAAATGGTAAGTGGTTTGGGAGCGTCTGTAACTGGAGGAGAAATTGGGAGCGGACAGGGAGCGTCTGTAAATGGAGGAGAAAGAGTGAGTGGTCAGGGAGCGTCTGTAAATGGAGGAAAAATGCTAAGTGCTCAGGAAGCGTCTGTAAATGGAGGAGAAAGAGTGAGTGGTCAGGGAGCGTCTGTAACTGGAGGAGAAATGGTAAGTGGTCAGGGAGCATCTGTAAATGGAGGAGAAATGGGGAGTGATCAGGAAGCATCTGTAAATGGAGAAGAAAGAGTGAGTGGTCAGGGAGCGTCTGTAAATGGAGGAGCAAGAGTGAGTGGTCAGGGAGCATATGTAAATGGAGGAGAAATGGTGAGTGGACAGGGAGCGTCTGTAAATGGAGGAGAGATGGTGAGTGGTCAGGGAGCGTCTGTAAATGGAGGAGAAATTGTGAGTGGACAGGGAGCGTCTGTAAATGGTGGAGAAAGACTGAGTGGTCAGGAAGCGTCTGTAAATGGACGTGAAATTGTGACTGGTCAGGGAGCGTCTGTAAATGGAGGAGACATATTGAGTGGTCAGGGAACATCTCTAAATGGAGGAGAGTGAGTGGTCAGGGAGCATCTGTAAATGGAGGAGAAATGGAGAGTGGTCAGGGAGCGTCTGTAAATGGAAAAGAAATGGTGAGTGGTGAGGGTGCGTCTGTAAATTAAGGATAAATGGTGAGTGCTCTGGGAACATCTGTAAATGGAGGGGAAGGCGTGCGTGATCAGAGAGCGTGTGTAAATGGAGGAGAAAGAGTGAGTGGTCAGGGAGCGTCTGTAAATGGAGGGGAAGATTGAGTGATCAGGGAGCATCTGTAAATGGAGGGGAAGATTGAGTGGTCAGGGAGCATCTGTAAATGGAGGGGAAGGAGTGAGTGGTCAGGGAGCGTCTGTAAATGGAGGGGAAGGAGTGAGTGGTCAGGGAGCATCTGAAAATGGAGGGGAAACGGTGAGTGGACAGGGAGCATTTGTAAATGGAAGAGAAATAGGGACTGATCAAGGAGCATCTGTAAATGGAGGGGTAAGAGTGAGTGGTCAGGGAGCGTCTGTAAATAGAGGAGAAAAAGTGGTCAGGGAGTGTCTGTAAATGGAGGGGAAAGATAGAGTAGTCAGGGAGCGTCTGTAAATGGAGGAGAAATGATGAGTGGTCAGGGAGTGTCTGTAAATGGAGGAGAAATAGTGAGTGATCAGGGCGCGTCTGTAAATGGAGTGGATAGAGTGAGTTGTCAGGGAGCATCTGTAAATGGGGAAGAAATGGTGAGGGCGCGTCTGTAAATTAAAGATAAATGGTGAATGCTCAGGGAACATCTGTAAATGGAGGGGAAGGAGTGCGTGATTAGAGAGCATCTGTAAATGGAGTAGAAAGAGTGAGTGGTCAGGGAGCATCTGTAAATGGAGGGGAAACGGTGATTGGTCAGGGAGCATTTGTAAATGGAGGAGAAATAGGGACTGATCAAGAAGCATCTGTAAATGGAGGGAAAAGAGTGAGTGTTCAGGGAGCATCTGTAAATGGAGGCGAAATGGGGAGTGGTCAGGGAGCGTCTGTAAATGGAGGAGAAAGCGTGAGTGGCCAGGGAGCGTCTGTAAATGGAGGAGAAATGGTAAGTGGTATGGGAGCGCCTGTAAATGGAGGAGAAAGAGTGAGTGGTCAGGGACCATCTGTAAATGGAGGGGAAAGAGTGAGTGGTCAGGGAGCATCTGTAAATGGAGGAGAAATGGTAAGTGGTCAGGGAGCGTCTGTAAATGGAGGAGAGATGGTGAGTGATCAGGGAGCATCTGTAAATGGAGGAGAAATGGTGAGTGGTCAGGGAGCGTCTGTAAATGGAGGTGTAATGGTGAGTGGTCAGGGAGCGTCTGTAAATGGAGGAGAAAGGGTGAATGGTTAGGGAGCATCTGTAAATGGAGGAGAAAGTGTGGGTGGGCAGGGAGTGTCTGTAAATGGAGGAGAAAGTGTGTGTGGTCAGGGAGCGTCTGTAAATGTAGAAGAAATGGTGAGTGCTCAGGGAGCGTCTGTAAATGGAGGCGAAATGGTAAGTGGTCAGGGGGTGTCTGTAAATGGAGGAGAGATGGTGAGTGATCAGGGAGCATCTGTAAATGGAGGAGAAATGGTGAGTGCTCAGGGAGCGTCTGTAAATGGAGGAGAAATGGTAAGTGGTCAGGGGGTGTCTGTAAATGGAATAGAAATGGTGAGTGGTCAGGGAGCTTGTGTAGATGTAGGAGAAAGAGTGCGTGGTCAGGGAGCATCTGTAATTGGAGCAGAAATGGGGAGTGGTCAGGGAGCGTCTGTAAATGGAGGAGAAATAGTAAGTGGTCAGGGAGTTTCTGCAAATGGAATAGAATTGGTGAGTGGTCAGGGAGCTTGTGTAGATGTAGGAGAAAGAGTGCGTGGTCAGGGAGCATCTGTAATTGGAGCAGAAATGGGGAGAGGTCAGGGAGCGTCTGTAAATGGAGGAGAAATGGTGAGTGGTCAGGGAGTATCTGTAAATGGAGGAGTAATGGTGAGTGTTCAGGGCACGTCTGTAAATGGAGGAGAAATGGAGAGTGGTCAAGAAGAGTCTGTAAATGGAGGAAAAATGGTTAGTGGACAGGGAGCATCTGTAAATGGAGGAGAAAGAGTGAGTGGTCAGGGAGCATCTGTAAATGGAGGAGAAAGAGTGAGTGGTCAGGGAGCGTCTGTAAATGGAGGAGAAAGAGTTAGTGGTCAGGGAACATCTGTAAATGGATGAGAAAGAGTGCGTGCACAGGGTGCATCTGTAAATGGAGCAGAAAGAGCAAGTGTTCAGGGAGCGTCTGTAAAGGGAGGAGAAATGGTGACTGGTCAGGGAACATCAGTAAATGGAGTTGAAAGAGTGAGTGGTCAGGGAGCATCTGTAATTGGAGCAGAAATGGGGAGTGGTCAGGGAGTGTCTGTAAAAGTTGGAGAAAGAGTGAGTGGTCAGGGAGCGTGTGTAAATGGAGGGGAAAGAGTTAGTGGTCAGGGAACATCTGTAAATGGATGAGAAAGAGTGCGTACACAGGGTGCATCTGTAAATGGAGCAGAAAGAGCAAATGTTCAGGGAGCGTCTGTAAATGGAGGAGAAATGGTGACTGGTCAGGGAACATCAGTAAATGGAGTTGAAAGAGTGAGTGGTCAGGGAGCATCTGTAATTGGAGCAGAAATGGGGAGTGGTCAGGGAGTGTCTGTAAAAGTTGGAGAAAGAGTGAGTGGTCAGGGAGCGTGTGTAAATGGAGGAGAAAGATTGAGTGGTCAGGGAGCCTCTGTAAATGGAGGAGAAATGGAGAGTGGTCAGGGAGCTTCTGAAAATGATGGATAATTGGTGAGCGTTCAGGGAGCATCATAAATGGAGGAGAAATGGTGAGTGTTCAGGGAACGTCTGTAATTGGAGGTGAAAGAGAGAGTGGTCTGGGAGTGTCTGTAAATGGATGAGAAAGAGTGAGTGGACAGGGAGTGTCTGTAAATGGAGGGGAAAGAGTGATTGGTCAGGGAGCGTCTGTAAATGGAGGAGCAAGAGTGAGTAGTCAGGGAGCATCTGTAAAAATGGAGAAAGAGTGAGTGATCATGGAGCGATGGTAAATGGAGGAGAAAGATAGAGTAGTCAGGGAGCGTCTGTAAATGGAGAAGAAATGGTGAGTGGTCAGGGAACGTCTGTAAATGGAGTTGAAAGAGTGAGTGGTCAGGGAGCATCTGTAATTGGAGCAGAAATGGGGAGTGGTCAGGGAGCGTCTGTAAATGTTGTTGAAGGAGTGAGTGGTCAGGGAGCGTCTGTAAATGGAGGAGAAATGGTGAGTGCTCAGGGAGCGTCTGTAAATGGAATAGAAATGGTGAGTGGTCAGGGAGCGTGTGGAAATGGAGGGGAAATGGTGAGTGGTCAGGGAGTGTCAGTAAATGCAGTAGAAATGGCGAGTGGTCAGGGAGTGTGTGTAAATGGTGGAGAAATGGTGAGTGCTCAGGGAGCGTCTGTAAATGGAGGAGAAATGGTGAGTGGTCTGGGAGTGTCTGTAAATGGAATAGAAATGGTGAGTGGTCAGGGAGCTTGTGTAGATGAAGTAGAAATGGTGAGTGGTCAGGGAGCATCTTTAAATGGAGGAGAAATGGTGAGTGGTCAGGGAGCATCTGTAAATGGAGGAGTAAAGTTGAGTGGTCAGGGAGCATCTCTAAATGGATGTGAAAGAGTGAGTCGTCAGGGAGATCAGTAAATGGAGGAGAAATGGTGAGTGATAAGGGAGCGTGTGTAAATGGAGGGGAAATGGTGAGTGGTAAGGGAGCATCTGTAAATGAAGTGGAAAGACTGAGTGGTCAGGGAGCATCTGTAAATGGAGGCGAAGTTGTGAGTGGTCCGGGAGTGTGTGTAAATGGAGGAGAAAGAGTAAGTAGTCAGGCAGCGTGTGTAAATGGAGGAGAAATGGTGATGGGTGAGGGAGTGTCTGTAAATGGAGGAGTAATGGTGAGTGGTCAGGGAGCGTCTGTAAATGGAGTAGAAAGAGTGAGTGGTCAGGGAGCGTCTGTAAATGGAGGAGAAAGAGTGAGTAGTCAGGGAGCATCTGTAAATGGAGGGGAAGATTGAGTGATCAGGGAGCATCTCTAAATGGAGGGGAAGATTGAGTGGTCAGGGAGCATCTGTAAATGGAGGGGAAACGATGATTGGTCAGGGAGCATTTGTAAATGGAGGAGAAATAGGGACTGATCAAGGAGCATCTGTAAATGGAGGGGTAAGAGTAAGTGGTCAGGGAGCGTCTGTAAATAGAGGAGAAATGGGAAGTGGTCAGGGAACGTCTGTAAAATGGAGTTGAAAGAGTGAGTGGTCAGAGAGCATCTGTAAATGGAGGGGAAAGAGTGAGTGGTCAGGGAGCGTCTGTAAATGGAGGGAAAAGAGTGAGTGGTCAGGGAGCATCTGTAAATGGAGGAGATATGGTAAGTGGTCAGGGAGCATCTGTAAATGGAGGAGAAATGGGAAGTGGTCAGGGAACGTCTGTAAAATGGAGATGAAAGAGTGTGTGGTCAGAGAGCATCTGTAAATGGAGGGGAAAGGATGGGTGGTCAGGGAACTTCTGTAAATGGAGGAGAAAGAGTGAGTGGTCAGGGATCGTCTGTAAATGGAGGAGATATGGTGAGTAGTCAGGGAACGTCTGTAAAATGGAGGAGAAAGAGTGGGTGGTCAGGGAGTGTATGTAAATAGAGCAGAAAGAATGAGTGGTCAGAGAGTGTTTGTAAATGGAGGAGAAAGAGTAAGTGGTCAGGGAGCGTCTGTAAATGGAGGGGTAAGAGTAAGTGGTCAGGGAGCGTCTGTAAATGGAGGAGAAATGGTAAGTGGTCAGGGAGCATCTGTAAATGGAGTTGAAAGAGTGAGTGGTCAGGGAGCGTCTGTAAATGGAGGAGAAATGGGGAGTGGTCAGGGAACGTCTGTCAAATGGAGTTGAAAGAGTGAGTGGTCAGGGAGCGTCTGTAAATGGAGGAGAAATGGGGAGTGGTCAGGGAACGTCTGTCAAATGGAGTTGAAAGAGTGAGTGGTCAGGGAGCGTCTGTAAATGGAGGAGAAAGGGTGAGTGGTCAGGGAGCATCTGTAAATGGAGGGGAAAGAGTAAATGGTCAGGGAGTGTCTGTAAATGGAGGAGAAATGGGAAGTGGTCAGGGAACGTCTGTAAAATGGAGTTGAAAGAGTGAGTGGTCAGAGAGCATCTGTAAATGGAGGGGAAAGAGTGAGTGGTCAGGGAGCGTGTGTAAATGGAGGAGAAAGAGTGAGTGGTCAGGGAGCATCTGTAAATGGAGGGGAAGGGTTGAGTGGTCAGGGAGCATCTGTAAATGGAGGGCAAAGGTGAGTGGTCACGGAGCATTTGTAAATCGAGAAGAAATAGGGACTGATCAAGGAGCGTCTGTAAATGGAGGGGTAAGAGTAAGTGGTCAGGGAGCGTCTGTAAATGGAGGAGAAATGGGAAGTTGTCAGGGAACGTCTGTAAAATGGAGTTGAAAGAGTGAGTGGTCAGAGAGCATCTGTAAATGGAGGAAAAATGGTAAGTGGTCAGGGAGCGTCTGTAAATGGAGGAGAAAGACTGAGTGGTCAGGGAGCGTCTGTAACTGGAGGAGAAATGGTAAGTGGTCAGGGAGCGTCTGTAAATGGAGGAGAAATGGGGAGTGATCAGGAAGCATCTGTAAATGGAGAAGAAAGAGTGAGTGGTCAGGGAGGGTCTGTAAATGGAGGAGCAAGAGTGAGTGGACAGGGAGCGTCTGTAAATGGGGAGAAATGGTAAGTGGTCAGGAAGCATCTGTAAATGGAGGAGAAGTGGGGAGTGATCAGGAAGCATCTGTAAATGGAGGAGGAAGAGTGAGTGGTCAGGGAGCATATGTAAATGGAGGAGAAATGGTGAGTGGACAGGGAGTGTCTGTAAATGGAGGAGAGATGGTGAGTCGTCAGGGAGCGTCTGTAAATGGAGGAGAAAATTGTGAGTGGACAGGGAGCGTCTGTAAATGGTGGAGAAAGACTGAGTGGTCAGGAAGCGTCTGTAAATGGACGTGAAATTGTGACTGGTCAGGGAGCGTCTGTAAATGGAGAAGACATATTGAGTGGTCAGGGAACATCTCTAAATGGAGGAGAGTGAGTGGTCAGGGAGCGTCTGTAAATGGAGGAGAAATGGAGAGTGGTCAGGGAGCGTCTGTAAATGGAAAAGAAATGGTGATTGGTGAGGGTGCGTCTGTAAATTAAGGATAATTGGTGAGTGGTCAGGGAACATCTGTAAATGGAGGCGAAGGCGTGCGTGATCAGAGAGCGTGTGTAAATGGAGGAGAAAGAGTGAGTGGTCAGGGAGCGTCTGTAATTGGAGGGGAAGGAGTGAGTGGTCAGGGAGCATCTGTAAATGGAGGGGAAACGGTGAGTGGACAGGGAGCATTTGTAAATGGAGGAGAAATAGGGACTGATCAAGGAGCATCTGTAAATGGAGGGGTAAGAGTGAGTGTTCAGGGAGCGTCTGTAAATAGAGGATAAAAAGTGGTCAGGGAGTGTCTGTAAATGGAGGGGAAAGATAGAGTAGTCAGGGAGCGTCTGTAAATGGAGGTGAAATAGTGAGTGATCAGGGCGCGTCTGTAAATGGAGGTGAAAGAGTGAGTTGTCAGGGAGCATCTGTAAATGGAGAAGAAATGGTGAGGGGTGAGGGCGCGTCTGTAAATTAAAGATAAATGGTGAGTGCTCAGGGAACATCTGTAAATGGAGGGGAAGGAGTGCGTGATTAGAGAGCGTCTGTAAATGGAGGAGAAAGAGTGAGTAGTCAGGGAGCGTCTGTAAATGGAGGGGAAGATTGAGTGGTCAGGGAGCATCTGTAAATGGAAGGGAAACGGTGATTGGTCAGGGAGCATTTGTAAATGGAGGAGAAATAGGGACTGATCAAGGAGCATCTGTAAATGGAGGGGTAAGAGTAAGTCGTCAGGGAGCGTCTGTAAATGGAGGAGAAATGGGAAGTGGTCAGGGAACGTCTGTAAAATGGAGTTGAAAGATTGAGTGGTCAGAGAGCATCTGTAAATGGAGGGGAAAGAGTGAGTGGTCAGGGAGCGTATGTAAATGGAGGGAAAAGAGTGAGTGGTCAGGGAGCATCTGTAAATACTGGAGAAATGGTAAGTGGTCAGGGAGCATCTGTAAATGGAGGAGAAAGAGTGAGTGGTCAGGGAGCGTCTGTAAATGGAGGAGAAATGGGAAGTGGTCAGGGAACGTCTGTAAATGGAGGAGAAATGGGAAGTGGTCAGGGAACGTCTGTAAAATGGAGATGAAAGAGTGTGTGGTCAGAGAGCATCTGTAAATGGAGGGGAAAGGATGGGTGGTCAGGGAACTTCTGTAAATGGAGGAGAAAGAGTGAGTGGTCAGGGATCGTCTGTAAATGGAGGAGATATGGTGAGTAGTCAGGGAACGTCTGTAAAATGGAGGAGAAAGAGTGGGTGGTCAGGGAGTGTATGTAAATAGAGCAGAAAGAATGAGTGGTCAGAGAGTGTTTGTAAATGGAGGAGAAAGAGTAAGTGGTCAGGGAGCGTCTGTAAATGGAGGGGTAAGAGTAAGTGGTCAGGGAGCGTCTGTAAATGGAGGAGAAATGGGGAGTGGTCAGGGAACGTCGGTCAAATGGAGTTGAAAGAGTGAGTGGTCAGGGAGCGTCTGTAAATAGAGGAGAAAGGGTGAGTGGTCAGGGAGCATCTGTAAATGGAGGGGAAAGAGTAAGTGGTCAGGGAGCGTCTGTAAATGGAGGAGAATGGGAAGTGGTCAGGGAACGTCTGTAAAATGGAGTTAAAAGAGTGAGTGGTCAGAGATCATCTGTAAATGGAGGGGAAAGAGTAAGTGGTCAGGGAGCGTCTGTAACTGGAGGAGAAATGGTAAGTGGTTTGGGAGCGTCTGTAACTGGAGGAGAAGTGGGGAGCGGACAGGGAGCGTCTGTAAATGGAGGAGAAAGAGTGAGTGGTCAGGGAGCGTCTGTAAATGGAGGAAAAATGCTAAGTGCTCAGGGCGCGTCTGTAAATGGAGGAGAAAGAGTGAGTGGTCAGGGAGCGTCTGTAACTGGAGGAGAAATGGTAAGTGGTCAGGGAGCATCTGTAAATGGAGGAGAAATGGGGAGTGATCAGGAAGCATCTGTAAAATGGAGAAGAAAGAGTGAGTGGTCAGCGAGCGTCTGTAAATGGAGGAGCAAGAGTGAGTGGTCAGGGAGCATATGTAAATGGAGGAGAAATGGTGAGTGGACAGGGAGCGTCTGTAAATGGAGGAGAGATGGTGAGTGGTCAGGGAGCGTCTGTAAATGGAGGAGAAATTGCGAGTGGACAGGGAGCGTCTGTAAATGGTGGAGAAAGACTGAGTGATCAGGAAGCGTCTGTAAATGGACGTGAAATTGTGACTGGTCAGGGAGCGTCTGTAAATGGAGGAGACATATTGAGTGGTCAGGGAACATCTCTAAATGGAGGAGAGTGAGTGGTCAGGGAGCATCTGTAAATGGAGGAGAAATGGAGAGTGGTCAGGGAGCGTCTGTAAATGGAAAAGAAATGGTGAGTGGTGAGGGTGCGTCTGTAAATTAAGGATAAATGGTGAGTGCTCAGGGAACATCTGTAAATGGAGGGGAAGGCGTGCGTGATCAGAGAGCGTGTGTAAATGGAGGAGAAAGAGTGAGTGGTCAGGGAGCATCTGTAAATGGAGAGGAAGATTGAGTGATCAGGGAGCATCTGTAAATGGAGGGGAAGATTGAGTGGTCAGGGAGCATCTGTAAATGGAGGGGAAGGAGTGAGTGGTCAGGGAGCGTCTGTAAATGGAGGGGAAGGAGTGAGTGGTCAGGGAGCATCTGAAAATGGAGGGGAAACGGTGAGTGGACAGGGAGCATCTGTAAATGGAGGAGAAATAGGGACTGATCAAGGAGCATCTGTAAATGGAGGGGTAAGAGTGAGTGGTCAGGGAGCATCTGTAAATGGAGGAGAAATGGTAAGTGGTCAGGGAGCGTCTGTCAATGGAGGAGAGATGGTGAGTGATCAGGGAGCATCTGTAAATGGAGGAGAAATGGTGAGTGGTCAGGGAGCGTCTGTAAATGGAGGTGTAATGGTGAGTGGTCAGGGAGCGTCTGTAAATGGAGGAGAAAGGGTGAATGGTTAGGGAGCATCTGTAAATGGAGGAGAAAGTGTGAGTGGGCAGGGAGTGTCTGTAAATGGAGGAGAAAGTGTGTGTGGTCAGGGAGCGTCTGTAAATGTAGAAGAAATGGTGAGTGCTCAGGGAGCGTCTGTAAATGGAGGCGAAATGGTAAGTGGTCAGGGGGTGTCAGTAAATGGAATAGAAATGGTGAGTGGTCAGGGAGCTTGTGTAGATGTAGGAGAAAGAGTGCGTGGTCAGGGAGCATCTGTAATTGGAGCAGAAATGGGGAGTGGTCAGGGAGCGTCTGTAAATGGAGGAGAAATGGTAAGTGGTCAGGGAGTTTCTGTAAATGGAATAGAATTGGTGAGTGGTCAGGGAGCTTGTGTAGATGTAGGAGAAAGAGTGCGTGGTCAGGGAGCATCTGTAATTGGAGCAGAAATGGGGAGAGGTCAGGGAGCGTCTGTAAATGGAGGAGAAATGGTGAGTGGTCAGGGAGTATCTGTAAATGGAGGAGATATGGTGAGTGTTCAGGGCACGTCTGTAAATGGAGGAGAAATGGAGAGTGGTCAAGAAGAGTCTGTAAATGGAGGAAAAATGGTTAGTGGACAGGGAGCATCTGTAAATGGAGGAGAAAGAGTGAGTGGTCAGGGAGCATCTGTAAATGGAGGAGAAAGAGTGAGTGGTCAGGGAGCATCTGTAAATGGATGAGAAAGAGTGTGTGCACAGGGTGCATCTGTAAATGGAGAAGAAAGAGCAAGTGTTCAGGGAGCGTCTGTAAAGGGAGGAGAAATGGTGACTGGTCAGGGAACATCAGTAAATGGAGTTGAAAGAGTGAGTGGTCAGGGAGCATCTGTAATTGGAGCAGAAATGGGGAGTGGTCAGGGAGTGTCTGTAAAAGTTGGAGAAAGAGTGAGTGGTCAGGGAGCGTGTGTAAATGGAGGAGAAAGATTGAGTGGTCAGGGAGCCTCTGTAAATGGAGGAGAAATGGAGAGTGGTCAGGGAGCTTCTGAAAATGATGGATAATTGGTGAGCGTTCAGGGAGCATCATAAATGGAGGAGAAATGGTGAGTGTTCAGGGAACGTCTGTAATTGGAGGTGAAAGAGGGAGTGGTCTGGGAGTGTCTGTAAATGGATGAGAAAGAGTGAGTGGACAGGGAGTGTCTGTAAATGGAGGGGAAAGAGTGATTGGTCAGGGAGCGTCTGTAAATGGAGGAGCAAGAGTGAGTAGTCAGGGAGCATCTGTAAAAATGGAGAAAAAGTGAGTGATCATGGAGCGATGGTAAATGGAGGAGAAAGATAGAGTAGTCAGGGAGCGTCTGTAAATGGAGAAGAAATGGTGAGTGGTCAGGGAACGTCTGTAAATGGAGTTGAAAGAGTGAGTGAACAGGGAGCATCTGTAATTGGAGCAGAAATGGGGAGTGGTCAGGGAGCGTCTGTAAATGTTGGTGAAGGAGTGAGTGGTCAGGGAATGTCTGTAAATGGAGGAGAGATGGTGAGTGATCAGGGAGCATCTGTAAATGGAAGTGAAAGAGTGAGTGGTCAGGGAGCGTCTGTAAATGGAGGTGTAATGGTGAGTGGTCAGGGAGCGTCTGTAAATGGAGGAGAAATGGTGAGTGCTCAGGGAGCGTCTGTAAATGGAATAGAAATGGTGAGTGGTCAGGGAGCGTGTGGAAATGGAGGGGAAATGGTGAGTGGTCAGGGAGCGTCAGTAAATGCAGTAGAAATGGCGAGTGGTCAGGGAGTGTGTGTAAATGGAGGAGAAATGGTGAGTGGTCAGGGAGTGACTGTAAATGGAATAGAAATGGTGAGTGGTCAGGGAGCTTGTGTAGATGAAGTAGAAATGGTGAGTGGTCAGGGAGCATCTTTAAATGGAGGAGAAATGGTGAGTGGTCAGGGAGCATCTGTAAATGGAGGAGTAAAGTTGAGTGGTCAGGGAGCATCTCTAAATGGATGTGAAAGAGTGAGTCGTCAGGGAGATCAGTAAATGGAGGAGAAATGGTGAGCGATAAGGGAGCGTGTGTAAATGGAGGGGAAATGGTGAGTGGTAAGGGAGCATCTGTAAATGAAGTGGAAAGACTGAGTGGTCAGGGAGCATCTGTAAATGGAGGCGAAGTTGTGAGTGGTCCGGGAGTGTGTGTAAATGGAGGAGAAAGAGTAAGTAGTCAGGCAGCGTGTGTAAATGGAGGAGAAATGGTGATGGGTCAGGGAGTGTCTGTAAATGGAGGAGTAATGGTGAGTGGTCAGGGAGCTTCTGTAAATGGAGTAGAAAGAGTGAGTGGTCAGGGAGCGTCTGTAAATGGAGGAGAAAGGGTATGTGGTAAGGGAGCGTCTGTAAATGGCAGAGAAATGGTGAGGGGTCAGGGAGTGTCAGTAAATGCAGGAGAAATGGTGAGTGGTCAGGGAGTGTCGGTAAATACAGGAGAAATGGTCAGTGGTCAGGGAGCGTCTATAAATGGAGGAGAAATGGTGAGTATTCAGGGAACGTCTGTAAATGGAGTTGAAAGAGTGAGTGGTCAGTGAGCATCTGTAATTGGAGCAGAAATGGGGAGTGGTCAGGGAGTGTCTGTAAATGGAGGAAAAATGGTGAGTGGACAGGGAGCATCTGTAAATGGAGGAGAAAGAGTGAGTGGTCAGGGAGCATCTGTAAATGGAGGAGAAATAGTGAGTGGTCAGGGAGCGTCTGTAAATGGAGAGGAAAGAGTTAGTGGTCAGGGAACATCTGTAAATGGATGAGAAAGAGTGCGTGCACAGGGTGCATCTGTAAATGGAGCAGAAAGAGCAAGTGTTCAGGGAGCGTCTGTAAAGGGAGGAGAAATGGTGACTGGTCAGGGAACATCAGTAAATGGAGTTGAAAGAGTGAGTGGTCAGGGAGCATCTGTAATTGGAGGAGAAATGTGGAGTGGTCAGGGAGTGTCTGTAAAAGTTGGAGAAAGAGTGAGTGGTCAGGGAGCGTGTGTAAATGGAGGGGAAAGAGTTAGTGGTCAGGGAACATCTGTAAATGGATGAGAAAGAGTGCGTGCACAGGGTGCATCTGTAAATGGAGCAGAAAGAGCAAGTGTTCAGGGAGCGTCTGTAAATGGAGGAGAAATGGTGACTGGTCAGGGAACATCAGTAAATGGAGTTGAAAGAGTGAGTGGTCAGGGAGCATCTGTAATTGGAGCAGAAATGGGGAGTGGTCAGGGAGTGTCTGTAAAAGTTGGAGAAAGAGTGAGTGGTCAGGGAGCGTGTGTAAATGGAGGAGAAAGATTGAGTGGTCAGGGAGCCTCTGTAAATGGAGGAGAAATGGAGAGTGGTCAGGGAGCTTCTGAAAATGATGGATAATTGGTGAGCGTTCAGGGAGCATCATAAATGGAGGAGAAATGGTGAGTGTTCAGGGAACGTCTGTAATTGGAGGTGAAAGAGGGAGTGGTCTGGGAGTGTCTGTAAATGGATGAGAAAGAGTGAGTGGACAGGGAGTGTCTGTAAATGGAGGGGAAAGAGTGATTGGTCAGGGAGCGTCTGTAAATGGAGGAGCAAGAGTGAGTCGTCAGGGAGCATCTGTAAAAATGGAGAAAGAGTGAGTGATCATGGAGCGATAGTAAATGGAGGAGAAAGATAGAGTAGTCAGGGAGCGTCTGTAAATGGAGAAGAAATGGTGAGTGGTCAGGGAACGTCTGTAAATGGAGTTGAAAGAGTGAGTGGTCAGGGAGCATCTGTAATTGGAGCAGAAATGGGGAGTGGTCAGGGAGCGTCTGTAAATGTTGGTGAAGGAGTGAGTGGTCAGGGAATGTCTGTAAATGGAGGAGAGATGGTGAGTGATCAGGGAGCATCTGTAAATGGAAGTGAAAGAGTGAGTGGTCAGGGAGCGTCCGGAAATGGAGGTGTAATGGTGAGTGGTCAGGGAGCATCTGGAAATGGAGGAGAAATGGTGAGTGCTCAGGGAGCGTCTGTAAATGGAATAGAAATGGTGAGTGGTCAGGGAGCGTGTGGAAATGGAGGGGAAAAGGTGAGTGCTCAGGGAGCGTCTGTAAATGGAGGAGAAATAGTGAGTGGTCAGGGAGTGTCAGTAAATGCAGTAGAAATGGTGAGTGGTCAGGGAGCGTCTTTAAATGGAGGAGAAATGGTGAGTGGTCAGGGAGTGTCTGTAAATGGAATAGAAATGGTGAGTGGTCAGGGAGCATGTGTAGATGAAGTAGAAATGGTGAGTGGTCAGGGAGCGTCTTTAAATGGAGGAGAAATGGTGAGTGGTCAGGGAGCATCTGTAAACGGAGGAGTAAAGTTGAGTGGTCAGGGAGCATCTCTAAATGAATGTGAAAGAGAGAGTCGTCAGGGAGATCAGTAACTGGAGGAGAAATGGTGAGCGATAAGGGAGCGTGTGTAAATGGAGGGGAAATGGTGAGTGGTAAGGGAGCATCTGTAAATGAAGTGGAAAGACTGAGTGGTCAGGGAGCATCTGTAAATGGAGGCGAAGTTGTGAGTGGTCCGGGAGTGTGTGTAAATGGAGGAGAAAGAGTAAGTAGTCAGGCAGCGTGTGTAAATGGAGGAGAAATGGTGATGGGTCAGGGAGTGTCTGTAAATGGAGGAGTAATGGTGAGTGGTCAGGGCGCGTCTGTAAATGGAGTAGAAAGAGTGAGTGGTCAGCGAGCGTCTGTAAATGGAGGAGAAAGGGTATGTGGTAAGGGAGCGTCTGTAAATGGCAGAGAAATGGTGAGGGGTCAGGGAGTGTCAGTAAATGGAGGAGAAAGGGTATGTGGTAAGGGAGCGTCTGTAAATGGCAGAGAAATGGTGAGTGGTCAGGGAGTGTCGGTAAATACAGGAGAAATGGTGAGTGGTCAGGGAGCGTCTATAAATGGAGGAGAAATGGTGAGTGTTCAGGGAACGTCTGTAAATGGAGTTGAAAGAGTGAGTGGTCAGGGAGTGTCTGTAAATGGAGGAGAAATGGTGAGTGATCAGGGCGCGTCTGTAAATGGAGGAGAAATGGAGAGTGGTCAAGAAGAGTCTGTAAATGGAGGGAAAATGGTGAGTGGACAGGGAGCGTCTGTAAATGGAGGAGAAAGAGTGAGTGGTCAGGGAGCGTCTGTAAATGGAGGAGAAAGAGTGAGTGATCAGGGAGCGTCTGTAAATGGAGGAGAAAGAGTGAGTGGTCAGGGAGAGTCTGTAAATGGAGGAGAAAGAGTTAGTGGTCAGGGAACGTCTGTAAATGGATGAGAAAGAGTGAGTGCACAGGGTGCGTCTGTAAATGGAGGAGAAAGAGTTAGTGGTCAGGGAACGTCTGTAAATGGATGAGAAAGAGTGAGTGCACAGGGTGCATCTGTAAATGGAGTGGAAAGAGTGAGTGGTCAGGGAGCATCTGTAATTGGAGCAGAAATGGGGAGTGGTCAGGGAGCGTGTGTAAATGGAGGAGAAAGAGTGAGTGATCAGGGAGCCTCTGTAAATGGAGGAGAAATGGAGAGTGGTCAGGGAGCGTCTGAAAATGACGGATAATTGGTGAGCGTTCAGGGAGCGTCATAAATGGAGGAGAAATGGTGAGTGGTCTGGGAGCGTCTGTAAATGGATGAGAAAGTGTGAGTGGACAGGGAGTGTCTGTAAATGGAGGGGAAAGAGTGAGTGGTCAGGGAGCGTCTGTAAATGGAGGAGCAAGAGTGAGTAGTCCGGGAGCATCTGTAAAAGATGGACAAAGAGTGAGTGATTATGGAGCGATAGTAAATGGAGGAGAAAGATAGAGTAGTCAGGGAGCGTGTGTAAATGGAGGAGAAATGGTGAGTGGTCAGGGAATGTCTGTAAATGGAGTTGAAAGAGTGAGTGGTCAGGGAGCGTCTGTAAAAGTTGGAGAAAGAGTGAGTGGTCAGGGGGCGTGTGTAAATGAAGGAGAAAGATTGAGTGGTCAGGGAGCCTCTGTAAATGGAGCAGAAATGATGAGTAGTCAGGGAGCGTCAGTAAATGGAGAAGAAATGGTGAGTGGCCAGGTAGCATCTGTAAATGGAGGTGAAGGAGTGAGTGGTCAGGGAATGTCTGTAAATGGAGGAGAGATGGTGAGTGATCAGGGAGCATCTGTAAATGGAAGTGAAAGAGTGAGTGGTCAGGGAGCGTCTGTAAATGGAGGTGTAATGGTGAGTGGTCAGGGAGCGTCTGTAAATGGAAGAGAAAGGGTGAATGGTTAGGGAGCATCTGTAAATGGAGGAGAAAGTGTGAGTGGTCAGGGAGTGTCTGTAAATGGAGGAGGAAGTGTGTGTGGTCAGGGAGCATCTGTAAATGGAGAAGAAATGGTGAGTGCTCAGGGAGCGTCTGTAAATGGACTAGAAATGGTGAGTGGTCAGGGAGCGTCTGTAAATGGAGGAGTAATGGTGAGTGATCAGGGAGTGTCAATAAGTGGAGGAGCAAATGGTGAGTGGTCAGGGAGCGTCTGTAAATGGAGAAGAAATGGTGAAGGGTCAGGGAGTGTCAGTAAATGCAGGAGAAATGGTGTGTGGTCAGGGAGCGTGTGTAAATGGAGGGGAAATGGTGAGTGGTCAGGGAGTGTCAGTAAATGCAGCAGAAATGGTGAGTGGTCAGGGAGTGTGTGTAAATGGAGGAGAAATGGTGAGTGGTAAGGGAGCGTCTGTAAATGGAGGAAAAATGGTAAGTGGTCAGGGAGTGTCTGTAAATGGAATAGAAATGGTGAGTGGTCAGGGAGCTTGTGTAGATGGAGGAGAAATGGTGAGTGGTCAGAGAGCGTCTGTAAATGGAGGAGAAATGGTGAGTGGTCAGGGAGCGTCTGTAAATGGAGGAGTAATGGTGAGTGGTCAGGGAGTGTCAGTAAGTGGAGGAGCAAATGGTGAGTGGTCAGGGAGCGTCTGTAAATGGAGTAGAAAGAGTGAGTGGTCAGGGAGCGTCTGTAAATGGCGGAGAAAGGGTATGTGGTAAGGGAGCGTCTGTAAATGGCAGAGAAATGGTGAGGGGTCAGGGAGTGTCAGTAAATGCAGGAGAAATGGTGAGTGGTCAGGGAGTGTCAGTAAATACAGGAGAAATGGTGAGTGGTCAGGGAGCGTGTGTAAATGGATGAGCAATGGTGAGAGGGCAAGGAGCGTGTGTGAATGGAGGAGTAATGCTGTGTCGTCAGGGAGCGTGTGTAATTGGAGGCGAAATGGTGAGTGGTTAGGGAGCGTCTGTAAATGAAGGAGAAAGACTGAGTGGTCAGGGAGTGTCAGTAAATGGAGGAGAAATGGTGAGTGTTCAGGGAGCGCCTGTAAATGGAGGAGAAATGGTGAGTGGTCAGGGAGCGTGTGTAAATTGAGGGGAAATGGTGAGTGGTTAGGGTGTGTCTGTAAATGGAGGAGAGTGACTGAGTGGTCAGGGAGCATCTGTAAATGGAGGCGAAGTTGTGAGTGGTCAGGGAGTGTGTGGAAATGGAGGAGAAAGAGTAAGTGGTCAGGGAGCGTCTGTAAATGTAGGAGAAAGAGTGAGTGGTCAGGAAGCGTCTGTAAATGGAGGAGAATGTGTGAGTGGTCAGGGAGTGTCAGCAAATGGAGGGGAAACTGTGAGATGAAAGGGAGCGTCTGTAAATGAATAAGAAAGAGTGAGTAGTCAGGGAGCGTGTGTAAATGGAGGAGAAAGGGTGAGTGGTCAGGGAGCGTCTGTAAATGGAGGATAAAGGGTGAGTGGTCAGGGAGCATGTGTAAATGGAGGAGAAAGGGTGAGTGGTCAGGGAGCGTCTGTAAATGGAGGAGAAAGGGTGAGTGGTCAGGGAGCGTCTGTAAATGGAGGAGAAAGGGTGAGTGGTCAGGGAGCGTCTGTAAATGGAGGAGAAAGGGTGAGTGGTCAGGGTGCGTCTGTAAATGGAGGAGAAAGGGTGAGAGGTTAGGGAGCGTGTGTAAATGCAGGGGAAATGGTGAGTGGTTAGGGAGTGTCTGTAAATGAAGGAGAAAGACTGAGTGGTCAGGGAGCATCTGTAAATGGACGAGCAATGGTGAGTGGTCAGGGATCATCTGTAAATGGAGAAGAAAAGGTGAGGGGTCAGGGAGCATCTGTAAATGGAGGAGAAAAGGTGATGGGTCAGGGAGAGAGACCGTTCACTTGCTCCGTGTGTGGGAAGGGATTCACTCAGCGATCCCACTTGGTTAGACACCAGCGTATTAACACTGATCAGAGCCTGTTCGTGTGTTCTCACTGTGCGAAGTGGTTTACAAACTCATCCCACCTGATGAGGCACCTGCGTATTCACACTGGGAGAGGCCGTTCACCTGCTCCGTGTGTGGGAAAGGATTTAACCAGTCCTCGCCCCTGCTGAAACACCAGCGAGTTCACACTGGGAAGAGGCCGTTCACCCGCTCCGGGTGTGGAAAGGGATTTAACCAGTCATCGCCCCTGCTGACACACCAGCGAGTTCACGCTGAGGAGAGGCCGTTCACCTGCTCCGGGTGTGGGAAGGGGTTTAACCAGTCCTCGCCCCTGCTGACACACCAGCGAGTTCACACGGAGGAGAGGCCGTTCACCTGCTCCGGGTGTGGGAAGGGATTTAACCAGTCCTCTCACCTGCTGACACATCAGCGAGTTCACACTGGGGAGAGGCCGTTCACCTGCTCCGGGTGTGGGAAGGGATTTAACCAGTCCTCGCCCCTGCTGACACACCAGCGAGTTCACACTGGGGAGAGGCCGTTCACCTACTCCGGGTGTGGGAAGGGATTCACTCCATCATCCTACCTGCTGAAACACCAGCGAGTTCACAAGTGACTGCAGGTGTTGCATTCTGCTGTTATTGCTGCTGTTAATCACATTCTGACTGTTGGAGTTTGTTTCTGCTGATGTTAATAACCCCTATAACTGTCAAATAAATCAAAGGGTGAAAGGTCAGAGTCACTCTTGTCCCTGAAAGGGGGGTAAAAATGCTGCTCATTGTGTTTCCCTCCAGTGGAGTTTATTGTTACTTTTGCCAAATAATCTTTAGAGGGCTTTCCCAAATACTGACAACTATCTCAAATGGAGCTGAAATCTGTGTAGGTTTTGGGGCAATAATGTTCAGAGACAAACATGTTTTAACATAAAATAGTTAAAATACATTGCCATTAAATGTCTGATATAATGGGCATTATGGGAGAGAGAAGTTTAGTCTGAGTTAGAAACTCAAACAGGAGCTTCACTGCAGAAAGGTCGCCATGGCAACACTGATAAGACATTCCATTCCACAAATTCCACTCGGGTGAAACTCTAATCAGATCAGGAGAAAGAACTGGGTTTGTCTGTTAATATCAGCTGAAACCACAGTGAGTAAAAGAAGAGATCAGGTTATAATGTGTGATGTTTATACCTATAACAGTAAAACTGTGAAATAACATCATTAACAGCAGGCAGGGTAGTTTAGGGATAATGAGAACATTACTGAAGAAAAGTAACTGCTGGGAACCAGGGAAAGTGTCCTTGTAAATCACAGATTAGAGAAGTTCCAGCTGTCTTTCCCTCGCTTCCGGCCAAAACCCAGCAGAGAAGACAAAGAAGAGTCAGGTGCCAGAGATGGATCACTACAGGGTATAAAAGTGAGGGGATCCTGATGTAAGGGGGCAGTTGCGACTGGAGACACCGGAGATCAAGCTCAGGGCGCCCGAGGTTCCATCCAGCGGGCTGACCTCGTGTAAGATCCTGTGGACACGCGGGACTTGCAAGTTTACTCTGATTGATGGATCAATGTAAGGTACGGTAGAGGACAGAGAATCTGCTCATCTTATATTTCTAATAAGGTATTGAAGTTGCTGACACTAGACTCTCGAACCTGCTAATGAATAAGACAAGGCATCAGCGAGAATCTTACACCTCTTTACTGTTCTGCTCCTCTACTCCTTTTAAACTTTTACCATTTAATGTAGATTTCCTACTTTTTTCTTCCTCCCAAAATGCATCACCTCACATTTCTCTGCATTAAATTTCAGCTGACATCTCCCTGCCCCATTTACTAACCTGTGTATTCACACTGAAGTCACTTACAGTCCTCTTCACAGTTGGCCAGGGTTCCTATTTTGGACTCATCTGGAGATTTTGATCTTATGCCCCACATACCCAAGCCCAGATCATTTCTCTATATTGAGAAGAGCAGTGGTCCCAACACTGACCCTGGGGGACACCACTGTGCACATCCCTCCAGTCTGAAGAACATCCATTAACCACTACTCTCTGTTTTCTGCCCTTTATCCAACTTCCTATCCACGCTGCCCCACTCCCTTTAATACCGTCAGCCTTCATTTAATCAACAAGCCTCCTGTCCGGCACCTTGTCAAACACCTTTTGACAATCCATCTACACACCATCCACTGCATTTCCTTTTTCACTACACTGTGTTATTTCCTGAAATAATCCCGGCTGTCTGTCCTGAGTGAATCCATTTCACTGCCAAATGTTGCAATGTTTGTTCCACCCAACAGGGTTCCATCTGTTCAAAGCCACAACAGAAAGGTCCAGTTTTCTCCTGGAGTTTGAGAGAAATCAGCTTCAACAATGAGGTAGAGTTTCAGCCAATGAGGGAGATCAGGGCTCAGCCCCGCCCACTGGGTGCCGCAAGCCCCGCCCCTCACACACTCCGATTGGTTGGAGGACCAGCCGCCCGCTCGGTCCTCCAGCCCCGCACTGCTCTTCCTATTGGTCCGCAACTCCCGTCAATCACCCGGGCAGTGTGAGCTGAGCATGCGCCTCAGAGGCTCATTGTTGGGCAGTGGCGGAGACTGAGTGACCCGACAGGAGAAACAACAAGTGGCCTTGACACAGCAGAGGGAGCAACTCCGAGCCGGTTAGCATCAGGGTGGGCGGTGGATGTGGAACTCGCTCCCTGGCCTCCTGTGTAGGGCTTTCTTGTTGCATCAGTTTGAGCTGGAGTGGAGAGGGGGGAGAAGCTGCTGGGTTTAACCCCCAGTACTTCTGAGCCCAGTGGGACCCAAAAATTTCCAATGTGGGATTGTGAAAGGAGGTAGATTCCAGGGGAGATTAAGTTGCTAAACAGACACTGTCCGTACAGTGCAAAAGATTATAGTTTTAGGAACAAGTATTTCTGTTGAGGCTTTCAATCCATTTTAAATGTACAGATTTTTTAATTCATTCGATGTGGGTGTCACTAGCAAGGCCAGCATGTATTGCCAGTCCCCAGTTGCCCATTGAGAAAATGATGCTGGGCCTTCTTCTTGAACCTCTGCAGTCCGTGTGGTGAAGGTACTCTCAGAATGCTGTTAGGTGAGGAGTTCCAGGATTTTCACCCAGCGACGATGTAGGAACGGCGATAGATGCCCAAGTCAGGATAGTGTGTGACTTGGAGGGGAACTGGGAGGTGATGGTGTTCCCATGCACCTGCTGCCCTTGTCCTTCTAGGTGGTGGAGGTCGCGTGTTTGGGAGGTGCTGTCAAAGTTCTAGTCGAGTTGCAGATGTATAAAGTCACACCTTCACCCCTCCCACCTCTCTCTCTCTCTCTCTCCTCCCATAGAGGCCAGAGTCTTGTGTAGGCCCAGACCGGGTGGCGGGTTCCCTTCCCTGAAGGACATTAGTGAACCAGTTGGATTTTTACGACAATCCGGCAGATTTCATGGTCACTTTTTTCTAGTGCCGGCCACACAAATTCCCAGATTCATTTAGCTCAATTTCACAACCTGCCTTTGTGTTTTTGTGGGTTCTCTCTCACCCTCCCTTTTTCATGTTTGAAATTAATTTTGCAGGCTGTTCGAAGAGGAGAATTTGCAGACTGGAAACTCAAACCAAACATCACTTCAAGATCTGACAGAGTCGCTCAATTCATCAGGATCTTTGAGCATGGAAGCAGAAAGCACCATTCAGAGCGGGGAGAAACCGTACACGTGTTCTGTGTGTGGACAAGGCTTCAGCCGATCCTCTGGCCTGTCGAGACACAAGCGCAGTCACACCGGGGAGAAACCGTGTAAATGTGGGGACTGTGGGAAGCGATTCAACTACCCGTGTCTGCTGGAAATTCATCGACGAGTTCACACTGGGGAGAGTCCTTTCGCCTGCTCCGAGTGTGGGAAGGGATTCACTCAGTCATCCAACCTGCTGACACACCAGCGAGTTCACACCGGGGAGAGGCCGTTCACCTGCTCTGAGTGTGGGAAGAGATTCATTCAGTTATCCAACCTGCTGACACACCAGCGAGTTCACACTGGGGAGAGGCCGTTCACTTGCTCTGAGTGTGGGAAAGGATTCACTCAGTCATCCCACCTGCTGAAACACCAGCAAGTTCACACTGACGAGAGACCTTTTAAATGCCCGGACTGCGGGAAGTGCTATAAAAGTTCTGGGGAACTGATGCGCCATCAACGTGTTCACACTGACGAGAGACCGTTCAGGTGCTCTCACTGCGGGACTGGGTTCAGGCAATCATCTGAACTCACTGTACACCAGCGCACTCACACCGGGGAGAGACCGTTCACCTGCTCCGAGTGTGGGAAGGGATTCACTCGGTCATCCTACCTGCTGCGACACCAACTTGTTCACACTGATAAGAGACCTTTTAAATGTTCTGACTGTGAGAAGAGATTTAAAGGAAAAATGGACCTGCTGACACACCAGCGAGTTCACACTGGGGAGAGGCCGTTCACCTGCTCCGTGTGTGGGAAGGGATTCACTCAGTTATCCAGCCTGCTGACGCACCAGCGAGTTCACACTGGGGAGAGACTGTTCACCTGCTCTGAGTGTGGGAAGGGATTCACTCAGTCATCCCACCTGCTGAGACACCAGCGAGTTCACACTGGGGAGAGACCGTTCACCTGCTCTGAGTGTGGGAAGGGATTCACTCAGTTATCCAGCCTACTGACACACCAGCGAGTTCACAAGTAACAGCAGAGGTTAGATTCTGCTATTATTGCTGCTGTTAATTACATCCCAGACTGAATCGTGTTCACACTGACAGTTGGGGTTTGTTTCTGCTGATGTTAATAACCCCTGTAACTGGGCTGGAGTTTAATATTCTGGATATCTGTCAAATAAATCAGTTTGCTTTAATCACATTGTTGTGGATATTTGTTGTCCCCACCTGAGTGTTTAGCATCACCTGGCTGGAGCTCAGAAAGGACAATCTGGGGGGAGGATCGTACGGCGGGAACAGAACTACAGCCTGGACACAGTCCTTCAGGGCCACACTGAGAGGGGCAAACGGCACTTTGGTCTTTCTCGTCTCTCTTCACTGACAGCAATGTCCCCGTGCAGGTTTATCTTGAGGCCTGTAAGGAATGTGTCCCAGCCGCTCTCTTCCATGGGTCAGAGCTCCTAGGCACGGAACAGAAGGCTCCTTTACAACTGTGTTTAGAGTCAGGAAGAACAACGGTGAATGCTGGAAACGTGCTGTCAAATCAGAGATTGGTGTCAAACTGCGATCTGTTTCTGACTGAAAGTGAAACGGCAGGGTTAAGTATCCAGTCTAAGAATGACTGGTAATTATTCTATGAAGGTTTAACATGTTGGTAGAATCATAGAATGGTTACAGCACAGAAGGTGGCCATTCGGCCCGTTGAGCCCGTGCCGGCTCTCTGCAAGAGCACTTCAGCTAGTCCCACTCCCCCACCCTTCCCTCGTAGCCCTGCAAATTATTGTCCTTCAGGTACTCATCCAATTCCCTTTTGAAAGCCATGATTGAATCTGCCTCCACCACCCTTTCAGGCAGTGCATTCCCGATCCTAACCACTCACTGCGTAAAAAGTTTTTCCCCATGTCACCTTTGGTTCTTCTGCCAATCACCTTAAATCTGTGTCCTCTGGTTCTCGACCCTTCCGCCAATGGGACCAGTTTCTCTATCTACTCTGTCCAGACACCTCATGACTTTGAACACCTCTATCAAATCTACTCTCAACCTTCTCTGCTCCAAGAACAACCCCAGCTTCTCCAGTCTATCCACGTAACTGAAGTCCCTCATTCCTGGAATCATTCTCGTAAATCTTTTCTGCACCTTCTCTAAGGTCTTCACATCCTTCCTGTAGTGTGGTGCCCAGAATTGGACACAGTACTCCAGTTGGGGCCGAACCAATATTTCATCATCATTTCCACACTTTTGTACTCTATACCTCTATTTATTAAGTCCAGGATTCCGTAAGCCTTTTTAACTGCTTTCTCAACCTGCCCTGCCACCTTCAAGGATTTGTGCACACATTCCCCTAGGTCTCTCTGTTCGTGCACCCACTTTAGGATTCTACCATTTAGTTTACATGTCCTCTCCTCATTCTTTCCACCAAAATGTATCACTTCACACTTTTCTGCATTAAATTTCATCTGCCACGTGTCCGCCCATTCCACCAGCCTGTCTATGTCTTCCTGCAGTCTATCACTCTCCTCCTCACTGTTCACTATACTTCCAAGTTTTGTGTCATCTGCAAATTTTGAAATTGTGCTCTGTACACCCAAGTCCAAGTCATTAATATATATCAAGAAAAGCAGTGGTCCTAGAACTGACCCCTGGAGAACACCACGTTATACCTTCCTCCAGTCCGAAAAACAACCGTTCACCACTACTCTCTGTTTCCTGTCACTTAGCCACTTTCATATCCATGCTGCCACTGTCCCTTTCATTCCATGGGCTTCAACTTTGCTGGCTAGCCTATTATGTGGTACTTTATCAAATGCCTTTTGGAAGTCCATGTTCACCACATCAACCACATTACCCTCATCAACCCTCTCTGTTACCTCATCAAAAAACTTGATCAAGTTGGTTAAACACGATTTGCCTTTAACAAATCTGTGCTGGCTTTCCTTAATTAATCCACACCTATCCAAGTGACTGTTAATGTTGTCCCTGATTACTGTTTCTAAAAGCTTTCCCACGACCGAGGTTAAACTGACTGGCCTGTAGTTGCTGGGTTTATCCTCACACCCTTTTTTGAACAATGGTGTAACATTTGCAATTCTCCAGTCCTCTGGCACCACCCCCGTATCCAAGGAGGATTGGAATATTATGGCCAGTACCTCCGCGATTTCCTCCCTCAATTCCCTCAGCATGCTAGGATGCATCCCATCCACTCCTGGTGATTTATCTACTTTAAGTACAGCCAGTCTTTCTAATACATAGAATCCTTGAAAAATAGGAGCAGAAGTAGGCCATTCGGCCCTTCGAGCCTGCTCCACCATTCAATATGATCATGGCTGATCCTCTATCTCAATACCATATTCCCGCTTTCTCCCCATACCCCTTGATGCCTTTTGTGTCTAGAAATCTATCTATCTCCTTCTTAAATATATTCAGTGACTTGGCCTCCACAGCCTTCTGTGGTAGAGAATGCCACAGGTTCACCACCCTCTGAGTGAAGAAATTTCTCCTCATCTCAGTCCTAAATGTCCTACCCTGTATCCTGAGACTGTGACCCCTCGTTCTAGACCCCCCAGCCAGGGGAAACATCCTCCCTGCATCCAGTCGGTCTAGCCCTGTCAGAATTTTATACCTTTCAATGAGATCCCCTCTCATTCTTCTAAACTCTAGTGAATACAGGCCTAGTTGACCCTGCCATGTATTTGCCCACTCACTCAGTTTGTCTAAATCGCCTTGAAGCCTCTTTGCATCCTCCTCACAACTCACAATCCCACCTAGTTTCGTGTCGTCAGCAAACTTGGAAATATTACATTTGGTTCCCTCATCCAAATCATTGATATATATTGTGAATAGCTGGGGAGCAAGCACTGATCCTTGCAGTACCCCACTAGTCACCGCCTGCCACCCCGAAAAAGACCCGTTTATTCCTACTCTCTGTTTCCTGTCTGTTAACCAATTTTCAATCCATGCCAGTATATTACCCCCCAATCCCATGTGCTTTAATTTTGCACACTAACCTCTTATGTGGGACTTTATCAAAGGCCTTCTGAAAATCCAAATACACCACATCCACTGGTTCTCCCTTATCTGTTCTACCAGTTACATCCTCAAAAAACTCCTGTAGGTTTGTCAAACACAATTTCCCTTTCATAAATCCATGTTGAATTTGTCTAATCCCGTTGATATTTTCTAAGTGTCCTGTTATCACGTCCTTTAAAGACTCTAGCATTTTTCCTGCTACTGATGTTAGGCTAACCGGTCTGTAGTTCCCTGTTTTCTCTCTCCCTCCTTTTTTAAATTGTGGGGTTACATTTGCCACCCTCCAATCTGCAGGAACTGTTCCATAATCTATAGAATTTTGGAAGATGACAACCAATGCATCCACTAATTCCCTGGCTACCTGTTTTTGTACTCTGGGATGCAGATTATCAGGCCCTGGGGATTTATCAGCTTTCAGTCCCATTAATTTCTCCAGCACTATTTTTTTTACTAATTCTAATTTCCTTTAATTCCTCCTTCTCACTAGACACTTGGTTCCATAGCATTTCTGGGAAGTTATTTGTGTCCTCTTCCATAAAGACAGAACCAAAATATTTGTTTAATTGCTCTGCCATTTCCTTGTTCCTCATTATAAATTCTCCCGTTTCTGACTGTAAAGGACCTACATTTATCTTCACTAATCTTTTTCTTTTTACATACTTGTAGAAGCTTTTACAGTCCGCTTTTATGTTCCTTGCAAGTTTACTCTCATACTCTATTTTTCCCCTCTTAATCAATCTCTTGGTCCTTTTTTGCTGACCTCTAAACTGCTCCCAATCCTCATGCTTGCTGCTTTTTCTGGCAACTTTATATGACTCCTCTTTGGATCTAATATTATCCATAATTTCTTTTGTTAGCCATGGTTGGGTCGCTTTTCCTTTTGTGATTTTGCGCCAGAAAGGAATGTATAACTTTTGCAATTCATGCATTCGTTCCTTAAATGTTAGCCATTGCCTATCCACTGTCATGCCTTTTAATGAAGCTCCCCAATCTATCATAGTCAACTCACTGCTCATACCTTCGTAGTTTCCTTTGTTTAGATTTAGGACCCTAGTTTCGGATTGGACTTCTTCACTTTCCATCTTAATGAAGAATTCTATCATGTTATGGTCACTCTTCCCTAAAGGACCCCGCACAACAAGATTATTAATTAACCCCTTCTCATTGCACAATACCCAATCTAGGATAACCTGTTCCCTAGTTGGCTCCTCAACGTACTGGTCTAAAAAAACATCTCGTACACACTCCAGGAACTCATCCTCCACAGTATTATTGCTAATTTGGTTTGGGCAGTCCACATGTAGATTAAAGTCACCCATGATTACTGTAGTACCCTTGTTACATGCATCTCTAATTTCCTGTTTGGAGACTATAGACAACTCCCACCAATGTTTTCCGCCCTTTGGTGCTTAGCTCCACCCAGACTGATTCTACATCTTGATTTCTGAGCCAATATACTTCCTCACTGTTGCTCTGATTTCATCCTTTACTAACAAGGCCACCCCACCTCCTTTTCCTTTTCGCCTGTCCTTCCTAAATTTCGAATATCCTTGGATATTCAGCTCCCAGCCTTGGTCACCCTGCAGCCATGTCTCCGTAATTGCAATTATATTGTATCCGTTTACATCTATTTGTGCTGTTAATTCATCTACCTTATTACGAATGCTTCGTGCATCCAGATACAGTGCCTTTAGATTTGTCTTTTTAACATTTTTAGACATCTTAACATTTTTTTGTACTATGGCCCTATTTGTCTTATTTGTATTTTTTCTTACCCGGACCCTATTTGTCAGTGCACTCCTTTGTTTGTACGCTCTATCTCTTCCTGACACAATCTGGTTATCCTTACCCCAATCACTTTCCTGCACTGCTTCCTTGTCTTTTCTCTTCAGCATCTTTAGTCACTCGCTTCTCTCATCCATTCCCACATAAACATGTTCATAAGGGGGAGAATCCATTCACTGCTCTGTATGTGGAAAGTGATTCAATCGACCATCCCATTTACTGTCACACCAGCACAGTCACACCGGAGAGAGACCGTTCAGATACTTCACGTGTGGGAAGGGATTCACTCCGTTCTCCCACCTGTTGACACTCCAGAGTGTCCACATTGAGAACAGTTGCTTAAAATACTCTGACTGTGAGAAAAGCTTTCAAAGTTCAAAGCAGCTGATGCACGATCAGCGCATTGATACTGGAGAGAGGCTGTTTCAATATCCTGTGTGTGGGAAGAAATTCACCCCACCTGCTGAGACTCCAGTGAGTTCACACGTGACTGCAGGGGTTTGGATTCTGTTATTAATCACATCCAGGACTGAACCATGGCAGAGTGCCCGTGCACTGGGGTTTCTGTGTGAATTATTGATGAATTTCCTCTCAATGGGGTCACAGAAACTCATTCTCCATTCACTAGTTGGGGCTTTCAATGTTCCCCAGCATGCCCCGCGGGGGAGAATGTGCCCCATTCACACTGGAGGAGGGCAGTGCGCAGGCGTAGTGCGCGCCTGTATTTGGAGCATGCGCAGTGGCAGTGTGATCAGAGCCAGGCGAGTGCAGAGAGCGGGCCGTGTTGGGAGACGCGGTTTTTGCACCGATTACGAATCAGGAGGCGCAGGGAGGTAACGCACCCGGCGGGTGAGCTTCATAAACACCTGGTGCAGACCGCAAGCCCCGAATGAGAACCTACAGGTTCCGCGTTTGCTGCTCCGGGGGGCTTTTTCCCGGTAAATGTCCCAGGCTAAGGGCGGCCATCTTTGTAAAGGAAAGCATTGTCTTTATTAGTCGCCATCTTGATTCGCACGGCCATCTTTGTAAAGGACCCAAACGTGGGCAGGGCCTCAGGGTCCCCTTTAGTGTGGTCGTGACCCAGCCAGAGTCAGCACCTTCAGGGGAGGACAGGGAGGGGAACCAGTGAGTGTAGAACTGAACCCAGCCAGAGTCAGCACCTTCAGGGCAGGAGAGGGAGGGGAACCAGTGAGTGCGGAACTGAACCCAGCCAGAGTCAGCACCTTCAGGGGAGGAGAGGGAGGGGAACCAGTGAGTGTAGAACTGAACCCAGCCAGAGTCAGCACCTTCAGGGGAGGAGAGGGAGGGGAACCAGTGAGTGTAGAACTGAACCCAGCCAGAGTCAGCACCTTCAGGGGAGGAGAGGGAGGGGAACCAGTGAGTGTAGAACTGAACCCAGCCAGAGTCAGCACCTTCAGGGGAGGAGAGGGAGGGGAACCAGTGAGTGTAGAACTGAACCCAGGCAGAGTCAGCACCTTCAGGGGAGGAGAGAGAGGGGAACCAGTGAGTGTAGAACTGAACCCAGCCAGAGTCGGCACCTTCAGGGGAGGAGAGGGAGGGGAACCAGTGAGTGTAGAACTGAACCCAGCCAGAGTCGGCACCTTCAGGGGAGGAGAGGGAGGGGAACCAGTGAGTGTGGAACTGATCATACTGAAAACTGGGAGCGGAGGGCAAACTATCTTAAGACGTGTTTGGATTTTAGCACAGGGAGGAGGGACAATATGTGGGACGGGTATTTACAACTTTGGGGGAAGAAGTGAGGAAAGAATGTTCGATAGAAACTAAAATTGTCTGTTCTGAATTTCTGTCCTGTACTTACAGTGATGAATTTTATAAACTCCTTTTACAGGGTATTAGAAGGGGAGGATTTGCAGACGGGAAACTCAAACCAAACATCACGTCAAAATCTGACAGTCACTCGTTTACTCAGGACCTGAATATCATCGGCCTTTGAATGTGGAAGGAGAAATGTTCGTCTGTTCTGTCTGTGGGAAAAGATTTCAAAGATCGGTATGACTGGAAAAGCACCGAGACACACACACCCGAGTGAGAGTGTTCCAGTGCATTGACTGTGGAAAGAGCTTTAACCAGTTACACAATCTGAAAAAACATCGCACTATTCACAGCGGGGAGCAACCGTACACGTGTTCTGTGTGTGGACAAGGCTTCAACTGATCGTCCAACCTGGAGCGACACAAGGACACCCGCACCACGGAGAAACCGTGGAAATGTGGGGACTGTGGGAAGGGATTCAATTACCCGTCTGAGCTGGAAATTCATCATCGCACTCACACTGAGGAGAGGCCGTTCACCTGCTCCGTGTGTGGGAAGGGATTCACTCGGTCATCCACCCTGCTGAAACACCAGCGAGTTCACACTGGGGAGAGGCCGTTCACCTGCTCCGAGTGTGGGAAGGGATTCACTCGGTCATCCACCCTGCTGAAACACCAGCAAGTTCACACTGGGGAGAGGCTGTGCACCTGCTCCGTGTGTGGGAAGGGATTCACTGATTCATCAGCCTGCTGAAACACCAGCGAGTTCACACTGGGGAGAGGCCGCTCACGTGGTCTGAGTGTGGGAAGGGATTCACTCGGTCATCCGACCTACTGAGACTTCAACGAGTTCACAAGTGACTGCAGGGGTTGGATTCTGCTGTTATTGCTGCTGTTAATTACATCCCGGACTGAATCGTGTTCATTCTGACAGGTGGAGTTTCTTCCTGCTGATGTTAATAACCCCTATAACTGGGCTGGAGTTTAATATTTTGATATTTCAAGTAACAGTGAGTTGATATTTGATGTCTCCAAGATAAGAGGAGACTAATTGATGTGTTACCGACTGCTCCATTTTTGGGCCTTTTCTCCTTTCTAACTCGAGATTATTTCAGTTCTCGTACCTTCGTATAGTCTCATGGACAAGTCCCAGCTCCCCATACCTTCCAGAGTGCCTCTCCTCGCCTTGGTATCCAGGGAAGGTCTCGGTAACACGCCCAGGATCACTAAACACAAAACCCAGGCTGTTAATCACTTTCAGCTACTGGACTTAGCGTGTGTCCCACAGCATCTCTCTCACCTTCGATGTGTGAATAGAGCATCACGCCTGCAAACCTGCTTTCAATTTAAATTTGAATCCACTCAGCAAGTGTATTTAAAAAATAAATACAAGTAAACAGATCACATCAAATAATTGGCAAAGGTTTAGAGTCAACAAGATGAACAAGTGAACACATCACGGCCCAATACCCCAGCTCTATATTCACAGGAGACAGTGTGTTATCTAACTCCTCGAGTGGACAGAGTAGAGAAAGATCCCAACTCTAAGAACATCTAGAATCTGTTGTAAATATCTTTCAAATCCTGACTGGTCCAATCTGTCGGTTTCCTTTCAATTGAAGTGAATGGAAGATGAGAGGGGAGTTGGCATATGGACCTCGGTTAATTCAGCTTCTGAAAGGTGTTCATGTTTAGTTCATTCGATATCGGGGAAAATGTGGTTGGTATCAGTAGAGAGAGAGAGAGATTTCACTGAGCAACAGCTGGTGTTTGCAACCAACTGGCCTTGGATATTTTCATCATAGAATGTTTCGATCAGAAATATGATGTTGGGATAAGGAAAGTCTGGAGACTAGTGGTTTGTGCTGCCCCAGGAAGGCCACAGTGTTTTTACCTGCTTCTAACGTTGTTGATGTGTGTTGAAGAAAATGCAGACTTGTGTCTCTGGACTGTGCAGTAGCCAGAGACGACCATATTAGGCAATGCCAGCTCCAGTTTGATAAGAGGTTGATGGCAGAGCAAGAGATCCAGCAGTTTTAAGAATTTATCTCCCGTTATCTGCAGACATCGAATGTCGCAGCGTACTGACAAAATTGGACTTAAGACTTTAACCTATTGGGTTCAATTATTGGGATCGATTGTTATAGAATTGAATTGTTATAGAATGGAAAAGTAGTGAAGTTATGCTAAACTTTTATCGAACCTTGGTTAGACCACACTTGGAGCACTGCGTACAATTCTGGTCACCAGATTATAAAAAGGATATAGAGGCACTGGAGAGGGTGCAGAGAAGATTTACAAGGATGATACAAGAAATGAGGTGGTCTACCTGTCAGGAAAGGATGGACAGGCTGGGTCTCTTTTCTCTTGAAAAAAGAAGGCTGAGGGGTGACCTAATAGAGGTCTTTAAAATTATGAAAGGTTTTGATAGAGTAGATACAGTGAGAGTGTTTCCACTTGTGGGGAAGAGCATAACTAGAGGCCATCAATATAAGATAGTCACCAAGAAATCAAATAGGGAATTCAGGAGAAACTTCTTTACCCAGAGAGTGGGGAGAATGTGGAACTCGCTACCACAGGGAGTGGTTGAAGCGAATAGTGTAGATACATTTAAGGGGAGGCTGGACAAGCATATGAGGGAGAAGGGAATAGAGGGTTATGCTGATAGAGTTAGATGGGGAAAGACGGGAGGAGGCTCGAGTGGAGCATAAACGCCGGCATGGACTGGTTGGGCCGAATAGCCTGTTTCTGTGCCGTATATCCTGTATAATCCTGTGTAGTCACAGCAAACAGACAGTTTAACAGACTGCCCATGGTCCACTCTAACCCCCAACTTCTCTCTCGCTCACTATTCATGGACACTGCTGCAGTAATTGCTCCTCTGACCTTTCCTCTCTTGTCCCTCCTACACCCCTAATACACGGCCCGACACAATCTCCCTCCCGCTACATCCTCACTGTGCTGGAATCCACACCAGTCTCCCCATCTGCTCCTTGTTCTCTCCCTGGATCCGAAAACTACTGAACTCAGTCTTCCCTCCTGAAGTCTACAGGCTCTAAAACTGAAGCTTGATGACCCTCAGTCCCTACTCCTCCCCTTCTCTCCTCCTCTTTTCCCCGGGGTGTGTCCACACTCTGGGTCTTGGGCCTTGCCCAGGGATTCTCAGTATGAACAGGTGGGGTGTGTTTTGAGACAGGGTGTCTCCGCTCTCCTCCTCTTTTCCCCGGGGTGTGTCCACACTCTGGGCCTTGCCCGGGGTTTCTCAGTATGAACAGGTGGGGTGTGCTTTGAGACAGGGTGTCCCCGCTCTCCTCCTCTTTTCCCCGGGGTGTTTCCACACTCTGGGCCTTGGGCCTTGCCCGGGGATTCTCAGTATGAACAGGTGGGGTGTGTTTTGAGACAGGGTGTCCCCGCTCTCCTCCTCTTTTCCCCGGGGTGTGTCCACATTGTGGGCCTTGGGCCTTGCCCGGGGATTCTCAGTATGAACAGGTGGGGTGTGTTTTGAGACAGGGTGTCTCCGCTCGCCTCCTCTTTCCCCCGGGGTGTGTCCACACTTTGGGCCTTGGGCCTTGCCCGGGGATTCTCAGTATGAACAGGTGGGGTGTGTTTTGTGACAGGGTGTCCCCGCTCTCCACCTCTTTTCCCCCGGGGTGTGTCCACACTCTGGGCCTTGGGCCTTGCCCGGGGATTCTCAGTATGAACAGGTGGGGTGTGTTTTGAGACAGGGTGTCTCCGCTCTCCTCCTCTTTTCCCCCGGGGTGTGTTCCACACTCTGGGCCTTGGGCCTTGCCCGGGGATTCTCAGTATGAACAGGTGGGGTGTGTTTTGAAACAGGGTGTCCCCGCTCTCCTCCTCTTTTCCCCGGGGTGTGTCCACATTGTGGGCCTTGGGCCTTGCCCGGGGATTCTCAGTATGAACAGGTGGGGTGTGTTTTGAGACAGGGTGTCTCCGCTCGCCTCCTCTTTCCCCCGGGGTGTGTCCACACTCTGGGCCTTGGGCTTTGCCCGGGGATTCTCAGTATGAACAGGTGGGGTGTGTTTTGAGACAGGGGGTCCCCGCTCTCCACCTCTTTTCCCCCGGGGTGTGTCCCACACTCTGGGCCTTGCCTGGGGATTCTCAGTATGAACAGGTGGGGTGTGTTTTGAGACAGTGTATCCCCGCTCTACTCCTCTTTTCCCCCGGGGTGTGTCCACACTCTGGGCCTTGGGCCTTGCCCGGGGATTCTCAGTATAAACAGGTGTGGTGTGTTTTGAGACAGGGTGTCCCCGCTCTCCTCCTCTTTTCCCCGGGGTGTGTCCACACTCTGGGCCTTGGGCCTTGCCCGGGGATTCTCAGTATGAACAGGTGGGGTGTGTTTTGAGACAGGGTGTCTCCGCTCTCCACCTTCAAAGGGACAAGGAGACGACCAGCTGGGCTGAATGGCCCTGCTTTATGACATCACTGCAGTGCCTAGCAACCAACCTCCCTGAGCCCTGCTCATTATGGGCTGGCAGTGTTTGCTGGGACAGTGTAGAGGGAGATTTACTCTGTACCTAACCCCTGCTGTAGCTGCCCTGGGAATGTTTGATGGGACAGTGTAGAGGGAGCTTTATTCTGTATCGAACCCGTGCTGTACCTACCCTGGGAGTGTTTGATGGCACAGTGTCGAGGGAGCTCCAAAGTGAGTCCATCCGCAGCTCAAGGGCCGTCATGCGGTCCCACATGACTGCAGCTGGACACACTTCCCGCACACATGGTTGTCAGGGACACAGGAAGCGTCCCTGATTTCCCACATGTTACAGGAGGAGCATGACACAGGTCCGAGCTCTACTGCCATGACTTAACCCTTATATTACTTTTTAATTTTCTAGTTTTAGTTTATTTATTGACTTTTGTTTTCCCGAAGCTTACTTAGACCAATGTATACTGTACTCCTCTTATTCCTTTTTAAACTAACCAAATCCCACTAGTTTTAGTTTTACTTTCTAGGAAGGTTTGAGGAAAGTACTTACCAGTTAGTCTTACCTCCCTGGTCTTTCGCTGACTTCCCGGTCTTGTGTCCCCTTGGTCCTACGCTGACTTCCCGCTCCTCCCGGTAACCGTCCTGCCCTGCTGAAAAGAAACTGAGACCAAAAAATTTGTGACCTCTGTTTTTAGACTGCTAAAAGACTAGTAGGTTAGAGGAGGAGGGCGGGTGGGGGTTCCTACTCTGTAGGAACTCGGGTTTAAGCCACCACCCTCCTTAAATGCCGTTCACCTGGGTGCTTCCCACCTGGTCCGCTTCCGGTCTCGTCTCTCCCGACAACAGCCTGTGAAGAAAAGCCCGCGAAAGTGAGTTCAAATACTCACAGCACCTCACAGCACCTCCGGTCTCGTCGCTCCCGACAACAGCCTGTGAAGAAAAGCCCGCGAAAGTGAGTTCAAATACTCACAGCACCTCCGGTCTCGTCTCTCCCGACAACAGCCTGTGAAGAAAAGCCCGCGAAAGTGAGTTCAAATACTCACAGCACCTCACAGCACCTCCGGTCTCGTCGCTCCTGACAACAGCCTGTGCAGAAAAGCCCGCGAAAGTGAGTTCAAATACTCACAGCACCTCACAGCACCTCCGGTCTCGTCTCTCCCGACAACAGCCTGTGAAGAAAAGCCCGCGAAAGTGAGTTCAAATACTCACAGCACCTCACAGCACCTCCGGTCTCGTCGCTCCCGACAACAGCCTGTGAAGAAAAGCCCGCGAAAGTGAGTTCAAATACTCACAGCACCTCCGGTCTCGTCTCTCCCGACAACAGCCTGTGAAGAAAAGCCCGCGAAAGTGAGTTCAAATACTCACAGCACCTCACAGCACCTCCGGTCTCGTCGCTCCTGACAACAGCCTGTGCAGAAAAGCCCGCGAAAGTGAGTTCAAATACTCACAGCACCTCACAGCACCTCCGGTCTCGTCTCTCCCGACAACAGCCTGTGAAGAAAAGCCCGCGAAAGTGAGTTCAAATACTCACAGCACCTCACAGCACCTCCGGTCTCGTCGCTCCCGACAACAGCCTGTGAAGAAAAGCCCGCGAAAGTGAGTTCAAATATTCACAGCATCTCACAGCACCTCTGGTCTCGTCGCTCCCGACAACAGCCTGTGAAGAAAAGCCCACGAAAGTGAGGTCAAATACTCACAGCACCTCACAGCACCTCCGGTCTCGTCGCTCCCGACAACAGCCTGTGAAGAAAAGCCCGCGAAAGTGAGTTCAAATACTCACAGCACCTCACAGCACCTCCGGTCCCGTCTCTCCCGACAACAGCCTGTGAAGAAAAGCCCGCGAAAGTGAGTTCAAATACTCACAGCACCTCACAGCACCTTCGGTCTCGTCGCTCCCGACAACAGCCTGTGAAGAAAAGCCCGCGAAAGTGAGTTCAAATATTCACAGCACCTCACAGCACCTCTGGTCTCGTCTCTCCCGACAACAGCCTGTGAAGAAAAGCCCGCGAAAGTGAGTTCAAATACTCACAGCACCTCACAGCACCTCCGGTCTCGTCGCTCCCGACAACAGCCTGTGAAGAAAAGCCCGCGAAAGTGAGTTCAAATACTCACAGCACCTCCGGTCTCGTCTCTCCCGACAACAGCCTGTGAAGAAAAGCCCGCGAAAGTGAGTTCAAATACTCACAGCACCTCACAGCACCTCCGGTCTCGTCGCTCCTGACAACAGCCTGTGCAGAAAAGCCCGCGAAAGTGAGTTCAAATACTCACAGCACCTCACAGCACCTCCGGTCTCGTCTCTCCCGACAACAGCCTGTGAAGAAAAGCCCGCGAAAGTGAGTTCAAATACTCACAGCACCTCACAGCACCTCCGGTCTCGTCGCTCCCGACAACAGCCTGTGAAGAAAAGCCCGCGAAAGTGAGTTCAAATACTCACAGCACCTCCGGTCTCGTCTCTCCCGACAACAGCCTGTGAAGAAAAGCCCGCGAAAGTGAGTTCAAATACTCACAGCACCTCACAGCACCTCCGGTCTCGTCGCTCCTGACAACAGCCTGTGCAGAAAAGCCCGCGAAAGTGAGTTCAAATACTCACAGCACCTCACAGCACCTCCGGTCTCGTCTCTCCCGACAACAGCCTGTGAAGAAAAGCCCGCGAAAGTGAGTTCAAATACTCACAGCACCTCACAGCACCTCCGGTCTCGTCGCTCCCGACAACAGCCTGTGAAGAAAAGCCCGCGAAAGTGAGTTCAAATATTCACAGCATCTCACAGCACCTCTGGTCTCGTCGCTCCCGACAACAGCCTGTGAAGAAAAGCCCACGAAAGTGAGGTCAAATACTCACAGCACCTCACAGCACCTCCGGTCTCGTCGCTCCCGACAACAGCCTGTGAAGAAAAGCCCGCGAAAGTGAGTTCAAATACTCACAGCACCTCACAGCACCTCCGGTCTCGTCTCTCCCGACAACAGCCTGTGAAGAAAAGCCCGCGAAAGTGAGTTCAAATACTCACAGCACCTCACAGCACCTTCGGTCTCGTCGCTCCCGACAACAGCCTGTGAAGAAAAGCCCGCGAAAGTGAGTTCAAATATTCACAGCACCTCACAGCACCTCTGGTCTCGTCGCTCCCGACAACAGCCTGTGAAGAAAAGCCCGCGAAAGTGAGTTCAAATACTCACAGCACCTCACAGCACCTCCGGTCTCGTCGCTCCCGACAACAGCCTGTGAAGAAAAGCCCGCGAAAGTGAGTTCAAATACTCACAGCACCTCACAGCACCTCCGGTCTCGTCTCTCCCGACAACAGCCTGTGAAGAAAAGCCCGCGAAAGTGAGTTCAAATACTCACAGCACCTCACAGCACCTCCGGTCTCGTTGCTCCCGACAACAGCCTGTGAAGAAAAGCCCGCGAAAGTGAGTTCAAATACTCACAGCACCTCACAGCACCTCCGGTCTCGTCTCTCCCGACAACAGCCTGTGAAGAAAAGCCCGCGAAAGTGAGTTCAAATACTCACAGCACCTCACAGCACCTCCGGTCTCGTCTCTCCCGACAACAGCCTGTGAAGAAAAGCCCGCGAAAGTGAGTTCAAATACTCACAGCACCTCACAGCACCTCCGGTCTCGTCGCTCCCGACAACAGCCTGTGAAGAAAAGCCCGCAAAAGTGAGTTCAAATATTCACAGCACCTCTGGTCTCGTCGCTCCCGACAACAGCCTGTGAAGAAAAGCCCGCGAAAGTGAGTTCAAATACTCACAGCACCTCACAGCACCTCCGGTCTCGTCTCTCCCGACAACAGCCTGTGAAGAAAAGCCCGCGAAAGTGAGTTCAAATACTCACAGCACCTCACAGCACCTCCGGTCTCGTCTCTCCCGACAACAGCCTGTGAAGAAAAGCCCGCGAAAGTGAGTTCAAATACTCACAGCACCTCACAGCACCTCTGGTCTCGTCGCTCCCGACAACAGCCTGTGAAGAAAAGCCCGCGAAAGTGAGTTCAAATACTCACAGCACCTCACAGCACCTCCGGTCTCGTCACTCCCGACAACAGCCTGTGAAGAAAAGCCCGCGAAAGTGAGTTCAAATACTCACAGCACCTCACAGCACCTCCGGTCTCGTCTCTCCCGACAACAGCCTGTGAAGAAAAGCCCGCGAAAGTGAGTTCAAATACTCACAGCACCTCCGGTCTCGTCGCTCCCAACAACAGCCTGTGAAGAAAAGCCCGCGAAAGTGAGTTCAAATATTCACAGCACCTCACAGCACCTCTGGTCTCGTCGCTCCCGACAACATCCTGTGAAGAAAAGCCCGCGAAAGTGAGTTCAAATACTCACAGCACCTCACAGCACCTCCGGTCTCGTCGCTCCCGACAACAGCCTGTGAAGAAAAGCCCGCGAAAGTGAGTTCAAATACTCACAGCACTTCACAGCACCTCCGGTCTCGTCTCTCCCGACAACAGCCTGTGAAGAAAAGCCCGTGAAAGTGAGTTCAAATACTCACAGCACCTCACAGCACCTCCGGTCTCTTCTCTCCCGACAACAGCCTGTGAAGAAAAGCCCGCGAAAGTGAGTTCAAATACTCACAGCACCTCACAGCACCTCCGGTCTCGTCGCTCCCGACAACAGCCTGTGAAGAAAAGCCCGCGAAAGTGAGTTCAAATACTCACAGCACCTCACAGCACCTCCGGTCTCGTCTCTCCCGACAACAGCCTGTGAAGAAAAGCCCGCGAAAGTGAGTTCAAATACTCACAGCACCTCACAGCACCTCCGGTCTCGTCGCTCCCGACAACAGCCTGTGAAGAAAAGCCCGCAAAAGTGAGTTCAAATATTCACAGCACCTCCGGTCTCGTCGCTCCCGACAACAGCCTGTGAAGAAAAGCCCGCGAAAGTGAGTTCAAATACTCACAGCACCTCACAGCACCTCCAGTCTCGTCTCTCCCGACAACAGCCTGTGAAGAAAAGCCCGCGAAAGTGAGTTCAAATACTCACAGCACCTCACAGCACCTCCGGTCTCGTCTCTCCCGACAACAGCCTGTGAAGAAAAGCCCGCGAAAGTGAGTTCAAATACTCACAGCACCTCACAGCACCTCCGGTCTCGTCTCTCCCGACAACAGCCTGTGAAGAAAAGCCCGCGAAAGTGAGTTCAAATACTCACAGCACCTCACAGCACCTCTGGTCTCGTCGCTCCCGACAACAGCCTGTGAAGAAAAGCCCGCGAAAGTGAGTTCAAATACTCACAGCACCTCACAGCACCTCCGGTCTCGTCGCTCCCGACAACAGCCTGTGAAGAAAAGCCCGCGAAAGTGAGTTCAAATACTCACAGCACCTCACAGCACCTCCGGTCTCGTCTCTCCCGACAACAGCCTGTGAAGAAAAGCCCGCGAAAGTGAGTTCAAATACTCACAGCACCTCACAGCACCTCCGGTCTCGTTGCTCCCGACAACAGCCTGTGAAGAAAAGCCCGCGAAAGTGAGTTCAAATACTCACAGCACCTCACAGCACCTCCGGTCTCGTCTCTCCCGACAACAGCCTGTGAAGAAAAGCCCGCGAAAGTGAGTTCAAATACTCACAGCACCTCACAGCACCTCCGGTCTCGTCTCTCCCGACAACAGCCTGTGAAGAAAAGCCCGCGAAAGTGAGTTCAAATACTCACAGCACCTCACAGCACCTCCGGTCTCGTCGCTCCCGACAACAGCCTGTGAAGAAAAGCCCGCAAAAGTGAGTTCAAATATTCACAGCACCTCTGGTCTCGTCGCTCCCGACAACAGCCTGTGAAGAAAAGCCCGCGAAAGTGAGTTCAAATACTCACAGCACCTCACAGCACCTCCGGTCTCGTCTCTCCCGACAACAGCCTGTGAAGAAAAGCCCGCGAAAGTGAGTTCAAATACTCACAGCACCTCACAGCACCTCTGGTCTCGTCGCTCCCGACAACAGCCTGTGAAGAAAAGCCCGCGAAAGTGAGTTCAAATACTCACAGCACCTCACAGCACCTCCGGTCTCGTCGCTCCCGACAACAGCCTGTGAAGAAAAGCCCGCGAAAGTGAGTTCAAATACTCACAGCACCTCACAGCACCTCCGGTCTCGTCTCTCCCGACAACAGCCTGTGAAGAAAAGCCCGCGAAAGTGAGTTCAAATACTCACAGCACCTCACAGCACCTTCGGTCTCGTCGCTCCCGACAACAGCCTGTGAAGAAAAGCCCGCGAAAGTGAGTTCAAATATTCACAGCACCTCACAGCACCTCTGGTCTCGTCGCTCCCGACAACAGCCTGTGAAGAAAAGCCCGCGAAAGTGAGTTCAAATACTCACAGCACCTCACAGCACCTCCGGTCTCGTCGCTCCCGACAACAGCCTGTGAAGAAAAGCCCGCGAAAGTGAGTTCAAATACTCACAGCACCTCACAGCACCTCCGGTCTCGTCTCTCCCGACAACAGCCTGTGAAGAAAAGCCCGCGAAAGTGAGTTCAAATACTCACAGCACCTCACAGCACCTCCGGTCTCGTCGCTCCCGACAACAGCCTGTGAAGAAAAGCCCGCGAAAGTGAGTTCAAATACTCACAGCACCTCACAGCACCTCCGGTCTCGTCTCTCCCGACAACAGCCTGTGAAGAAAAGCCCGCGAAAGTGAGTTCAAATACTCACAGCACCTCACAGCACCTCCGGTCTCGTCTCTCCCGACAACAGCCTGTGAAGAAAAGCCCGCGAAAGTGAGTTCAAATACTCACAGCACCTCACAGCACCTCCGGTCTCGTCGCTCCCGACAACAGCCTGTGAAGAAAAGCCCGCAAAAGTGAGTTCAAATATTCACAGCACCTCTGGTCTCGTCGCTCCCGACAACAGCCTGTGAAGAAAAGCCCGCGAAAGTGAGTTCAAATACTCACAGCACCTCACAGCACCTCCGGTCTCGTCTCTCCCGACAACAGCCTGTGAAGAAAAGCCCGCGAAAGTGAGTTCAAATACTCACAGCACCTCACAGCACCTCCGGTCTCGTCTCTCCCGACAACAGCCTGTGAAGAAAAGCCCGCGAAAGTGAGTTCAAATACTCACAGCACCTCACAGCACCTCTGGTCTCGTCGCTCCCGACAACAGCCTGTGAAGAAAAGCCCGCGAAAGTGAGTTCAAATACTCACAGCACCTCACAGCACCTCCGGTCTCGTCACTCCCGACAACAGCCTGTGAAGAAAAGCCCGCGAAAGTGAGTTCAAATACTCACAGCACCTCACAGCACCTCCGGTCTCGTCTCTCCCGACAACAGCCTGTGAAGAAAAGCCCGCGAAAGTGAGTTCAAATACTCACAGCACCTCTGGTCTCGTCGCTCCCGACAACAGCCTGTGAAGAAAAGCCCGCGAAAGTGAGTTCAAATATTCACAGCACCTCACAGCACCTCTGGTCTCGTCGCTCCCGACAACAGCCTGTGAAGAAAAGCCCGCGAAAGTGAGTTCAAATACTCACAGCACCTCACAGCACCTCCGGTCTCGTCGCTCCCGACAACAGCCTGTGAAGAAAAGCCCGCGAAAGTGAGTTCAAATACTCACAGCACCTCACAGCACCTCCGGTCTCTTCTCTCCCGACAACAGCCTGTGAAGAAAAGCCCGCGAAAGTGAGTTCAAATACTCACAGCACCTCACAGCACGTCCGGTCTCGTCGCTCCCGACAACAGCCTGTGAAGAAAAGCCCGCGAAAGTGAGTTCAAATACTCACAGCACCTCACAGCACCTCCGGTCTCGTCTCTCCCGACAACAGCCTGTGAAGAAAAGCCCGCGAAAGTGAGTTCAAATACTCACAGCACCTCACAGCACCTCCGGTCTCGTCGCTCCCGACAACAGCCTGTGAAGAAAAGCCCGCAAAAGTGAGTTCAAATATTCACAGCACCTCCGGTCTCGTCGCTCCCGACAACAGCCTGTGAAGAAAAGCCCGCGAAAGTGAGTTCAAATACTCACAGCACCTCACAGCACCTCCAGTCTCGTCTCTCCCGACAACAGCCTGTGAAGAAAAGCCCGCGAAAGTGAGTTCAAATACTCACAGCACCTCACAGCACCTCCGGTCTCGTCTCTCCCGACAACAGCCTGTGAAGAAAAGCCCGCGAAAGTGAGTTCAAATACTCACAGCACCTCACAGCACCTCCGGTCTCGTCTCTCCCGACAACAGCCTGTGAAGAAAAGCCCGCGAAAGTGAGTTCAAATACTCACAGCACCTCACAGCACCTCCGGTCTCGTCGCTCCCGACAACAGCCTGTGAAGAAAAGCCCGCAAAAGTGAGTTCAAATATTCACAGCACCTCACAGCACCTCCGGTCTCGTCGCTCCCGACAACAGCCTGTGAAGAAAAGCCCGCGAAAGTGAGTTCAAATACTCACAGCACCTCACAGCACCTCCGGTCTCGTCGCTCCCGACAACAGCCTGTGAAGAAAAGCCCGCGAAAGTGAGTTCAAATACTCACAGCACCTCACAGCACCTCCGGTCTCGTCGCTCCCGACAACAGCCTGTGAAGAAAAGCCCGCGAAAGTGAGTTCAAATATTCACAGCACCTCACAGCACCTCTGGTCTCGTCGCTCCTGACAACAGCCTGTGAAGAAAAGCCCGCGAAAGTGAGTTCAAATACTCACAGCACCTCCGGTCTCGTCGCTCCCGACAACAGCCTGTGAAGAAAAGCCCGCGAAAGTGAGTTCAAATACTCACAGCACCTCACAGCACCTCCGGTCTCGTCGCTCCCGACAACAGCCTGATTCTGCAAGGGTTGTGGATAGCACATTTAGTGAGTTGGTCACACCACAGGTTAAGGCCAGCGTAGATAGTACATGGGTGACCAAAAGGCAGAGCAAGGGCAGGAATGTAGTGCAGAAATCCCCTGGGGTTGTCTCCCTTAGCAACAGGTTCACCGCCTTAGGTGCTGTTGTCGGGGGGTATGACTCATCGGGGGAAGGCACCAGCAGCCAGGCTCATGGCACCATGACTGGCTCTGTTGCAAAGAAGGGAGGGAAAAAGAGTGGTAGGGCTATAGTAATAGGGGATTCGATTGTAAGGGGAATAGATAGGGGTTTCTGTGGTCGCGACCGGGACTCCAGGATGGTATGTTGCCTCCCTGGTGCAAGGGTCAAGGATGTCTCGGCGCGGGTGCAGAACATTCTGGAGGGGGAGGGGGAACAGCCAGTTGTCGTGATACATGTTGGTACCAGCGACATAGCTAAAAAAAGTGAAGAGGTCCTACAAGTAGAATTTAGGGAGTTAGGAGCCAAGCTAAAAAGTAGGACCTCGAAGGTAGTAATCTCTGGATTACTACCAGTGCCACGTGCTAGTAAGAGTACAGAGAACAGGATAGTTAGGCTAAATACGTGGCTTGAGCAGTGGTGTAAGAGGGAGGGTTTTAAATTTTTGAGGCATTGGAACCAGTTTTGTGGTAGATGTGACCTATACAAAAGGGACGGTCTACACCTGTGCAAAGATGGAACTGATGTTCTCGGGGTAATTTTTGATAAAGCAGTTCGGGAGCATTTAAACTAGTATGGCAGGGGGCTAGAAACCTATGTAGTGAAATAGAGGAAAGTGAAAGGCAGACAGAAATAAATGGTAAAAGGGTGAGGAACAAAAAACAAAGGGCCAAACTAATTCATAAAAAATGTGAGCATAAAAAAAGCCTGAGGGTTTTATACCTTAATGCGAGAAGCATCAGGAACAAGGTAGATGAATTAGCTGTGGAAATAGAGGTTAATAATTATGATCTAATTGGGATTACGGAAACATGGTTGCAGGGTGAGCAGGGCTGGGAGCTGAACATACAGGGGTATTCAGTATTTAGGAAGGATCGACAAAAAAGAAAGGGAGGAGGGGTAGCATTGCTGGTAAAAGAGGGGATAAATGCAATTGAAAGGAAGGATATTAACTCAGTTAATACAGAATCTATATGGGTGGAGCTAAGAAATAGCGAGGGGCGAAAAACATTATTAGGAGTGGTATATAGGCCTCCAAATAGTAAAATAGAGGTTGGGGAGGGCATCACGAGGGAAATTAGAGAAGCGTGCAATAAGAGCACAGCTGTCATCATAGGTGACTTTAACTTACATATAGATTGGGCTAGCCTAATCAGTAAAAATAATGAGGAGGAGGAATTCCTTGAGTGTTTAAGGGATGGTTATCTGGATCAATATGTCGAGGAACCAACTCGGGAACAGGCTATATTGGACTGGGTACTGTGCAATGAGAAGGGACTAATTAGTAATCTTGTTGTACGGGGACCCTTGGGTCAGAGCGATCATAACATGATCGATTTCTCACTCGAAATGGAGAGCGAAGAAATTGACTCAGAGACTAAGGTCCTGAATTTAAACAAGGGGAATTATGATGCCATTAGACGGGAACTGAGCAGGTCTGATTGGACAACGTTCCTGGGAGGACTGGAGGTAGATAAACAATGGCAAGCATTTAAAGATAGAATGACAAAATTGCAAAAATTGTTTATACCAATCTGGCATAAAAGGAAATCTAAAAAGGTGACTCAACCGTGGATAACAGGGGAAATTAGAGACAGCATAAAATCCAAAGATAGGGCGTATAAAATAGCCAAAAAAAGCGCCAGAGCGGAAGATTGGGAACAGTTTAAGATAGAGCAAAGGAGGACAAAGGGCTTAATCAAGAGGGGCAAAATAGCTTACGAAAGCAAGCTGGCGGAAAATATAAAAACTAACTCCAAAAGCTTTTATAAGTATATCAAGAGGAAAAGACTGGTGAAAACCAAAGTTGGTCCATTGCAGTCAGATACGGGGGAATATATAACGGGAAATAAGGAAATGGCAGACCAACTAAATGCATACTTTGGGTCAGTCTTTACGAAGGAAGACACAAAAAACCTCCCTGGGATATCGGGAAAAATAGGGACATTGGCAAAGGAGGAACTGACGCAAATCAATATCTCTAAGGATATGGTGTTAAGGAAGCTAAAGGGATTGAAGGCGGACAAATCCCCAGGGCCTGATAACATGCATCCTAGGGTACTGAAGGAGGTGGCCCTAGAGATAGCGGATGCACTAAGTATGATTTTTCAGAATTCATTAGACTCGGGAACAGTGCCCATGGATTGGAGGGTAGCTAACGTTACCCCACTATTCAAAAAGGGGGGTAGGGAAAAAGCAGGTAATTACAGACCTGTAAGCCTTACATCAGTTGTGGGCAAAATGCTGGAGTCCATCATTAAGGATGAAATAGCGGAGCACTTAGCAAATGGGGACAGGATAGGACAGAGTCAACATGGATTTACAAAGGGTAAATCGTGCTTGACTAATCTATTGGAATTTTTTGAGGGAGTAACTGGTAAAATAGATGGGGGAGAGCCAGTAGATGTGGTGTACCTGGACTTCCAAAAGGCCTTCGATAAGGTCCCACATAAAAGATTAGCATGGAAAATTGAAGCTCATGGGATACAGGGGAAAGTATTGACGTGGATAGAGAACTGGCTGTCAGATAGAAAACAAAGAGTTGGAATAAACGGCTCATTTTCTGAATGGCAGGCAGTAACAAGTGGGGTACCACAGGGATCTGTCCTGGGTCCCCAGCTGTTCACAATTTACATTAATGACCTGGATCAGGGAGTCGGATGCAGCATTTCCAAATTTGCAGACGACACTAAACTAGGAGGGGGGGTGGGCTCAGAGGAGGAGACCAGGAAGCGCCAGAGCGATTTGGACAGACTGGGTGATTGGGCGGATAAATGGCAGATGCACGATAATGTGGACAAGTGCGAAGTTATCCACCTTGGGTGCAGGAACGGGTTATTATTTAAATGGCAATAAATTGGGAGAGGGGGAAGTACAGAGAGACCTGGGTGTTCTTGTACACCAGTCACTGAAGGCGAGCATGCAGGTGCAACAGGCGGTCAAGAAGGCAAACGGTATGCTGGCCTTCATAGCAAAAGGGTTGGAATACAGGAACAGGGATACCTTGCTGCAGCTGTACAGGGCACTGGTGAGACCACACCTCGAGTACTGTGTGCAGTTTTGGTCGCCTCATCTGAGGAAAGATGTTCTTGCCATGGAGGGGGTGCAGCGGCGATTCACCAGGCTGATACCAGGAATGGCGGGATTGACCTATGAGGAGAGACTATGTAGTTTAGGGATGTACACACTGGAGTTTAGAAGATTGAGAGGGGACCTCATAGAAGTGTATAAAATTCTGACAGGTCTAGACAGACTAGATGCAGAAGGAATGTTTCCCTTGGCGGGTGAGAACAGAACTAGAGGACATAATTTAAGGATAAGGGCTAAGCCATTTAGGACAGAAATGAGGGGGAATTTCTTCACTCAGAGGGTGGTGAACCTGTGGAACTCATTGCCACAGAGGGCAGTGTACGCCAGCTCATTAAATATATTTAAGAGGGAATTAGATATATTTCTACAGGCTAAAGGGGTTAAGGGTTACGGAGAGAAGGCGGGGACGGGATACTGAATTGAAGGATCAGCCATGATCTCATTAAATGGCGGAGCAGGCTCGAAGGGCCGGATGGCCTACTCCTGCTCCTATCTTCTATGTATCTATGTATCTATGTATGAGCTTTACTCTGTTTTTAGCCCGTGCTGTAGCTGCACTGGGAGTGTTTGATGGGACAGTGTAGAGGGAGCTTTACTCTGTATCTAACCCGTGCTGTACCTGCCCTGTGAGTGTTCGATTAGACAGTGTAGAGGGTGCTTTACTCTGTATCTAACCCGTGCTGTACCTGCCCTGGGAGTGTTTGATGGGACAGTATAGAGGGAGCTTTAATCTGTATCTAACCCGTGTTGTACCTGCCCTGTGAGTGTTTGATGGGACAGTATAGAGCGAGTTTTACTCTGTATTTAACCCGTGCTGTACCTGCCCTGGGAATGTTTGATGGGACAGTGTAGAGGGAGCTTTATTCTGTATCTAACCCGTGCTGTACCTACCCTGGGAGTGTTTGATGGGACAGTGTAGAGGGAGCTTTACTCTGTATCTAAGCCATGCTGTACCTGCCCTGGGAGTGTTTGATGGGACAGTGTTGAGGGAGCTTTATCTCTGCATTTAACCCGTGCTATAACTGCCCTGGGAGTGTTTGATGGGACAGTGTAGAGGGAGCTTTACTCTGTATCTAATCCGTGCTGTACCTGCCGTGGAGTGTTTGATGGGACAGTGTAGAGGGAGATTTACTCTGTATCTAACCCATGCTGTACCTGCCCTAGGAGTGTTTGATGAGACAGTATAGAGCAAGTTTTAGTGTGTAACTAACCCGTGCTGTGCCTGCCCTGGGAGTGTTAGATGGGACAGTGTAGAGGGAGCTTTACTCTGTATCTAACCCGTGCTGTACCTGCCCTGGGAGTGTTAGATGGGACAGTGTAGATGGAGCTTTACTCTGTATCTAACCCGTGCTGTACCTGCCCTGTGAGTGCATGATGGGACAGTCTCGAGCAAGTTTCACTCTGTATTTAACCCGTGCTGTACCTGCCCTGGGAATGTTTGATGGGACAGTGTAGAGGGAGCTTTATTCTGTATCTAACACGTGCTGTACCTGCCCTGGGAGTGTTTGATGGGACAGTGTAGAGGGAGCTTGATCTGTATCTATCCCGTGCTGTACCTGCCCTGGGAGTGTTTGATGTGACAGTGCAGAGGGAGCTATACTCTGTATCTAACCCGTGCTGTACCTGCCCTGGGAGCGTTTGATGGGACAGTATACAGCGAGCTTTACTCTGTATCTAACCCGTGCTGTACCTGGCCTGGGAGTGTTTGATGCGACAGTGTAAAGGGAGCTTTACTCTGTATGTAACCAGTGCTGTACCTGCCCTGGGAGTATTTGATGGGACAGTGTGGAGGGAGCTTTACTCTGTATTTAACCCGTGCTGTAC